>JAVJGG010000009.1:5273313-5296121 GCA_035590195.1 Aviceda cuculoides
CAGCTTCTTGTGCCCCTCCAGCTTTCTCACCGGCTGGGCTTGAGAAGCTGAAAAGCCCTTGATTTTAGACTAAACACTACTGAGCAACAACTGAAAACATCAGGGTGTTATCAACATTCTTTGCATACTGCACTCAAAACACAGCACCATAACAGCTACTAGGAAGACAATTAACTCTATCCCAGCTGAAACCAGGACACCTGCTTAGCCTTTATGAAGATAGTGCTTTTAAAACATCTGGTTTTGTATAGCCCCTGCGTGCTAGTCAGGTCCAACTCAAATAGCTGCAAGCATTGTAACAGTCTGCTAAGCAATATTTGTTGTTCCTCAGTTGTAAAATTAAGTTCTTGCCCTGAACAGTCTGCTGCCTTGATAGTTTTCTTGAGGGCAATGACTGCCTGGCAGAAGCTATTAAAATCAAACTAGAGAGTAAGAAACAAACATGCAATCCAGCAAAGGTCATGAAGGTGGTTGTTTTAACCACACCAACAACTGGCAAAGGAACTATGCAAATTTTCAAGCCAATTTAAAAGAAATTATTTAACATACTGAAAATGATTAAGATGATTAAAGGATTGCAGCACCTGTAAATGAGGCTGAGAGACCTGAGATTGTCAGCCTGGAGAGGAAGGCCTGGGGAGGGATCTTATCAATGGGTATAAATACCCATAGGGGAAAAGTAAAGAGGATGGAGCCAGGTTCTCAGTGGTGCCCAGTGGCAGGACAAGAGGCAATGAGCACACACTGAAACACAGGAAATTTTATTTAAACATAAGAAAAAGCTTTTTTACTGTGAGAATTGTTGAATACTGGTACAGCTTGTCCAGAGGTTGTGGAGTCTCCATCTTTGGTGACCTTCAAAACCCAACCGCACGCAGTCCCAGGCAATCTGCTCTACTTGAGCCTGCCATGAGTGAGGCAGTTGGGCTACACAATCTCCAGAGGCTCCTCCTGACCTTAACTGTTCTGTGATTAGAAAAGAATGGCTTTCTAAAGGAGTTTAACTGGGGGGTTTAGGGTCTTTTATCAAAAGATGAATATTTTCTCAATAAAAATGAAATGATTGTCCAGAGTGGTGTTGAGTGACAGGCAACACAATGTAATTGTAATGAATTAGCATTTCAATGACATAATGAAGTTAAATACAACCTAATCTGCTCCAGTGTTCCTTAGAAGAAAAGACCGTAAGGGGAAGAGGGATGCCCAGGTGCCCTCTTGAAGCTATTCGGGCTTTCAGCAACTGCTGGTGGTTCTGAGACCTTTGCCCTCCCCATCTTCCTGGCATGCTCCAGCTCTCTTGGCTGCACCTGTGTCCTCTCTGAAAGCAGCTACCGTGAGCTGTGGTGTGTTAAATGGAAGCCATGTGGCCAAAGCAGCTTGGCACTGAATGCACCAGCTTGCTTTTTTTTTCCCCCTTTGAATATGTGCATCTTAAAAAGAGCTCAAATATGGAGAGGAAGTGGCTCCTGAGGCTCTTCAGGGTCAAGAGGTAAGGAATTCTGTGTTTGCTGTTAGGTAGTAAAACAAAAGCAGGGATTGGAATGTGACTTTTCTCTTGTCCCCTTCCACCCATCTGCTGGCTTCCAGCTCCACCCGTTGCTTTCTTCCTTCTCCAGGTTTAAACAGCTGACTTACTTAGAGAAACTTTGGTATGATATGATGATACTGCCCATTCTCCCAGCTTTGATGAACTCATGGTGTGGTCAGGATGATCAGGAGTGCCTAAAGTTAAAGGGGTGCTCTGCTAGGTCTCTAGGGGGGAATGAAAGACACACTTGTTCAGAAGCTCTGCTTCCCCCAAGAAAGGTAGTAATATCACCAGTGTTACTGGTAATGGGGGTGGGGGGGTGGGGGGGTGGTATATGTCCCTCAGGCCTGGGATAACCAGGGTTAGAGCCAGGCCAGGCAGTGGTATTGTGGTGCAGCAATTTGGGAAGCCAGACCAGGGATATTGTGCATGCTGGCTCAAGAGACAGGAGGGTGGTGAGCAAGCGTTGTGTTTCAGGCTGGGCTGGTTGTGCCAGGTTTCCTGGACATTTGTATACCTTGCAGCCACTGTGGGTCCCAGGCTTATGAGGCGTGCAGCGGTGACAAAAGGCAGGTGTGTGGCAGTATGTGGTAGATGCCTCTAGCACAGACATAGGGAGTGCATGCGCTAGGGTTGCTCTCAACAACCACAGCTTCTTTTGAGATTGGTAATGAGTCAAAGCTGCAGCCAGAGAAGTGGTAATTGATAGATGTGAAGTGGTTGGTTTGGCTTTTCCTTGTCAACTGTTTGATTCATCATCAAACTTCTTCAGTGACCAAAAGCCAGAGTTGCCCAAACTCTTGAGACACCAGATGGCTGGGAGATCTCTACATCTCCCAGGAGGTTTCCTTGCTAGGTGGGCTGCAGCAATGCAAGGCTAAATCATGTTTTTAAATCACATGGTTTGTATTTTGTTTTGTGAAACCGGACCGCAGCGATTTCAATCTAAAAGGTGGGACACAGTGTCTCTCCTTGATGCATCTTAATCCTTGCCCTGGTGCGGTGGGCATTCATACGGGTTGGATCAGGCCTCTTTGTGAGTCCCAAACTAAATCTCAAGGATGGTTTGGTTTTGTTTTGTTTTTTCCTTCTAAAACCTTTTGTCACAGATGCTGTTGCTGTGGTCCTCTAGTCAGCCTCTCCCTCCGTTTGCTTTGGCATTTGCCTGCAGACTTGCTCAAAAGCCACCTCGCCCAGTTTGCTGGGTCATCGTTGAGCAGGAAAATGCTCGCTGGTCTTTAACAATTCTTCGCTCCAGCTCTCTATTCCCTAGCTAATGCTTGTTACTCTTGAAAAGCTTTGCATTGCCTGTGCCTTTGGTGGATTTCTAGGTCGCAAATTTGGATGTCGAGATGGAGTGCGGGGGTGGGGGGAAGGGAATTGAGGGTATAAGCTCTGGGCTCTCCCTAGCTGCAGCTTGATCAAGCTGCTCTGTTACAATAAATCCAGAATACTCTTTCTTCTGGACATTCTTAATGGCTCACATGTTATTTCAAGGTATGAACACAGGAGAGTTACTGGTGTCTGTCTCGGACTGTGCCTTAGGCTTTGCAATTGTTCAAATGTGCAGTCTGAGGTCAGGGGTGGAAATTGTGTGGGTGGTTTTGGAGGTTTTTCTGTTTATTCCTCAACCTGCTTCTGGTGACAGGCAAGTCTCTACCTGATTGACGGAATCAAGGCACAATCAAAATCTCTTGTTGCAGTCAGAGTGAACCATGACAGTGTTTTACCTGTTCTGCACCTCCTGAGTGTTTTCCTCCCTAAGCAAACGTGCTCTCCTGAACTCGTGTCGGACAGTGCTGGTGTGAAGCAGTGGCTTCTTCTGAGTAACCTTCAGCATAAGCAGCGTGAGTAGCAAGTCTCTTCCTGGAATTCCTAGGTTACAATGAGCATCCTTGGCTATCTTGTGAGCTTTTTAATGGTAACTGCGAAGGTCCAGATTTACCCAATATGTGACTTATTCATTAGGAGTGGAGAGGGCTGCTGCTGAGCTCCACCTTCGCTGCTTTGTCCCTCCTGCTTTAGGTAACACCTTGTTGAAAAATGGGGCAAAACCGAAGCAGCAAGGGAATCACTTTGAGAAACTGAATTAGTCTTCTAGCCATGACAGAGCATCCCAACTGCCCTGACTTTGGTCTGCAATTGTAGAAAAGTTCAGTTGCCTGGCAGTTCGTTTATTTATTTCAAATTCATAACACCAGCACACACACGGCATAACACATGACTTCTCTGGGACAGCAAGCCTTTTGCAAGATATTTATTTTATGCTTCTGCTGAACATGTGAATAAACCAGCAAAAGAAAGAAATTACAATTATGACAATGATGAGGTCAATCATAGAGAGAAAATTGTCTTGAGAGCACTCACTTAAGTGAAATTGTCACTTGTGACAACTGTGTACATTCATGGACACAGCGGGATGCAATCGATTAATGGCTCCTTCAGCTCAACGGGAGGTGGAGAAGCAGCTGCCTTTGATTTTTTAGCCTTCTTGCACATCAATGCTTTCCACCGGGGAGTGGTAAACGGGAATACTCTGACCATCTCGCAGTTTCAAGGTGACATCCTGAAGGCACCAGCTGACACAAACCAAAAAAGATTTTTAACTTGTTTCAATCACTTTTAATATAGTAGTAAAGTCAGTGTAGAAACAGCTGGCATGGAGAAACAAATCATTCCATGCATTCATTGCTTTTAAAAATTCTCTCAAGTGTTTTAAAACTTGATTTGCAAGTGCCAGTTTCTGAAAGCTGTTTTCCCTAGTAGCATAGCACAGTCCAGATTTAAAGGTCTGGGATGCATGTTCCTATTTGTTGCAACTCAAATAAAATCCTGCCAGCTATTTTTAGATAGGACGTTCCTCCCCCGACCCAGTGTCTTTCTTCCTCTCCGTCCTGCTGGTGCATTCCTTGCTCTGCTCCTCTCCAGCCCTGGAGCCAGACTGTGTTGCTAAGGAATTATCCTGGCTTGGAGGAGTTTGAACACTGTGTGATCGCTCAATGTGACTGCTGAAACCCTGACAGGGTACGACAGTAGTTACTCAAAAGAGAAGGAAAACAGTGTTTGTTGGAGACTGAGGGGAAGCCTTTTCCTTCCTCTAAGCTCTACTTCAAACCCACTTCTGTGAGACTGCTCATGCTGCTTTTCCAGCTGGGAAGGACTATTATTTTGGGGTACTAAGTCAGGATTTTTTCAAAAGCTCCTGGCACTCACCCAGCTCTGCTTTTGCTGGAGTTGGTGCTGAGTACGTACAATTAGGTAACCAGGCTGCCGCACCTCTGTGCAATGGGTCTGGCAGGGCTCTTCGCTCGCCAGCCCTCTGCCTCCATCCGACCTGGGACGAGTAACTGTCTCATTTGTAACGGGGCTTGAAGGAGCAACTGCTTGCTCCCCTCAGCATGGCCCGGGGTCTCAGCCCTTCCCTCCACTTGCTTCGGGGCAGGCAAGCGTCATTTTGCAGGACTGGTGCCTCGGTCACCCTTGCCTCCGGGTGCCCTCGCCATCCCTGCGCTGCCTGTGCCTGAGTGAACGGCTCCTACTCCAGGTCCAAACCAGCTCATGCACCCAAATTTCTGTTTTTTTCTGTTGTTCTCCTTTTTTAATAACCACATAAATAAACCACTATGGACAGACTGCACGCTCAGAGTCTGAAGCATTTCAGTGGCTTAGCAGCCTCAACTACTCTTGCACAGAGTCCTGACCTCCTGGTGTCATTTCACTGTGTCTGTAGGGCTCTGGTTGCCTCCCCGGTCTCTGCTGGAAATGCCCACATGCACACTCTGCAGAGCCCCACCAGAATGGCCTGCTGACGTGTTTGTTATTCCTGTTGAGGATTTCAGGAGCTGCTCTTCGTGGAGCAGATGGGAATGAGCCATTTCACTCTTACTTAGTTCCTCAGCCAGGTGCAAGGACACCAAGTCCTGCCTAGCCCCACGTGCAGCTCTCCACAGGACCCTGCATGTAGGTGGAGATGGTTGAGTCTGACAGGTTCGTCTGCCACACGCCCTTTTACAGAAGATGCTTTTTTCTTTTCTTCCTCTTGTGCTTGCAGAAATGCATGGAGACCTCATTTTAAAAACAAAATTCTGAGAGATATGTATGCACTCAAATTACAGCCGTAGCTAAGCATCTTACTATCTTCAGTTACCCTCAGAGTAACCCACTGAAATGGGAGGGAACTGTTACTTCCATCTGTGAGGAGGGGATAAGGAGGAGTGAGAAGATCAGACCCCAGGCCCCCAGGGAAGCATAGGTGTATAAGAAAGGTGGCTGGGGACCTCTGGGGTTATCTCTGGTCCCTAAGGAGGAGGCTAGGCCTGGCCCCGAGTCTCTCAAGTCCCAGCCTAGTGCCTTCCTCCCATCATTTTACACCTTCCTTCCCATAGTTATTCAAAAGAGAAATCCAGTAAGTCATGCTCACCTAATTATGAAAAGAAAACATTACCATATGGCTAGTGGTAGCTGAGAAAAAATGTTGTAGCTTTGGGTTTCTAGATAGAGGTAACAGAAGTGCCTAACAAACTCCCAAGAACAAGTACATGTTAGGAGGTTTCCGTCTAGTGAAATTTCCTCTTCTGCAATGAAAGTGGACTTTGAATTCATGTAATAATTCTTTGCTTAGCTCTACAAAACAGTTTGCCCTTGACAAGGGAGGTTTTCAGGCTTCAGTACTAAAAAAATGTAAAATTGCTACTCCATGATGTGGAGTCAGAGCATCCTTCTACTGTAATACATCTGTTCTAGCACGTTTTTTTAATTATAAAGACTGCGTTTATTGGATAGCTTGAAAAAAATCCTGCATAATTTTTAGCTCACCTTGATAGGCTCTGAGGTGATGTGTAAGAATTTCCCCTACTGCAATACATAATACTACATTGGAGTTAGGACTGCTGTTCAATGGCCTTGCACCTTCTTGGGGAGGAGGGGTGGGAGGGGACAATACGTTACCTTGGCTCACGGTATTTGTCTAGATACTGAGTTGTAGTTTGCAGAACACATTTCACAGAAATTAATGGCTCATGTTGTTGTTCTATTTGTATTCATAGCGATGAATTCAATAGATTTCTCAACTAATTTACATTTTTTGTCATAATGACGATAATAACCTTTCACAAGACCTTCAGACATGAATTTCCTCTTCCTTTGTGTGCATGATCTCAGCAGCATGGATTACTAATGAAAATATCCTGCTCCACTCTTTTTTCCTGCCACTTCTCTCCTTGCATCTATACATTTCTCCCAGCACCTCCCCCAGTACGCACCATTGATGGGAGTGGTCCATCTCTGAGTTAATGTAGAGGTACCCCGCTGACTTTGCTCCAGATACTGGTAACTTTATCTGCAGATAAAAAAGTACATCAAAGATTCAGTGAAGCATGTTACTGAAATGGACATGTACTCCTTCTACAATCAAAGACACAAAACCTCCCTTTTAACTTAAATTAATTTTGTTTTTTTAACATATTTTGGAGTTTTACTAAACTTTTCTAACGGCTAAGGTGTGCATGGCTATACAAGTATGCCTGTTCTGCCATACATTAATCTCTCTCTGCTGAAAGAATGTACCATGTTACAGCTGCAACCCCCAGGGAAAACCACTCGCTCTCTGAATTATTTATGAGCAAACACCTTTCCTTACCAGAATGCATGGTGATGCAGAGGTGACCTGCACTGTGCTAGAGCTTCCCATAACCTTAACAAGCCTGTAGGTTGAGATCCTCTATAGATCAGTCCATTAACATGCATCAAGGCAATGAGATGTTCAATGATTTTTGTCAGTGTCACAAATTCTACCACTCAGTTGTTTAATAAACAAAGCTAGGAGCTGCAGCACTGACCACAACTAATTGCACTTGGTCTAAAATTTGAATAAAAGAAATGTTTTGGGTGTAGTGTTTGCTGGTGGTATTGCAATCACAAAGGGAGAATGCCAGGGGTTCTCCAACAGGCGCAGGAGCTGGGAGTGTTGTGGAGCCAGTAATCTGATTTATGATATAATCATTAATGATGATTAACCGGTTTATTTCATGAGAACATGAATGCTCAGGAGCATGAAAAAGCAGAGAAGAAAGTTGGTGGTTTGTGTCCTGGGTGAGGTCGGCAGAAGGCAGGGTTTGACTTCACCCTGAGTCACCTGAGCAACCAGGATTCTTAAACAGTGACAAAGGAACATAATGGTGGGACAGGTTCTCTTCTTTTCAATCAGCATAAGAGGTTGTGCGTTTTCCCCACATTTTTGTCTTTGGATATGTTGCCTGGTTAAATCTGTAAAACCAGGGAAATGTTTTGGCCCATGGTGTCACATGAGTGAAGCCTGGCTGCAGCGAGACAGAAAGTAGAATTTTATGTGAGTTAGTTGAAGGTTGATTTTTTTCTTGCCCTGACCACCTCTCTCCTTCACTGCATCATCTGCCTCATTCCTTACTGCCCTTGCTTGATCCCTAGAACTCAAAACTAGTCACCAGGAGGGACAAAATTATTCAAATTTGATGACATCCCTCAGTGAGTTGCCTGGAGAGGTCTCTAAGGACATTCTGCATCGCTAGCAAAACCAGGGAAGGGCAGCCAGTCCTGGATTAAGGGGTAAAAACACTGATGGAAAGTCCTTTTCAGGCAGCAACCCAGCGTGGAAGCAGACTTGTGTTTGCAACGTTTGCTTTGGCCCAGCCCTGGGCTGATGCAAGGCAGCCTTGTGCAACACTTCAGCACCCAGTGCAGCATTCTCCAGTCACCACGTAACCCCAGTGCTCAGCCCCGCACCCAGCAGCTGTCCTTCATGGGACAGACTTACAGGTGCTTTTAGAAATGACACCATTTGTGCTGTACCACAGCATAGCTCATAAGTGGCTATAAAACTCTGTTCTGGACAAAGCTTTAAAAATTAGCGTGGGATGTATCTGGGGGGAGAGGGAGGCAACTGCTATTTTAAAGCTGGATCTGGTATGTTTCTGAAAATTATTTTGTGGTTTACGGTAGCAGGAGGGGGACCGACTGGCTTGGGAGGTCCCTTGGCATTCTGTGATGTCGCCATATAGCACAACACGAAGATGCTGCTCTTGCTGCTTCTAGTCCCTCACATTAGAGCATAGATTTATGCTCTGGAAGTCCATTGCTCTTCCAAATCAACTGGCATCCCATCCTACTGCCTTCCAGTGCCCCCAAGTGACTTGTGACCTCCTGAAAATCCCCCGGCTGATCTCTCGCCACCGGATGCCTTGGGAAGCCACCCTGTGACACCACCTCCCCAGCATTACCTGTGCTTTTTCTGTGTCCACGTGATTACTCCCATCTGTCAGTCGGATGTTGTGAACCTTAAGAGGGGGGGCACCCAGGGCCTCCAGGGCATCAGGATTGCTGTTCAGTTGCTCCAAAGCCTGCTGGTAATACTGGGTCCTGGCAAAACTTTCTAGGTGATAGAAACGGGGTAGTGAGGAGACTGTCCACTTAAAATCAAAACATAAGTAAAAAAAAGAAAAAGAAAAAGACATTTCCTCCAGGCTACCACACCCTCCACGAAAAAACAGTCCAAACTATTAATTAGGAGAAATCTGGCGAAAGGAGGAAACACACCCTTACATCAGAGCAGCAGTGCTGAACTGTAATGTTATTCAGCTCATTTAGGTGAAGAGGGCTCTGAATATAGCTGGTTCCATACTGATATACAGTTCAGCTTATGGCTGTGTCTCCCTGCTTTTCATATGTTTGTACGTCACCTAAAAGGAACAAAAAAAGAAGGAAAAAAAAAAAAAAGGCATAAGGATGAATACCTGAAAATGTTCTGAAGGTAATTCAATTTTTTTTTTTTAAAGGAGGTACAGAAAATACTTTAAGAATGGAGAATATTTCACAGAGATTGGTGTGAGACAGGAACAGCTGCTGCTGTGAAACTCTTGCTGTGGTCTTGGTACAGCTTTTCAAGAGGCAGCCATGAAGCTGCAACTCTACTGATGGATGCACTAAAAGGGAGGCACAAAGAAGTGCCATTAGAGTTAATGGTCAAGCAGCAACAATAGCACAGTAGCCTGGATGCTGCAGTGTTGGCATATGGACAACAATTGTGGTAAATCGCTATTTATCAACGTCTGGTTGCTATGTATAGCTGGGAAATGCTGTGCAGTGGTCACTAATGGACAATGCAGAACTGTGAGGCTGGAAACATGCCGACCCTCCTTATGGAAGCAGAGATTTGCTTATAAACAGTTTTAAGGCTTGCCTGCTGGGATTTCTAGATGTGTTTCATGCCAGCCTAACTTCACTCTCTTGACATCAAGAAGGGCAGAGTTAAGCTAAGAGTGTGCACATGTGAAAATCCTAATCTGGCAGCTTTACTCTTGCCTTCCAAAGACTTTAAAACAAGGTGTAAGGTTTGCTACCTGGTCTCTTGCCTGTCGGTATTACTCTTGGAGCGTGAGGCAGAAGGATGCTGCCCCCTCTCCCTAATTAGAGTCATCCCCTGTGAGCAGGCAGCATCCAGTTGGCATAGAAACAGCTTTGCTAGGCTACAGCCTGCACTGGTCCTCCCCTGCCCCCTGGGCCATCCTAAGGAGCTCCAGCAAAAGGGGTTGCAGTATGCCAGCCCTTTAGTGCCTACAGATCATGTTAAAAGCATGTTGTGCTCATCCTGCAGGTTGGAGGGGAAACAGGTTCACATTTCCTAGTGCACCTTCTCAGCTGTTCCTTGTTAGCATCTTGTGTATCAGACATAAAATGGCAGAATAATCCATTTGTCCATGCATTTGCAGTAGGAGTGCTGAAAGGATGCTGGAGTTGGCTGGGGAGACTGCTCCTGTGAGGAGGGTGTGGAGGTGTAGAGAGTGAGAAGAAATAGAATTACCTGAGTGTTTGCTCAAGCTTTCACAGAGACCACGCGCATGCAAACTTCCCTTCAGCCTGAAGGAAGGGGAGGGAAGCACCCCTCTCCCCTGCTCCCACCACTGTGGAAGCCACTTGCTCCTCCCAGGTCCCCGCATGGGCCAGTTCTGTGCACTGGGCAGAAGAAACTGGGATAGCCCTGGGCATGGGCCAAGGGAGGGAGGGTGCCAGCGTGGCTTCCCTGTCTGTTGGAGGCGACAGAAGGACACACTCTGCAGCAGAAAGTGTCCTTTTGACAGCCCAGTTGGCTTGTCACCGAGTTACCAGACAGCTACTCGGTGGCCACCGATATTGCAACACAGCAAGCAGCTATCGCGTTGTGCCACTTGACTGCACAGCTAAGTGATGCGGGCAATGAGCCCTTTGACTTTCTGTATAGCACAGGGGGTGACTTTTTTTTCCCCTGGAGATTTCTAGATAACAATGCTGAAACTGAGAATTAAAAAATGCTAATATCCTTGTTAAAGCTAGATTCAATATTTTAAAGCGTAAGAGGATCATATATCTGTCATGTACTCTAGAGCTTGAGGGCATGAGCTGCCTAAAATTAAAGCCTGCTTTCCAGCCTTGTCTGATTTGTTATTAATACGTGTAAAATGAAGGGGAGGTTTCAGAGCTTATCTGAGGGCTTGAGGAACAGGCTTGGCTACACTTTTCTGGCAGCATCTTCTGATATAAGAGTAGGTGAAAAGCAGTATCATTTGATAGCACCAGCGAGGGAGAGGCATAGGGCCAAGAGGCCCATAGAACCCCCCAAGAGAGGCAAAGCCTATTTCTGGCCTGATGCTAAATATCTAGAAACAATTTTAGAAGAAATAAACATCTATGATTTGGACTAATAATTTGGATTCTTGGCCAAAGACACGTAGCAACTAGGGCTGTCTGTAACAGCAACACCACCCGTCTAGCTTTTCTCTCCTTGTTCTGGTCTTCTCAGTGCTGAGTGCTCTTATCTGCCCTTCATTCAGGAGAAACTAATGATGTCTTAGCACTTCACAGGCATGTTGTGTTTAAGGGCCAGCACCACTAAGAGATTTACAGATAAAACCGCTAGACATTACGACCTTCTCACAGATGGTCCTGCCCAGCTGTAAATCTCAGTAAGAAATGAAACCTGCATTACTGCCTAAGCTTTCACTTTGCCCTCACCCTCAGGAAACCCCCCCAGAAACCAGACTTTCTCCTGACCAGAGCAGCCTGCTCCCTTTGTAATACCCACGTCTGGAAATGGGTGCAGCAGCACTTGGGAGAGCAGCAGCCCTGGGGCTAAACAAAGCAGAGCCCATGGAGGCAGAACCCAGAGGCTCAGCCACACTTCCCTTAACTTCATTTGCTTTTCACTTCTTGCATGCTGCTATTTTCCCGGCTACACAAAAGCAAATGAAAGGGGCAGAGGAGAAATAAGGTTGCTAACAGCACCAAGACTTACTTTGCATAAGATTATACATCACGAGGCATCCCCCACCGCTGAACAGTCCCATGAAAACAGCCATTTGCTGCAGCTTTCTTAGAGAAGCTGGCATTTTTCCTGAAAAGGGAAGACATTTGTTGTGAAAGAAGAAAGCTAAAGGGTTACTTCCCCCCTCCTCCTCTTTCCTAAAAGCCTTTTCCAACCAGGCCTGAATGAAAGCGCAGTGCAGAGGCATCGGGCTCTGGCTCACTGGGGCCCCACCGCGCACCCAGAAGGAAGGGTGGTGAGAACAGAGCAAACCAGGGACCCAGCCGGGTTGAATGTGTTTATTCAACTTCTTTTAGCGATGCCACCACTTCGCTAATTGCCGAGAAGAAAATGACCTCCCCGGTGTGGCCGGGGGCCAGTGCTGTGGCACATTGTCACGGGGGCTCCTGGTGCCTGTACGCTCGCTCGCACACTGTGAGCATTCAGGCTCCGGGAGCTGCATTTCTCTCTCGAGTAAACTCCTCTAAAGTAAACACGCTCGCGGCAGGGCTGGATTTGGCCTGGAGCGGTAAGGGACAGAGCCAAGCCAGCCCTGTGCCTGCAAAGATAATGGAGCCAGGGTGTGTGTATTCTGTTGTGTTGGTTTTTTCCCAAGCCGTGGATAAACAGGAAAGTTCTTGCAAGCTATTTTTCTTCCTTCCTGCACCCCCCCAAGCCCAAGCTTGCCCTTTTAATGAGTCACAATTTTGGCATTTAAATGAATGACCCAGCAGAATAAGAAACACCTCTGAGAAAGTCAATCTACTGAACACTTCCACAGTTTGGGTAAGAAGCGGACCGTGTGGCCTGAAGAGCCTGTGCTAATGCTCCTGCCCACAGCAGGTTAGTAGGAGTCGAGCTGAGTCGTTAGTGGGAGAGTAGCACATTGCTTCAGGCCATGGCAGGATGGGACTTGACTGAGCATCCAAGTACCAGCTTATGCTTTTGCTTCTCTCGCAGCTGGGATAGTAGGAAGGAATGATTTTGAAAGCAATTAAAAAAAAAAAAAAAAAAAAAAAGAAAGATTAGCAAAAGGCTGCACTTTTTGATGTAGGCACATAGACATCTCAATACTTGGGGAAGCTGTACGGGATTTCTAATCCCAAAGGCTTCACACTTCGACCCTTGTGCCACAATGGTGTGACTTAAGTGTTACGCTTAGCAAGAGCTGGTTAATAAACCAAGGCCCAAACCAGTTACAGAAATGTGACCTGGGCAAGGCCGTTTGAGTCCTGTTGTGAAAACCACCTCTAGCATCCCTCAGGTATGCATTAGTCAAGTATTGCTCAGCCGGCAACCACAGTTTAGAGAGGGTGGAGAGGCAAATGGCAGGACTCCTTCCCGTCATGGCCGGGTCAGGGTGACAGGGGCAGCCTCCCTCTGCTCCCCGCTCTGCTGACAGGCCCGTACGCCATCTCTTGCATCCTCTAGCCCAAGGGAAACCGTGAATGCATGCTATCCCTTAGTTCAAGGCTTGGCTTGTTAAGTAGTTGCCTTGATGTTAAGAGCTCTTAATATTTAAGTTTACTGTTTAACTTACTTCAGATTTATGGATGGCTAGTAATGGTAGCAACCCTGAGAAGCACATGGGTATTATGTCTCTTTTATGTCCCCAAAATCCCCAGATTGTGCCATGGGTACAGGCAGTCATCATCTCTCTCGCTCCTGATCTGTTTCTGACAAGTTTTCTTCTTCACCTCCCCTGGGCAACTTAAGTGGCGTGAGAAATTGCAGCAGAGGAAGCACAAGTGTAATTTTACAGAGAAATGGTGGCAGTCGTTTCACAAGGACAGTGAGAGCTTTCTGCTCACCCACTTGTGTTTGCAACTTTCCTTAAATCATGATTTATAACATTACTTCCCCCCCTCAAACTGCAAAATCTGATTAAAGCCCGAGTTTCCCATAAGATCCATCAGGTCAAGAGGAGGATCTGACACTAACACCATATAACAGGGAGAAAAAAAAAAGGTGGTAAATCTGGAGAGTGGATCAGATATAATAGGCTGTGACCCACAGCATTTGGTTTTACCCCTTTCAAAGTTGCAGCCAGGCAAAATTTGCTTTCTGTGATGAAATTCAGGGTAATTGAATGCAAATGTCTGGGGGTGGGGGGTGCTGCCAGCAGTTTGCTGAGTAAAAGTGGGAAGACGCAGAGTTCTTGCACCAGCGAGGAGATTTTGACTGAGGCTCAGGGGACCTGCCTAGCAAAGGGCAGAAATTAGAGGCTCTGCAACTCGCTCTCAGTGGGTTTGAGGTTTCTTAGGTCTCACGGTCTGCTCGCACCCAAACAAGGGGGATGGAAAGTAAGAGGAGCTTCATGTTGATCAGTCATGTGCTAACACACATTTTCATCACCGCCTCTGCTCACAACAGGTCAGTGGCTGCGAGTGCCCTGATGGTGCCGTGCCAAGACAGTGCCATCTGGCAGGGGAGCTTGGCAACTGAGGAACGGTGATCCCAGTAAGCACTGCTGCCCCACGCAGCACTCCCGGCTGCTCCTGATGGGCTGCTCCTGATGGGCTGCCCCTGCCTGCAGCCGTCGCCCGTTGCTGGTCCCGGCGAGGCAGGGATGGGGGGTGCCGAAGCGCACCCAAGTCACGCAGCCCGCGCCAGCTCTGCGGAAGTCCTCATTGCCATAACAGGGAGAATGTCTCCGTTGCTTGCTTTCAGTCGCAGTGGGAAGCCCACAGGCTGGACCACCCCATCCCCAGGCTAGCCCTTGACGCTCTCCTCCCACTTGTTTCTCAGCTGTTTTCCCAAGCCAGTCCTATGACAGCATGTTGCGGGAAGAGGTTCAGAGCTACGCGTTCTAACAAGCCTCTCAAGACTTTGCAAACCTTCTCTTTGATCCCACAATCCCCTGTTAACTTCCAAAAGCAAGGACAGAGGTGTCCTTGGAGCCCAGTGCATCCCTCACAGGGGTCTGCGGCTCCCCTTCCCTGCCATGATCGTCCCTTGGGGCATGGATGTCTGGGTATTCCATCCAAATCCTTGAGCATCCTGCTCAAACATGCAGCTGCTGAAGACTTCTGAATGATGACACTGGAGATACTAATGGTGTCAGCTTGTGGAAGACCGAAATGTAGTAAGGAGCTGCTGTCTGCGAGGACTCATCACTAGGATTTCTGCCCTCTGGCCAACCGTCTTTGCTGCTCCCATCTGCTGCTCCACTGAAGTGTCACCGAGGTGGCTCGCTAGGGAAGGGAAGCAGAGACGTGCCCAGAGGTGTGTCTCCTGTCCTGAGCCTTTCTAAAAATTACTTAGAGCCTGCAAAGCATAGAGGCTATTAAAGGGAAGGACCAAACCCCCTTGACTTAAATCACCACGAAGGGAGTAACTGTAAGACAATGCATTTAGGAGAATTTTATAGATACAACGTGCAATTGCCTCCTAAGGAGGGAAGATCACATTGCTATCTGTGGCGGAGATCTCCCCTCAGAACCTGTTATACCACTAAAAAGTATGCAAGTCAACTGGTGGAAAAACAGATTTCTTCACAGCTGGTAATTAAAAAAGCACAATTTCCAAGCTACGCTGTTCTGCAAAAACATCTTTTTCCCCATGGTATTTGCAGCGGTAAGAAAGATGAAGTGGAGATTAGCACACACAAAAACAGTGAGCCTACAGTTACCAAAAGAAGAGACATGAAATCATTATAAGCAGTGTTCTCTAAAAATAAATATTAAAGAGCAGAGCTTCCCAGTAAGGGGGATGGTCATTTTGCACCTTGAAAATAGTAAGATATGGTGAAGAAGGTAGTATTCAGGCTTGACTTTGAAACTAAGCAGGACTCAGGCAGTTAACAAGATTTAACAAACCCAGAGAGGTGGAAGACTCCCAGGGTCACATGTGAGATGGTGGGTTACTGCAACAATAAAGTCTGTTTTTAATTAGACTTTGTTTTCTCCACAGAGGATCTTCTAAAAATAGGCTGGACTTAAGAGCTCCTCCGTTATTTCAGCAAATTCAGATTTTCTGTTTTGGTCTCTGAAATTCATGTGCAGACATTGGTCTCGGGCACCTCCACCAAAAGCGGGTAGCAGTGAAGCAAGGGCATTTTCATCAAGCCGCAAACATTCACTTTACTTGCCTCAGACCTGAGTGAGATAGCTGGGGCTGCAGGTTCTTTGGGGAAGATATTTTTTCCTCCTTCTCCTCTTCCTTCTCCTCCCCCTGGCACTACCAAGCCCCAACAGCACCTCCAGCTTCTGGGTGCTATTGCAGACCAAACAGTAACCAATAATATTGCTCTGAAATCAGAGAGAAGCAACTCGATCCATGCAAGTTCAGTGTGATCATTGCTGGCTATCTCAATTTGGGCCACTGCCTACACACCTGGCCAAGACAATATACTGCCAGGCCACCAATACAAGCAGCTAGGAGCCTTTAAACCACTTTGAACCAGTGTAGTCCTGAGGTGTCAGCATGACACACTAAATATGTGTGGCAAAAGACTACTCTTAAATTAAATTAAAACTTATCAATAGGCCTGAACGCAGACCTGAACATCTAACTTCATGGTTGGAACTGTTGCCTAACCCTTCTGCAACGAAATTCTCCCTTGGGCTGGTGGGATTTGAGTCAGCCCCAGGTCCAGCTTTTCTGCAAGCCACCCAAGTAGTCATGGAAGTCACAGGAGATGAGAGTAATGTCAAGCAAGCCACATACAAGCACAAGCACACACTTGTATTTCACATTCTTGCTCCCTTGCCCATCCATTGATCATTTAAGATCCATAAGGCATCTGGGTGTGAGCCAATTTCTATACGAATAACGTGCCAGGACAACATTTTAGAGACAGCTTCTTGACACTCACTGTCTACAAAATACCTTCATCATTGGTACTGTCACCAAAGCGAGGACAGTACAGCAGGAGTGTTTCAACAGGATCGTCATTTCAGCATATTATTTTCCCCTTTTTCACAGAAATAGTTTCAACATATTATATTTACCTCATTTCTGAGAAGTGACAGCACAAACTGTGCCTCCTGACAGCATTTTCAGAAATACCAAGCCTTTGTATGTCTGATCTGCCTTCACCAAAAGCTCAGCAACTTGTAGAAGTTTGCTTAATTCACAGTCAAATTAAAAGTAGAAGTAATGCTCTTTTTCTCAGTGGTTCTTCTCTAGATGCACTGAAAAGGCATATTTTGGCATTTAGGGAGGTAAAACACCTTTTCAGCCAGCTTTGAAATAGCCCCTTCAAGGGCCATCTTGTGGGTCAGTTCCTAGAAAGGTGTACTTACCCTGGCTAAAATGCTTTGAAGAGACAACTCTAAGTATAAGGAAGATTACTGGCAAGCCAGGAAATTGTGATAAGTTTATTTTCTGCCCTTGCTCCTAGCTAATTAACAAACAAAGTGAAAGTAGCCAATAGAGTGATTAAGGACTCTAAATAGCCACCTTGTTCTTGTAGTTGTATCACATCTGGGGCACATGCTACAATACAGGTGGCTTGCTCACTTACTTAGTACAAAGCCTGACATGGTGCCTACAGATACTTTAGTTTCGTTTCCTTTTCCTTCTCTCTTGGGCACTCTCATTTGCATGTTTCTATATATTTATATATCTTCATACATCTTCGGTACTCCACTGTCACAGTCTACTTCCCCATGTGCCCTTAAGTTACAGAGTCTTATCTGGCGGGCTCGCCTGAACTGCATTTCTTTTCCTCCTGCCTGCACCCCTTCACCCTTCTACATGCCCTCTTTCCCTGCAGACTATTGCACCACCCCAGTGCCAGGCAGACAGAAACGGTGGGGCCACCGTTCCCGTTGTCCGAGGAGCCTTCTGCCATGCCTCAGTTTATCCCTCTGTGAAATGGAGTCTGTCTTCCTAACTGCAGGTAACAAAGGCAGGTGCCTAAATCCTTTTTTTGCTCTTCTCCCAAGCTGCAAAGATGCTACCTGGTTTGTTCAGTCTTTTTGAAGGCCAGGCTCATGTGCCAGCCAGTTCAACAACCTACTCCAGACCATGCTCCAAGACAACTAGAGCTGCCCATGGTTTGTACTGAAATACAAGGGATATCGCAGAAAGGAGGCACGACTAGGGCTTGTTATTGGAGAAGCAGGATAATTATACCTACAGTGTGACCCATTTTTGCTGTTATTGGAGCATGGCCTTATAGGTTAATGCCTAATAATGTCATTAACATCCCTAATTGTATGTTTCTGTAATTGGACACCATGGAGCAGGGAGGAAGGTGTGAATGTTCCTTTTGTGTTTTAGAGGTGAACTGCACAAGATATAAGAGTAAGAATTCATAAGTAGGGTAAATGAAAAAGTTGCATCCAAGGTGCAGGAAGAAAAGATCAGTGGTGTTTATGGTTTTAACAGTGCGTGGTTTACCTGAGAAAACTATAGGCCAGCTTCTTGGCTTCCCTGCTGCTGGGAGTGAGGTCACGACTGCTGCAATCCAAGGTTCAAAAGAATCGGTCTACACTGTACCCTTGCCTCCCCACAGCATGCGTCACAGTCCAGCTTCCAAATGGGCACGTTAAAACGAAAGAATCACATAAAGAAATAGCAAATACACTCCTTTGACTGTCTTATGCTGTCAGGATGAGAGGGAATAGCACTCTGTACTTAGCAGGAGCTTAGCAGAAATGGACTGTCAAGCCAGGGAGGTTTTCATATTGTGTTGTGTATTTTCTGTATATAGTTTCCTAGAATAGGTTTGCTGAACCTGCAAGGTAAATGATCAGTGAAGAGTACCAAACCATTTCTCATGGAAAGATCAAAGAGCTTGCAATGCTTTCTATGCAGGGCTAAGTACTTAGCTCTCTTGCCAGTCTGTGGCCATTTATCTGTGTCCAATATATTAATTATGCCAAAGACACTGACAAGTTCTCAAAGCAAACCCAACAACCTATCATCTAGCTTTAAGCCAACTTACTAAATACTGAGATTGGGAAAAAACGTCACGAAACACAAGGAGGCTGTAATAACCTTCTTGGCTAACAGGTCACATTTTACCTCGTAAAAAGAAAAGAAAATGGTCACAAAAGTTCATAGAAGTACTGCAGATGTCATTAGGCTAGGAACTGTATGTGGCTACGTTGAAAGTTAGTACCTGTCTGGAAGTTTACAGTCTCTAACTCCAATCCTGATAAGGCTTATGCCTGTTTGCAGTCTTACTAACTTCAATAATATGATCCACATGCATGTATTAAATAGGCACGCAGTAGACAGTGACCTAAAGGAACTGAATGCCAGGGGAGGCAGTCACAGGGAAAAAATGTTTAAGGCAGGAACATAGTGTAAATCATATGATGCTTGTTCCCTTGTAATGTGTCTGCTTCCGGAAATGAGAGCGTAAAAGATGTGATCTACTCTGCTGTGATCAGCATGGAGCCCAATTTACAAGGCCTCTAAAAATATCAGTGGAGACGGGAAGGTTTGCAGCCCTAAGGCCAAACATCTTGGTGATAAAATGCCTTTTGTTATATAGTATTATAGCAGTGCATACTTTTGGCACTTCGCAAACACCTTGCTCGTACTCATGCTTCCTACTGAAAACCAAAAATAAATAAAATACTACCCTAAATCCCCCCAGATTCTCAGATGTGATAGGTTTATTTCAAGTGCCCATCTTTACACCCTCCCCAGAAGAGCCCCTCCTTCAGAAAATGCTGACCCTGCCCTTCTTCTGAAAGTCAAGTCCCTTTGAAACACATCAGATCCAACACTTCAAGCCTAAGGCTTTGAGGAAAACTAATTACTTTTGAACATTGTGGACACCTGGATCGTTTCCAGAAGTTGGTCCTTGCCCCTATGAGCAGAACTCGTTCAGTATCAGCTAAATCTGTTAACACAAATTAAGATCTGGGGAAAAAATAACCTCAAAGACTCGTGACTTTTTAATAAGCATTAAACACCAAAAACGGCACAAGACCAACAGGGATTCTGACCTAGAAACATTTTATTCTCAGAAAGACAAAAAAGGAAAAAAAAGTTATGATGGGAACCATTAAAACCCCCCCCTCCCATAATATTTCAAGGTTTCCATTCAGACAGATCCAGCTTGTTAACTTGTGCACAGAGCTGTGCAAGATGGAGATGGAGAGGGCAAAAGGGCGAAGGAACTGGTGGAATGTGCCACACCATTTGCACGTGCAGCATCTGGAGTCAGACCTTTAACTTGATCTGAGGAGTAGCTACTGATTTATCCATCCACACTCAGAAAAAGGAAAAGATATGCTGGATGCTCACAAGACAGTTGGACGTGAATCAGCTTCTCTTCCAAAACTGAGTCAGGGCAAGAGGAATTTCAGAAAACAGCTGACATCCGTATTTTCCTCCTCAGAACATGTGTGGGAAAAGATTTGAGGGAAAAAGTCTCTCTCTGTTAAATGCTTTAAATGATGTCTCTATTTTATTCACTAAATCTTAGGTCCTTCTATAGCTCCTGTTAGGGAAGGCACGGATTTTTTTTTTCATTTTGCAGAGCTGTAGCAGAAAAACACAGAACGACTTCACAGGAAGCCTGTGCCAGGTTGGTCACTTGGTCTCCAGAGACCCGGTCTGTGTCCCTGCCCATGCACCATCCCCTCTCTTAGGCTAAAACAGATCAGCCTAGACAGGTTCAGCACAACTCCAGGGCTGTTTCCTATAGTGAACCTACATTTAGAGATACAGAAACGAGCTTTTCCTATGGAGCTACAGCATAGGGCTTTGCCCAACAAGGAGGTGTGACGGTCAAAGAGCTGGACAAAAGCACAAACCACACTTTTACATACTCTTGACGGGTGAGATTTTTCAAAACATCAGATGCTTTGTTTGTGCTCAACAGGTGATACCTTTACAGGATCACTGTTCCCTGAAAGTGTTGGGATCTTTGAAAATTAGACCGCTTTATGGCATTTTCTAGAGACACCCTCACTAGCAGCTTTCCAAAAGGGATGCTAGCAACATACATTATTTCCTCATAAACGTATTGCTACCATAATCTTCAAATACTTGTGGGGTTTCTTGATCAAATGATTATCAAAAGCTAAATACAATGAAATTTGACAAATGTGGCATACACGAGACACATAGGTGTGCTGTGATCCATTAGAAAGGGAAACAGGACCAGTTAGCAGGGAATCACTGCTGCTAATGACATTGGCAGAGATCCATGCCCACAGACTTCTTATATTGAAGGCTGCAGAGGAAAGACTTTGCGTTTGACCACAACACACACATTTTTTCCATTTGTTTTTGTTTTCTCATCGTATGCTACTCAGTTCTCTCTTTGTGGGAATTTGGAAGAGTGATAAAGAGATACCATCACTTTTATACAATGTTAGTCCCAGGTACCTCTGCTTAGATAGAAAAAGCCCCTACTCAGTGTTACTTCTAATTATCTGTGCTTTTTGCAGTTCATAGGGCACCAGTGCAGGCAAAGCAGAAGAGAGTGCTCCCAGGTTTCATAAGCAGCTAAGGGACTGACTCACTGTATCACTGTGGCTAAAACCATAAACTTTGGGTGTCTCAATTCACACATGTAAAAAATAAGTGACTAAACACTTCCTGGATCCTACTTTGCTGGAAGATAGTGACATTTAATGACTGCAAAATGCTCTGACAGCCTAAGATGTAATTTTACTTAGGTATGAAATTGCCCATGTGCAGTACACACCATGTTAAGAGGCACAACAATATGTTCCAGAAAAAAAAAAGTATTTTCCAGCCTGGCACAGGGCGTGTTGTAGGACCAGCACAATAATTACAGCAGCCATAGTTGGCACTTATTAGAAAATTAAAGAAGCTGTTAACAGGTCATTAATAATCCATGACTACCTGCCTTAATAGTATTCTTCAGTCAATAGGCATGAGGGTGAGGGGGTGGAGGAAACAGTCACACCTTCTTCTAAGTCACTGCAGAAGGCTGATACCCTTATTTTTCATCACTTTGTAATCTGCTTGTTTTCTTCTCTCCTGGTGCCTATTTTGACTGGCTCTTCTCTCACTGCTAGCTCTCACACCAAAGGACCGCAAGGCTCTCAGCCAGGGAAGCCAGCAGCCGTACCTGCAACAGCCAGTCCAGGGGACAGCCAGTCCTCTCTGCAGTGTCCCAGCCTAGTAGCTGTCTCCTTGCTGTTCAGAGTTGCCTCCAATCACCTCCCCTGAGCATGTGCTCCTGCTTTTGAAGATTATTTTTTCTGCAAGGCATCCCTGTCCATTTACAACACACTATGATTTATTCTCTCGTGTCTTGCTCCTTGCCTTCCACGTGTAGGCAGATGGTTGGAGGAGGAGAGAAAAACAACTTGTTTCCCTGCTCCTTCAGACAAACACATGCTCTCCAGAGCAGACAGATGCCTTAAAGTCAGATCCAAGGCATCAATTCATCTTTAGGGTTCAGCTGTAGCGTATAAAGCATTTGCTGGCTCTGGTCTAATGCTTTTTGACATTGTCAGGCCCCCTTCAGTGAACTACTGCCTTGTAACCAACTTGACAGCAAGTATTGTTCTACATTTATTAATACCGTACATGCTATCTTCAAACTGACATATTCCAAGGCCAGGCATCAGCTGTACTCAGCTCTGGCTTAAAAAAAAATATTCAGACAACAGCACAGACCTCCTGCTGCTAATAAGTAAATAAATAAATAAATGCCTTTACCATACTGCTGCCACATCTTTTTACCCTTTCAATCTCAATTTTGCAATATTTTTTTCTCTTCCTCGGGGTCTTAAAATTTGAAGTAGCCACTTCCCTGCAACCTCCCCTTTTGGCTTCTTTAGGAAAGGTTGTTTTTTTTTTCCCCAGTCTTCTTTCAATTTATTCCTTTCTCTCTCTTTTGGATGCAACCCTAAATTCCAGAAACTTGAATCTACATAAAAGTTAATTAACTTCAGGAACTATTTTTCCTCTCCTTTTTTTTTTTTTTTTTGGAATGCAGTTGGGTTTTTTTTACTATAGCCACTGTAATTTTCTATTATTTTTAAAATGTTTGGCTTAATGGGTTATTTTTACTTATTCAAT
>JAVJGG010000009.1:5314818-5329739 GCA_035590195.1 Aviceda cuculoides
TCATATTCAGCCGGCTGTCAACCAGCACCCCCAGGTCCTTCTCTGCCGGGCAGCTTTCCAGCCACTCTTCCCCAAGCTCGTAGCACTGCATGGGGTCGCTGTGACCTAAGTGCAGGACCTGGCACTTGGCCTTGTTGAACTTCATACAATTGGCCTCGGCCCATTGATCCAGCCTGTCCAGATCTGTTTGTAGAGCCTCAAATAATGGGATACACAAACACAGACACATATACGAACACACATGCATATACAGATATGCTAAGAGATGAAAACATTTCTGATATGTTCTGATAAGGGAATTAAATTGGTGAAGGCAGATTCCTGAGCTCAGCACATACTAGAAGTACATCCTCAAAACTGTCTATTTGGCTGACTTAAGGAAAAATTGTGCACCATGAACAACTAAGCAACACTTCCTAGTTTAGTATTTCTGGAAAATCAATTCCTCTGTGTCTTTCTTAATCCTTACCAAAATACATCTGCTCACCTGTACTACTTAGTTTTAAAATATAACCATTTGGGTGGCATATTCAGTTTGGTTACTATGAATGCTCACTATTCGCCACACTTCGCTCTGACCTATCCCTGCAGGTCTCAGATTCTCTTGCCAGAAACACATGCAGCGATTTAAGGATAAGTTTGACTCATTCCATTTCTTAATCAGGGAATACTTTTTTCCTCTCAAGATTCTGGATTTGAAACAGAAAATTCCAGCATGGAGGACGGGGAGATGACAGGGAGAGGAACATGCAGCCTGGGACTCCCTAAGACCAAAGCCTGCATCAGGAGGAAGTAACAAGGGCAACTCCAGGGACGGGAGGCAGAACAGGCACCACATGGAAGAGGCACCAAGGGAGTTGCTGAACTAATGCATGGCTTACCCATGGTTGGGTATGTCCTTCCAGAGCCCTCCTTAAGAGGCAACACTTGACTCAAGCAGCTCTTGCAACCTGGGCCTTCTCAGTGCCTTGGCTCAGTCCCCATCCCTGCCTGCTCTCAGGAGCCCCCTGCAGTGCTCCTCAGCTTCCACTCAAACCACTGCTTTGTAATATAACTTAGGGAAAGACAGAGAAGGAAGAAGAGAATAAACATATTTGAGGACTGATGACTCAGTCTAACTAGAGAATGTGCTTAAAGCAAGTTTGTTTCATCAATGGTAGTGTTCTGCTGTTTGCTTTACCGCTTTTTAGACTGGGTCATCCCAATCCTTTTTCTCCACTTAATGGCGACATAACTAAGTGGCAAGGAGTAAGCTAGCTCACCTATCATAAAAGCACAGTATGCAGTAATCATAGGAGGTTACTGTTCAAGACAAAGCCATGAACTCCACTTTTAAGAATGTGCCGGGCTATAATTCTGAAGAATACATTTATTAGCAAACTCCTGTTTTTATAAGCTGCAAATCAAGACACGGCTCCCTTCAACATTAGACCGGCTTTATGAATTATGAGCCCTGCAATGCATTACCATGAGACTTTGCTTTAGAAATAAAATTGTTTGTTCAACAGCAGAACACCCCAGTTCAGCCTTCTCTTTCCACAGCTGCTGCTTAGTCTCAAACCAGAATGAAACAGATGTGGAATTACACATGCACTTAATGTCCTCTTAGTATCTACCAGATTCAGTATAAAAGCATCATGGTGAGTTTCTAAGTGTGACATCTGCTTGATTAAGCAACATTTTCACTATCTGGCTACTTTGCAAAACTAGGCAGCTAAGTAAAACAGGTCTAGCGCAGAGTTAGTCATGTGATTTGGGGGGGGGGAGGGGGCAGTGCTAGAGGTTTCCCAGATATCCCTTATTTCAAAGAAGGAAAAAAACCAATGGCCAGCTCTGTACCAAACCACAGGTCAATAGATTTCAATGGTCCAAGGTTAAAATTGGCCTCCAGCTAGCCACACAGACTTATCCCACAGGTATTAAACAGGAAACTTTTAAAGCTTAAAAACAGTTACAGTTAGTGACTTATTCTTGTAAAAGGATTTTTATCATGTACATGTAGACTAGAAGCTTTCCTCCTTTGAAATGTTTGTGTTTGACACTTCCTCTGTAGCACAGCAAGTCTGTGTTCTTCTGTCTTGCATGGGCTGTGGGTTGAGTTTTGTTTTGCTACTTTGTCCTTTTTTCTTTCACAAATCAAGCTGTCAGCAGCATGGGAAGAAAACCTGTAACTGGGACACGTAAGAACTCTGTTCTGAGACTGCATCGCTGCCCCCAGTAAAGTCACCCTTGGAAACAAGAGCACTTGAGACTACCTTAGCACACAGTGAAAGGCTTTTCGCTACCATTTATTTAGCTGAAAAGGAAAAGCATAATTTAAGCAAAAAACTCCAGATTAGAGATGCTGAAAGTACATGGTCTCTGCTCAGCTTCCTGCTACTGCAGGCCACAACCTCTAAAGAGCACTGTGTTTGAATATCCGTTTTGGTGGGGACAACGCTTCTGGTCTGGGAGATAAACCTGGTTTTCTTGGACTGATATGAAAGCTAAACAATAATATATGCTCCTCTCCTACTACCACAACCACTCCCAAAGCTAAGGGCGTCCAGACCAATACCAAAGGGCCATGCTGAGCACAGCTGGTTGCTACATGAATTGCTTTAGCCTGCTATTAACTTCTTCCTCCGCTTCTTACTCACTGCTCCGTATCACAGCTAGTAGCTGTACTCTCCACATGTTCAGCCTCCATCCCCAGCAGATCCATCCCATCTGTCCCCAGATGCCACATCTAGCCACCACTTCCCAGGTGGCCCGGTTTACCTAACCTCGATCTCCTGCTGGGCCCTGGAGCCTATCTCCACCACCAGATGCACCGTGCTCAACCAGCCCAGCTATGTAATTAGCAGTGCAGCTGCACAGCCACCAACCTGCCAGTATGCATGTGGCAGACCACTTCTTGGCAACTATTAATCATATATTGCATAAGAAACAGTCCCTTAACGAAGGCTAGTCTTTCCACTCCTGAACTATGTAAAGGACATAAAAGCTTTTGACCATGCAGAAAAGTGAACAAAATGAGTGGTAATTAACTCTCATGACTACAAAGGCTAACAACTTCGGCACTTGCAAAGGGGATCAGAGGCAGCTGAGCTGAGAAAGAACTGTAGCAGAACAAGTATTTGCCTGGGAGCAAACACTGCCAGAGTGCTTATTTTAGAATGAATAGTCATGTTAGTTAACTAGAGCTAACTATTGAACAAATAGCTCACACGGAGGTACACTAGATGCATCCTTTGATCTACTGACTAAGAGACCTACTGCTGTGTTCTTTTTCTCAGAAATTTGAAAAAAAAAAATTATCCTTCATAGCTGGTTCTGGTTTTTGGTACAGAGTCTTTTCACAGATTAACAGGAATGAAACTTACGTGAAAAAGGAACATAAAATGGACTTACTCATTGCAGCACGAGATATTTACATTCAGCGTGATCGTGTGGTTTGTGAAGAAAAAAAGAGCAACCAAATTAAAAGTTTTTCTGTAAATCAATATCTGTGACTGTTAACCCCTTTCTCATATCTCTGTCAGGACAGGCAAGCTTTGGTGCACTGCATGCCCTTGTTGTTTCTCACCTTTTAACACAACTGCAGCCTCTGAGCATCAGAATTTGGCCTGCTGTTCAGTGGCATACGATGTAGCCCGCCACATCCTACATGCCACTTACTTAAAATACCAGTGTGGACAATGAATATGACTCCCATAGTTTTAAAGAAGTAGAAGAGAGCTGGGTTTTGGGAGTGTTTTTTCAGGCAGCCAAAATTCATCCTGAAAATGACGAGTAAAATGTGTTCTGATTACCACCATGCAAGTGAACACATCTCATCTGGAAACACACATGAATTGATGACTAAAAGTTTCTTTTTTTATATGAACTGCTTTACACTGGTCATAAACTTAAGGGATTTGACAGGGATTAAAGATTCACTTGTCAGCTGCTATGTCCTTTAATAAGCTTCTTAACATCTATACTGACAGAAGCAGTGTGTCCCCAATTTAGCAAACTTGACTATCTTTGCCCAGGTTTCACTGCAGCTCTGGAGGCCTAGAAAAAGTATTAAATGCAGTGTCTTCTGCCCTCTTTAGGGAGATAATATACTAAATAGATTTTCTTCAGACCCAGCATTTGTGGAATGGACAATAAAAGTATTAATTTCCACAGCCCCACAAAGTGTGTGTGGCTTTTCATGCTCTATTGAGGAGAAATTCATGTACCAAAACCCCATGTTGTGCTCTGCTATGTCGTGTTCTTGTGCTTCCTGCCTTAGTTCAGGTCCACAGCAAGCTTCTTCCTCAAGGCTTATTCAGCTCAGTAAGGATGGCCTTGCTTGTAAAGCACCCGACAGCACCTAGGGGCTCTCTGCCACAGGCAATGCAGCCGTCTAACCCAGCCAAGCCATCTTAATCTCTGTTTTGCACTCTCACCTGTAACATGGAGATGAAAAAATTCTTTCACCTTTCCAGCTAAATATTCTTCTGCTTTTTAAACGGTACAGTACTTAGGACAGAGGGTCGACCACATACTTACCCAGAACCAAGGACAAAATCACCCTTTGCTTTAATTCTTTGGGATCTCTGGATAAGAATCACCCCCCAACATGTTAAACAGCTTTTGTTTAACAGCATTTTTAAAGTTCAAATCGACTCTAAAGCAGACCAGGCAGATTCTCACTTTGGGCCCTTAGGTTTATCTGGTTTCCATTGTCCTGTCTTTCTATGCTCTGGGCGATCCCAGGCAAGTTTCTTGCTGTTCTCTTACACTTGTTTTGTGCCATCTTACACCGCTGGAGCCATGCAAGTAAGGAACTGTAATAACAATACTAACTGCTCAGCTTTGACAAGACATAGCTATTTTTACTGGATTACTTTTCTGGCAGAGTACTTAAAGCACCAAATGATTTGACACCTGTAATTTTATACTTGGAATAACACAAGGTATTCATACTTCTTTTGTAATATAAGATAAAAGCAAACAGTACATATGTTCTCATTCCAGTGCTGCTGTCTGGCAGCTATTTGCCTAAGGAAAAAAAAGTACTGTTACATTACAGAATATGTGGAAAAGTAAAAGCTATGGAAAAGAAATCATTAAATAGGTTATTCCCCTGCTAGCATTAGACTGCCCCTGCAGCATGTTTCAGAGTGTTTTGTCCAGTCTGGTTTTACAAGTTTCACATTACTTTCATTTATATCTTTAATACAGTGCTGAGTCCAATGCGGTTTGGTGCTGCTTATTTTCCTTGTCTTTCAACTAGAAGACTCAGTGCTAGACCAGCTGTTCATATAGAGTCGGCTCCAAAACTACTGAAAAAAATCTGGACTTTTTCCACTGACTTCAACAGGCTTTGGATCAGGCTCACAAAAAGACAGTGAATACATTTCAAGTAAGACTAAGCAGGTTACAGTCAGCAAAGTATAAAGAGGATTAGCTGTGTACAATCCAAAGGCATATTACTCTGCGTGCTTCTGAAACAACTGGCTAAGACACTTTCGCTTTCACCGAGAGAAAGGGCCAGATTCGTTTCTGGTGCACTGCCACTAAGTCAACACCACCATGCCAGGAACATATTTGATCTGGAATCTACTCAGTTAGCCTCATTACAACTGGGATTCTCCTAAACTGGAGGTGAGAAAATTTATTTTTCTAAAAATGCAAAAACAATAAGCAAATGCTTTCTGCTTTCCAGTTGAAGTTTAGGTTTATAGAGAGAGACCCCTACGGAATGAGTATCAAGACAAACACAATGGGTTTTGTCTCTTTCCTCTGTCAGGAAAGGATGAACCCTCTTTCTTCTTCAGAACCTGAAATGGGTCATATTTAGTTTAAAATACATATACTTAGACCTTCACTTTCTGTCACCAAAACAGATGGGCAGCCCCAAACCACTGATTTGTACATATTTTACAGAGCACTGATACTTCAACACCCATTGTGTGTGCTTTGAGTGCACAACTTCTGAAAGCTAGAACACCTTTTATCAGGAATTATTTTATCAGTGGGGCATTCATTCTGAACAATACAACCAACGAAGATGGTGGCACACAGTTATTCTTCCCACCCTGTCAAAGTTCACAGCAAATCATGTCACTTAGTGATGTTCTCAGCTGCTGAGAATGCTTTAATCAACCAGACTTTTTCTTC
Source organism: Aviceda cuculoides (assembly GCA_035590195.1). Lineage (NCBI taxonomy): Eukaryota > Metazoa > Chordata > Aves > Accipitriformes > Accipitridae > Aviceda > Aviceda cuculoides. The sequence goes on from JAVJGG010000009.1 coordinate 5,320,954, forward strand.
TGCTCCCTCTGTTCCCTACGGACAGGGGACTTCATGGGACTGCTTTGTTGTACGATGTGTACAGTTATAACCTATGCTAAAAGTATGCCATTAATGAATGAACACTGTGTGTGTGTGTCAAGCAGATGAGAATGTTCTTTTGATCTCCTGCGCTCCACCACTGTGGCAGACGGATGTCTAAATTGCTTTATTAATGTGCTGAAGTCTTCCATCATTTCTTAAACAATACTGAAGGAATAATCAGAATTTTATTGCATTTTGATTTTCTGCTCTTCCGGCTCAAATCTAGCTGGATATTATGCAGTAGAGAAAAAACTGGTGGGTTTTTTTTTTTTTTATGTATTAATTTTCCAGGGGGGTGGGAGGAATATATCATGTGCTTGACACTCTCTGAGGCAGCCAACAGAAGCTTCTCAAATTTCTGTTTAATTTCAAAGTGGTTTCCACACAATACAGGAGCTGTATTTAGGTTTAGGTACAATTTCAAAACTAGTTCAAGGGAGCAAGACAAGGGATTCAAAGCTTTTTTTTTTTGAGGATACCTTAGAATTAGAATAAGCATGTTTAAAGAGCATAGAGATTTCTGAACATGATGATAGCAATGCCTCCAACATATGAATAGCTGGGGAAAAACAAATAACCCAACTGGTTTGAGGCCACAGAAGCATATTAAAGAAAGTTATGTGCAATTGCCTGTAAGACCCTAACATAAAAAACCCTTGATAACCCTTCCAAAAACATAATTCTTATGTGGTGGTGTGACAAAAGCTGTGAATCCACCCAAATTTCCCCAGATTGAATAGCATAGCTATAAATGAGAAGGGGGAGAGAAAAAGAGGGAAAGTAGGGCCTCTGTTCTGTAAAGGAAAGAAATCAAACTACAGCCTCACAGGCAGCTAAGCTGATCTAACAAGCCACTGTTGCAAAAGTGCAAGGTCAAGTCTCTCAACCTCTCCCAGCCTCCTGGCTGCACTTGCAGCAGCTTGGATACTCCTCTGATCTTTAACCTTATATCTGTCATTTAGTCAGCTGATTTACCTCGCTATTCCAGAGAAAGCTATCCAACTTTCTGCTATTTATTTCCAGGCTAATAGGTCAAGGTGGCTAATGGAGGGATCCGACACATGCCAGAACCAGCGCAAGGTAAGCAGCAGCATGACCAAGAGCAAGGACTTCTGTGAGCGCAAAGGACTGGGGACTGCCACCTCTCTCTCCTGGCAGTTGCAAACTGTGAAATTGTGTCAGGGTGTCTCATGGATACACTGTCGTAGTGCAAGGACTTATCATTAGAAGGGAAGGGGGAATCAAAGGGAGAAGTAGAACAAGTATGGGTCCTGATCCTTGTTGCTTTGGAGGAGTGTGGATATAAGGATGCAAACTAGAGGGGTAGGAATCCCATATGTCTGCAGAGGATTTCATGGGTAGAAAAAAAGTACGTGCACATGCAGCAGCTGCAGCACACCCAGGAGCCAGGGGATGTATAATCTATATGCAAATAACTGCATAGTTCCCCCATGAAAGCATGGGGCTGACTGCATAGTCTTAGTAGCTGCACAATATGCCTACATCAAGTCCGCTGCTTCTGAAGAGTTTTGCACTTACTATGCACGGCTGGACAGCACAGCACACACAGAGCTGCTCCTGCTAGGCTGCTTCATGCTCTGCAACTGCAGTGCATGCTCACAGTGCTAATGTCCAGAGTTTCCAGACATGCAGCAACTAGTTCAGAAGTGTCTGCTCTCTACAGCTACCAGACATCCGGAAAGCCCAGACAAATTTATGAAGTCCTCAAAATCTGCCTAAATGTGATTTCCAGGCGGAAAGAGTAAATGTGTCTGGGAAAAGGAAGCCTGCGACATCCAGAAAGTCATTCGCTACCTGTAGAAAAGCAAGCATATGACACGTTTAGGAACGCCTGTTCCGATGAACTGAAGGCAGGGCTGGAGCTCAAGTCGCAACTTCTTAACCTGTCTTCTCTACTGACTTGATTTACCATAACTCCATTTTACAACGAATTTGAGAGTACATGCTTTCACATAATAGAAATATGAGAGGTGTCTTGCAGTTCAGCTTCACAAGTGTTCCTGCTACTGTGGCCATTACAAGAGCTGCATGAGGAACTTCAGGTCTAGACGCTTGTGAAGAAAATAACTGTAAACAAATAAGAGGCTATGCACTAATGTGAGAATCCACCCTCCTCTTTCCTTTACGTGGCATTGGCTTTAAAAAAAAAATTGCTTACATACCTCACAGAGATGCAATACTTAATTAATATTTGTTAAGTGCTTTGAAATTCTGATGGAAGACGTCACACTAGTGTGCATCATGACTAATACAGTGTAAAAGTGATGCCAATGGTGTTGCTCAAGCAGAATGCTGGAAGGATATCTTTTCAGTTTCATTTAAAAAGGGGAATGGAGATTAAGAAGGTTTAGGAAAGCATTTTAAACCTCAGTTATCCTAAAGGAAAAGGGAGAACTGGGGAGGAGAGGAACTAAAACAGTTTTCAGAGGAATTTACTGTGCAGTGTGCATTAACTCCTGCAAAATCGGAGAGTAAGTACCTACAGCAAAATCCTGACTCCAGTCAAGTACACGGAAAATGTTTCACCAACTTCAGGGAGGTGAAGATTGTTAGCTTTTGTCATAATTTCCAAGAGACGCATCCAGCATCCCATATGCAGGTTTGCAACTTTGCACAGTTGCTTGTTTACAGTTTAGGTTCAGGAAATAACCTCCCCAAGCTAGGGCATGCTCACTATGTAAAAGCAACTGCTCAGCTTCTAACCATCTTTCTACCACATCCCACATTTGGAGTAAATCTTTCCATTCTGTTAATGAATGTGGACCTGAGCTACCTAATTAAGTTGGTGGCAAAACTCCAATTAAATGGAAGCAGTGCAGAGATCACTGTAGATTTTGTAGTAAAGATGGGAAGAAAACACCCTGTGTTTAACAGTGGTTGTAACTCATATACACCCCTGGAGTTCAAGTCATCTACTCGGAAGTCTATGGAATTTGTAATTAATTCCTGACTGGAAAAAAAAAGGAAGGAACAGAAATTCAGACAACTTATTTTTTCAGAATCAGTCCTCCATACCTAGCAGGATAAAGACTGGGAGAAACATGCTCCTTACCACTTCTGGGTAAGGCAGACTTAAAGAGCACATTTTTCAAACTGGAAGCTTCGCGCCTTGGAGGCTCGAAGGAGAAAGGCTATAAAGAGTAGCAGGTGATAGGCAAGTACCTAGGAGCTTCTTGTATTAAGAGGAGTAATTTTACAGCAGGAGTCTACAGCTACTTTAGGTAGGAAACTAAGTGAAAATGTGCTAGGATACAAGTTTTGATTTATTTTTAATTTTTTAAAAGGATCGAAGCCTGTTATTTGGTGTATATTGGGCTTCTGGTAACCTATTACTTGCCTTTTTCAAGTGGTGTGTGATGGCTTCCACTGAGTATGTCTTAATGTACTCTTATAATCTTATTGTACACCATCTCTTAAGGTAGGCTTTCCAACTATGCTACATGTAGACATGTACTACAGCAAACCAGCATTCCTAAAGCAGCTTTGTGTCTATGCAATTGCCTAGACCAAATGTAATGATAAAAGTTACACATAACATCTTTCCCTCCCTTTCCCTTCACTTGTGCTAGTATGCTGTGTCTTTCTAACTGTACGGCAGGCTCTGAAGCATGTAGGCCTTTAGTTTTCTCTCTCAGTGCTTGTACAGCTGTGTCCACAAACGTACATATCCAGTAAAACCCAAGGAAATGTTCCTGGATGCCAAGATAAAGCTTAGATAGCTGCAGCTCTAATAACTCACATGCAGTTCTCTGCTTTCTATGTAACAAAGGATTTTCATAAACTTCTTGCAGCAGCTCCTGCTGTAGCTCTAAGTGCTGACAGTTGATTTCCAATCCTAGTGGAATAAGCAACATTGTTCTTCCATCTAAACTCTGTAGTCAGAATGGATTTGTGTATGACCTACATCATGTTGCATCTCTCTAGATCCCAAGGAGAGGTGATGCTAAGGGGCCAAGGCAAAAATTCAAGCCTAAAGCTTTTATTGACTAAAAGTTAAATGCCTGATACTTTGAAGTCATATGAAAACAGTGCCGTGTCACCTGTTCAGACAGATAGGCTGTGTCTCCTTCCTCTGAATACTCATTAATAACATACTTACTGGACAACCAGTCCTGTCAAACATGGCAAATGTTTCTTTAGAGTCAGCTTTTATTATAGCTGGAGATAATGGTGGACAGGCAGCACAGAGGAAAAATCATTCTGTCTACTGCTTAGCAAGGCTGTTTTCAGGGAAAACTACTGAAAAGATGCTTACTATGTGTTTTGGAGAGGTCTAATTTTGTGGAGGCCAGGAAAAAAAATGATACAGGAGATCAGAGTATGCGAGGCTGAATGTAAGTCAAAGACCTTTACTTAGTGATGTCTGCATTGAGCTGACAGGGCCTGAAGGACTTTTTAAGACAATACTGTTCCTCATTTTAAGACTTCAGAAAAAACACAATGCTGTTGAGTATTATATGGCTTTTTCTCCTCACTAGGTGTCCATCTACATTTTCCTTGACTTTCTACCTTACTAGCTCTGGCTTTCTCCAACTGGTTTACACTTTTTTCCCCATCAGGCTGAAGAGCAGCCCATATAACCAGTAGCAGAGGCACCCGTAGGGTGCTAAAGACAGGAAAACACTGGTCTGAGGTATTTGGGACTATGTTAGACTTCCGTTGGATGAAACTTCCCTATGGATATTCCCACTCCTTATGGGTCTTCCTTCTGGAGGAGTTCAATACATCAATTTCTAATTATTTTAATGCTAGACTGATCCCTCTTATAATTACTGCTGGCTAGATCTACATCAGGAGAAAGTACAGGTCTGTAAATCAAAATACCTCATGCTGAGGGCTGTGTTCCCACTATATGGGTTTTGTGTGTGTGGTTTGTTTAGACTAGCTCTTGCCTGGTCTCATGGACTTTCCCACCTATGAGTTGTGGAGGGTGTTAGGCATTCTCCTGTGGTGTAGCCTCTCGTGGTCCATCTGAAAACTTCAAGTCAAAGTGCAGTACATGGAGACAATCTGCTTCAAAAGCACACTCTTGGCTCTAACTCGTTTAACATCATCAAAGTGAGAATCTACACTTGTGCTGGAGCACAGATCAACACCTGCCAGACAGACTGGGAGATTACTGCTGCCATTAATGAAGTTAATCCGCAGCTGGAGAAGGCACACAGGGATGTGGCAGATTTCTATCTCTTTGTTAGTTAATGGGAGAAGCTTAGGAAGAAGTTCTTCAAAGCAGATACAGCTACAGATATGAAAATGGAAAACATTCTCTGTTCATGTGCCTCCAGTTCGATCTATAAGAGGTCTAATAACATGATGGCAGAATCCATTTTTAGGTAACGGATAACTGGCCTTACTATGTTTAGTGTAGTGATCAAATTAATAGCAGGAATGACTTTTTTATTTGGTGTAGGGAGGGGTGAGAAAGGCAGGGCAAAACCCTCCAAATTATCTGCTGGTGTACTGAGGATACGCAGAGTACTCTGAGACAGCTCCGGCACAGGGACTATGCATTTCAGCTGGTGGAATGCTGTGCAATTACTTAATGAAAATATGTAAATACCAAGAAAAGCAAATTACTCTGCCCTGGGGGAAGAAGGGGGGGGTGTGTGTAAACACAACTGTTACTACTACTGTGCAGTTGTTAAACAAAAAACACCAACACCCCACCAGATGAAAGTATTCTATCACTTAACTAAAGACACTCCAATACCAGAAAGCATCCCTGAAACACGTTTAAAAGCAAATGTCAGTATAAGTAGCTGGTGATGCTTTTTAAGTTGCTCATAACAAGGAAAAGACTAAGAAGCAATGCTGAACTACAACTGGAACGGTGTTAGTAAAATTTCAAGTCTTCTTGTGTATCGGGTAACTTTTCAGAAGTACACTCTCAAATAGTTTCTATTCCTTATGATATGCTGAGTAGAAAAAAGTAAAACTGCATCAAGAGGGTAGCTCCCACACTAGCTTTATAGTCACGTAACTGCTGCTTACTTCCAGAAACTGAGAAACAATACAGCCTTTTTCGGCAACCTCCTCAGTTATGCAAAATCACAGCTCAAAACTGTAGACTGAGTCACTAACAGCATTATAGACAAATAAAAAATCCAGCTAAGTCCCTTTTTTCCCCTCTCCCTCACTTGAATATGCAAGCATTTCAAGATAAAGCATTCACACACATTTGTTGTTGACTTTTGTTTCTGTAGCACTTGTACAGTTGGGAGTTGGATAAGCGGTGAGGTGTCTGCACAGAAGTAGGCTAGAGCTGATGTGGCCTTCAGATCTGTACCTAGAGCTCCCTCCTAATTCTCAGAACAACCACAAGCTGGGCTGCTACCAAACCATCCTCAGAGCTGCTCTAAGGGCTGTGCTACAGACTAGGTAAGGTAGTACAGACAAATAAAAGAAACTGCTGTGCAATAGCAGTGCTTGCATGGAGCTACGGTTTTTAACAGGTAAGTTGAGTTCACCTGTGCTGGCTAAACTGTGGGAGGTATATTAAAAAAAAAAAAAAAAAAAAAAGGGTCAAGTGCCTAATAGCCACACTGTTAGGGAGGGCATGCGTGGGCCCGACTCTTTGTGTGAGCTCCAACACTTAAGGTGGCTTAAGTGTAGTGGAAACAACCCCCAGCATCAGCTCTTCCTCCTGCTTGATTTTATGTTGTGGTCACAGCTGCAAAGGTAAGGATGTTATTTTGCTCCTTTTTGCTCCTCTGGCATTGAGTCAAAACCCAGAAGTTTGTATTAGAAAAGTGGCCTGGAAACTACTATATTAACAGACATGCAAAGCCTCTGACTTCTGGGGAATAAACAGCTTTGAAGTAAAATACGTGCAGCAATAATCCATGCACACTTCATTAATTTCAGAACTGCAACAGCAAAGTACTACTTAGAAAAAGCTGTAAGATAGTAATGAAGGGTTTGGGGTTTATTTTTTCTTTTAATCCTAAAAGCTCCTTATCTCCATTCTCCATGTTCTTTCATTCAATTTACAGTAGTCTAAATTAAAGCTCATCTAACAAAAAAATTACACATTAAGTTTTACTAACCTCTTCACCCCCGTCTTCATGATAACCCTTTCTTCCTCAGGGGAATAAATGCAACAACTGTAAAATTGCTACATTGCTTGTTTAAGATAACTTTTCTTTGCACTTTGTGTTTAATGGAATTTGGCTGACTTTGGATATTTCAGCACCTTAAATTATTATTTTGATATAGCGAGGGCAGCAACTCTTGTCAAGTCTTAACTAAGACAAAAGGATCTCTAGGCACTAAGCTGCCAGAAAGGCAGTATTTTGTTATCTGCCAACATGCACGCATCTTTCTCTACCACACCCCCAGTCAAGTTTGAGAACCCTTAATATGGGCTACAAAACATCAGTTTACTGCTCAAATTTGAGTCAAAGCTTAGACTCAAAACAAAGAGTAGGTGCAGTTTAACACTGTATTTAAGTGCAGCTGTGAGCTGCTGCTGTAAGGGGTGCTCATGCACCTTCTCCCTCCTGTCTGCTGGACTGTGCAGCTGCAGTGTATGCCATGTCCAGAAAGCCGTGAAAACCAACTTTCAAAAAGCCAGCTGATCCCTAAACCTGATACAAGAAGTACAGCACAATGTACAGCTGGGCAGTGGAATAGGGCCATCTTGCTGTCACAGGCTGCTATTACTCCAGCCTGTAAGGCTGGCCTAAGGGGGAAGGCTCGTTTGTTTCAATACTTCAGTTTATCAGAAACTGTCTGTAAAAGAAGCAATCCAGCTCACTCTTATACCTTACGCTACATGCTCCCTTCTTGCACTTTAGGAGTTCATGTGAATCAGCAGAAAGTAACTGATTTGAGTCAAAACCAACTAGGCTGGGTGGCAGGAGGAACTAGCCTCACCAGGAAGAAGGGATAGGGGAAACCTTGTCTGGTTCAGTGATGGGAGTAGCCTTAAACTGGAGAGTTTCAATTTTTAGAGAAAGAAACATAGCAATTCCTCTTCTTCAAGGTGTCAGAATATTAAACATGCTCAAGACAACTTGATCATTTCTCAAGTTGTACCTGAATGATGAAGCAAATGTGGCTGCAGCATTCTTTATGTGGATGAGTTACTGCAACTGTCTTGCTTTACGCTTGCCCGACTTCTTCGAATTTCCACTAGCTGTGCTTCTACCACTGCGTTTTCCACAGCACAAGGTACTGTGCACATGTACCTGTTTTAAACCGTATCTCAGCCCAAGGGATGTTATCTGCCATGGCCCTCTGTGCCTGTTGGGCATGGCGCAGAAGCAATGGCACCCCATGCCTCCTCCACCTCAAACCCACCCACGTGGGAGCTGGCAGTAATCCAGTGGGCAGCACTGTCTCTAGAAATGATATTTAAGTGGGTGAAACCAGCATTAGAGGAGCAGGTCTTTACAGCAGCTAGAGTACTTTCTTTGTTTGTAGCTTGCTAGATAGATTTGCCTTGCATCCCACTTCTAAGAGCGAGTGAGGTGTATTTCAAGTGCAATTACCATTAACATGGCCCTGGTAATGGCACTGCGAGATGATGTGTGCATAATTACTGCACTCGTTCATCCTCTTACGGGTCTAAGGCTCCTCGCTCAGGACCTCACTGCACAGCTTCCCTCACCGCGATGCCACCCGGTTAGTGCCTCCATTTTCACCCCTACCACCTCTCCAAACTGTCTGCTGTTCTCCGTGGTCATTGCTCCCTTCACAGA
>JAVJGG010000009.1:5329755-5376558 GCA_035590195.1 Aviceda cuculoides
GGGCCCGGTCGGCTCTCCCCCGGTGCCTGCCCAAGCCCCCTTCCCGCCGCCCGCGGAGCCCCTGCTGCCGCACGGGCCCCGCAGCCGCCATTTTGTGCAGCGCCGAACCCGCCGCCGGAGCGGGTGGCTCACTCGCGGAGGGGGCAGCGGGACCCCGCCCTAAGGGCCGTAACCGCGTCCCGGGCTCGGCTGCCCTTCCCCACTCACGGCAGCGGCGGTCGGCGGAAGGGCTGACGCGTGGGCCGTGGGGGCCGCCATTGCCGCGGCCTGCGATGCCGACGGGGCGCGGCAGGGGGAGCTGGCGGGCGGCGGAGAGTTGGGAAGGATGGCGGCGGGTGGTGTCGGGGCGGCGCTGGGCCCGCGTGTGTTTAAGCGGGGGGTATTTCCTCTCTCCCCGGCGGCAGGGAGGGGGAGGGGGTTGCGCTTCGCCTTTTCCGCTGGAGGTGACCCCTGTCCCGCAGCCGTGGCCTCGGCCGTGGGGAGGAATTGGGGGAAACCTGTGAAGAGACGGCTGCGGTTCCCGGCCCGTTGGCGTGCCGAAGCGCGGGCCGCCCTGTAACCCGAATCCCGTCAGCGCCCTGCTGGTACTCCAGAACGCACTTGAAGCTGCTGCTTCGGTCTGAGATCCGCTCTCTTGTGTGGTGTCTCTTTATTTTTCCAGGCCAAGCCCCAAACCAAAGGACACCATAAAATTATGCCATAAAATAAAACTGAAAAACCCAACAGAATTTTTGTAAGCCTCTTTCGAGCAATTCACAAAGAAAACGCAATGGGTCTAATCTGATGATCTGACTCCGTACACCGATACGCATACTTAATTACAGCTGTCTTAAGCTTATCTTTCTCATCCCAAATTTATCCCTCATCATTGTACCACATAAGCTGATGTCCCTGTGGGAGTTTATTTAAGCGGGCTCTCCTGAGCTGTCACTGAGCTCAGCACTTAGGCTGTAGCATTTGTAAAGTGTGCGTGAGCGCCACTGGATTACAGGATCCTGAGACTTGGTTCTCAGTTTTGATTCATCTGAAATCAAACAATGAGTGTACCAGTAATTTCAGAGTGTGTTCTTCTGCTGTTTCGTAGAGCATCGTACCTGCTTTGATATTTATTGTATGCACTTCCTGGCTGAGGAGTTGAATCAGGCATTCTTCTCAGGGCTGTTGACAAGCCAGTTTGTTCTTTTATGCAAGTAGCTTCCAGCTTCTTATTTACACTTTTTGGCTTACCGTTGTGATTTAGCGGAATATTGTCTGCTATTGAATTCTCCCAAATAAAACTGTTTCTTCCCATGGAGGGCTTCTAGTGGTTGCCAGTCAACTCCTATCATCAGAATGATGATTACATTATTTTGCATTGCTTATTTGCTCCTAACAAAATAAGAGGAGTGAGATGTTGCTAGGTTGTAGCTGAAATTAATATATCTGCTTGCTAGGACTTGCAACACTCGTGGGACTGTGGAAGGTGACAGCACCGAGAAACATGGCATGGAAAGACAATCAGCAAAACAAAATGATGTGCAGATATGACCAAAAAACAGACAACGAGAAATACAAGACAAAAAAGGGAGCGGGTGGCCCACCCTAGTGGGAAATCTTCTTACACTCCTAAGAAGCCCTGTTAAGAGGCTGTCTTGTATGCAAAGCTCCATGTTTTTTAACCTTTCTTTCTCTCCTCCTGCCTTTCCACTAACATCCCTTCAATGTGGGAATCGGTTGCCTTTACCTTCAGTGGTGGTCTGACTCCTACCTACATATCTAATTACTCTCTGAAAAATCTATTTCAGATGCTTCAGACCTGAAGAAGGATTTTCTGCCAGAAGCTTGTCCACAGTTCCCAGCTATGCCCGTGTTGGCTTAACGAGCTCTGCAGGCCCTCTCCGTGTAATTTTGCAATGATGAACACTATACAGTATCCATCCAATTTTGGTGAAGTTTTATTGGTATTGAAAAGTACTCATTATTTATAGATACTCTCTCTGCTCTTTCTATATGGAAAGAGAAACAGACCGTGTAAGACATCGATATGCCAGTAGAGCTACATCCACTCTGGGGGCTATTTGCTGCTGCTTCTTCCAAGGCTGGCGTTTCCCCCTGCCCGCTGTCACCACCCTGGGAACCCTAGCTTCTCTTGCCATGCTGGACGCTCATCTCATGGCCACAAATGTCTCCTCCAGAGCCCGTGTCTCATTCCACCTCTGGAGGAACCACTCCCCCCACCCCCACAGTCTTGACCAGGTCTGGAGTTCATTTAAATGTTGGGTTTGTTATCTGCCACCTCAAACTAACCTATGGCAGAGTGTGTTCGAGTCTGTATACAGAGATCAAACTGCAAGTAGTTACCTGACTGGTTTAAGCTAAACTAACTCCACAGCGTGGTGGAAAAAGGCAGTTGTGCCCTCCTGTTTAGGTATGTGTTGCCACTCCCACCTGGTTTTGGAAGCTGATCCATCTGGAAAGTAGGGGTTTGTTGGGTTTTTTGTTTTGGTTTGGTTTTTTTACAAGGTTAATGATGAGATTGGACAGGTCCTGCATCCTGTAGAACACATGGCTGTACAAATGGGAGCACAGTTACTGAATCCAAAGGCTCTGAGTTATGTTTGCCTCTAATCACTCCCATATGCATTCTTTCATATGTTCTGCTATTCATTATGGTTTCCTATCATGTGCTAATTGATTCATTACTTTATGCTAAGCATACAGTCACGTGCTAGTCATTAGCAGTTCCATATGTTGAACTCATGATGTATATCTTTAAATGCCATATCTCCTGGTCTGCCAACCCTCCTTTATGCAATACCACACATATGTTGCTGACCTTAGTTCATGCTTTGATGGACTTCAACATTCCTGCTCGTTAGTCTTGTATGTAATTCCTCGCTTACTCTCTGGAGCTTTTCCTTATTGCAGTTGTGTAATGACTGTGCTGATACCTAGGTCTGTGCTTTAGTCTCTGGTAGTACAATGTGTTTGAGAGGGGAAGGAGAGAATTTTCAAATGTCTTGTGACATATTTGAAACATCCAGCATAATAATGTCAGTATAAACCCCATGTTCAGGTGAAGTTATGTTAGACCACGGAAGTTTTACAGGAATTAAGACTCCATAACTGGCTCAGAAACTGTGACTCTGGAAAAGCAAATGTAGCTGGGAGGAGGCTGAGTGAATTCCTGAAATCTTGCTGGTAAGGAAGTTAACTAGTCAGAAGAAATGAGGGGGAAAAGATGGAAGGAAGGGTGTATCACTCTTACAATCGCAACCTGCAGAATTTCAGAATAAAGAATTTAAGGGATCTAGAGCTGCATGGAATTTTAAAGTTTTATAGGAAGAAGACATATGCCTTATGGTATTACTACTACAGGTTGAATTGAACACACTCAGGTGCAAAAAAAATAGTGATTTCTCCGGAGTTTTTTTTACTTTACGTCTGAGGTGAATGAGTACAGAATTTGATCCTTTGTACCTGTAGTCCCAATGTGACACAGTTTTAGGTTCTATCATACTCTGTGAATGCCTGACATCAGCATGGTATAGAATGATCTGTGGAATTCAGACCATCCTCATTTCATACGGTGTTTATTGCAGGAACTACTGGCCTGGGGGAAAATAGCTGCACCCTCCCCGGCTTTTATCTTCCAAGCCCTGAATAAAGCGGCTGAAAGTCCTGCTGTGCGTAGATAAAAAACCTTTGTAGGCAAGGACTAAGATCTGAGTAAAAAGTGGCTCTCCAAGGAACAGCTAGTGTGTAAGCACAGCATGTTGTGGGTCAGGAAGCAATCCCTGTAGGAAGGGAGACAAATAGTCTTGAGTAAGAGCTTGTGTAACACCTGGCCTGGGCTGTCCCAGCAGCTGCTTTCTCTGTACCGCCTGCTCGGGCAAAGGCAGGCACACAATGATTTCTTTCCTGCTTGGCGCTGCTGAAACTTCCAGTTTCCTGAGCATGGACTCAGGCTGTAGGGTAAACCCTACGGATGCAGCCGGGTGGAGACGAGCGCTGCTGATGTACCAGTGTCTGCAAGCCATTGCATGACTGGGCTCTGGGTAGTGCCTGGCTGGGGTGATGGCTGCGTGGGCTTAACCGGGGTGTCGCACAGGTCCCCGGGGAGGAGGCAGCCCCTTGCTAGCCATGTGCAGCTTTCTCGGTGTTTTCTAGGAGAAAGCTCCCAGCCTCAGTGCCTGTACCAGCCCTCCTGCCGCCGCAGCTGCTGCTGGCTATAGCCCGCCCCTATAGTGTCCTTATTGGATTCCTGGCCAAGGGGGTGTTGCTGCGATGATAGCAACAGGGCGATATGCGGGAGCTGCAGTGTTGTATAAGAAGGAGCTGCAGGCAGCCGAGGAGAATTAAACGGGATCACGTTTCTCCTCTGTGAGCTGAAGAGGTTAGTGACTATTACTTAATCCCTGCTAACTGTAATTAGGATTTGCAAGTACCGCTTTCGTCTTCTGACCCCCCCTCCACCCTTCCCAAGACTGCTTGCCACCAGCATTTCACCCTCGGTTGTGAAGGAGTGGGGAGTCCTGCAAGTCGTCCTCGCTGCTCCAAAGACACCCTCCACACGGGAGGGGACAGGCCAGCCCCCGGGGAGGGAGGACAGAGGGAAAGAAAAAAGAGGAAAGCCCTTTGTTCGGAAAAATGTCCAAGGTGCAGCGAAGCAGCGTATTAGCTTGTAAATGATGTGGAAGTAGCCAAGTAGCATCACTGGGTGGCCAGAGCGCTGCATGCTGAGAGTGTGAGAGATCACTTAAAACCTTTCTGCCAGAGTGTCTTCTGAGCTTGTTCTTAGAAGTGCTGAGCTTCCTCCAAATCCTGTTAAAATCCATGTTTACTGCAGGTGTTTGACACCCCATTCTGAAACAGCAGGCTATTAACCTTGCTGTACCTCAGTTTACCCATGTGTAAACCGGAGATAAGAATGTTTTCCTTTTGTTAAGGAACGTGGTGGGGCCATATTCCAGACAGGCTTTGGTGGGAGAAAGGTGATTCTTACGTTCCTGGGTACGGTACAGAATCCGTGTGTAAAACACATTAACACTTTATGAATAATTACTTTATGCTCTAGTCACAGCTACCACCGATCTCTAACTATCTTAAAAAAAAACGTGTATCAAGGCTCAGTCTCCACACAGAGAAAAGACAGGCTCAGCCTTTATATAACTCTGCTGGCATTGTGCTGAACTTCTGGGTTGGAGCTTGTTCAAAAAAACCAAGCTGGTGTTAATTAGGGCAACAGTTTATTGAACTGATTTTGTGTGAAATCATTTTTATCAATCTCCTTACATTGGTTTGCCAAAGTAATTTTCCTGAAATGAGGATAATCGTTCAGCTGTTGGTTCTCCGATTACAGATGTGAACACAGAATGACACTGTACTAAAAATCAATAACATAGTGTTTGAGCATCTTTCAGTCTTTTGTGTTGATAAATGGGAAAATACAAACCTGTTTCAATAATATAAATCCAACTTGAAATTTAACCTTCACAAAACAAGGAGCAATAGGTAAATACTTAAAATTATTTTTAGCACATATAAGAAAGCCTTAGTTGAAGTCTTACTAAAAACTATTGTTGCAAGCAGTGCATGCAACTTCCATATTCAATAATTGATAGTAAAATATTAATGATTGTTATGATTCTTACTATTGGATCAGGGAACCTCCCTTATACTGGAGGGCTGATGATTCTGGGCTTGTCCTCTTGGGTTTTACATGCACATGGTCAATGAATGTTTTTTCTGATACCAACCCTCACAGTTTCTTTAGATAGTGAATCAAGTTACTGTTTGTGAGCAGCTGGAGTTTAAGCCAATGAAGCATGGCTTGTGTTATCCTTAAAGGAATGGCAGTGCTTATTTTGTATAGCTAAAAAGGAGAATCGATCTTTGTAGTTTTCAACTTCTTATTTTTAGTGTCCTCATTATTTTCCAAACTGTTGTGCTAACTGGATGTTTCAACACCCACTCCTCACCCTCCCCCCCCAAAAAAACCCAACAACCCCAAAAGACCACCACATTCAGCTCTGAGAGCTTAATTTTAACTGTCAAAGGGCCAAACATTTTTTTTTTAAATGACAAACTTCTGCTATATCCACAGACTTTAGAAACTAAGCTCAGCAGATGAGAACAGGATGAGAAAAGGTCCACTTTGATCTCAGCACTAAAAACAAACCATCCTTGTCAAAACAAGTGAAGATAAATGGACAAATTAACTGACCAGTTTTCGAATTCAAATGGGAATCACTTCCCATCTTGTACTTTGGTGTCAGGACTTCAGTAAGATGCAGGAGTGGAATGCACATTTTTGCTTTTTAATGATGGTTCTGAAATCACCTCAGTTTCATATGCCTTTTAGAGAGGATATTGCACTGTATGTTGTGTGGACCTGTAGGAAGCTTCAGTGGGTGTTTTCCATTACCACTGGTGTGATCCATTGAAGCTCTGTCTGTACTGCCATCCATGGCTAGGTAAGTAGTCAGGCAACAAGAGATAAAAACAAACGAAAGCTGGAAAGAAGTGGAGAAACTAACAGAAAGGGCTTGGATAGATGTGATAAAGTAGTGTTTGCGGTGGGAGAATAACTCCGCAGGAAAGGAGTTCCTAAGTTTGACACAGTGGTACAGCAACATCAACATATGTGGGACCGGGGATAACTCTTTCAAGTCTAATTTTCAGGTAACCGTAGATCTTTCTGAAGCTTATGGGTAGTACTCAGTGTAGTAAAAGAACTTGCATTATGCTTGTACTGCACTTTATTAAGTGAGGTGTCAACAAGGTTACTTCACCGAGAGGGGAGGGAATAGCACTTAAGCAAGAAAAATAGTCTGAAAGCCAAGGCACTTAGCAGCTTAATCCTGTAGTAAGAAAAAAAACCTGAATGTATACATGACCTCTTGTAACTTAGTAGAACAAAGGTTGCTGAGAGCCTGTCCTTCTCCTCTGGAGCTAGCCTTGAACCGTGGAAAGGGTTCTCGCACATGTTAAGGCCAAATGGTTGGGCTTACGTCTTGAAACTTTATAAAATAAGTGCAACCGTAATAAAAATATAAATATACATTTGACCTGTTTCTTCTCTACTAAGCAAAAAGAGCTTTGGCTTTTTGTTTAACTGAACCTGTGTTCCCCTAGACTAATATTTGCAACCCAGACAGAGCTCTACTGTGCTAATTAGAAAGCATTGCAGAAAGCACACCTGACTAGGAAAGATAATGAAATGCATTTGCTAATCCTGTTATTCCAGATGAGTGCAATCCACCACTTTAACAACATGAGCTCAACAGTTAGCACAAAAGAAGTTTCTCCTTTTTTTTTTTTTCCTTCTTTCTTCTCAGTATAGCATTATAAACCAGTTAGAAAGACCCTGTTTGGGGCAACTAGTGTTCCTGTTATATTGTAGTAACTATCTTAAATGCTAAATTAAAGGCTACACTGCACTGGCTAATAAAGCAAGCTGTTCTCATGGCTCAAGTAATGTTACTGTGTTTATTTGCTTTCCCTCTTGGTGAAATGGGTAGGCAGAAAGGGATCTTTATTGTCTTGTTATTACCTTTGTTCTGTGAATGAAAGCAGAGGAAAGCTGCAAGAAAGATTATGGAATTATTAAGTAATCCCTAAATGAGAGGAAGAAGTTGTACAGGATGTGAGGGGAAAAGTTGAGACCACAGTCATTCTAGCTGAAACGCCATGGATGTGTTTTAGCTGTGCTAGAAGCTCTAAAGCTTTGTGAGCCTTTCTGTTGCTACGGAGAACAGCCCTTCATCAGTGTTTACTGTCTTTTGCAGGCTCCAACACAGATTAGCAACAGAAAACTGGTTAGTCTGTTATTTGGTGATGAATTTAGAGAGTGCGGTGGCTTGCTCGTACTTGTCTTTGGAGTGATTTGCTAATTTTTCTCAGGCATAGCCCAGTTGCGTGCAGCTAGAAGTGGGTCAGCGTGTTTGTATAGATCTCTCTGTGCTTAGTCTTGGTGACTGATACAAATGTATGCAGACTGAGATTTTCTTTTGTCCCCATTAAATCAGATTCATAAAATTTGGATGGAGAAGGCAAATTAACTCCTGGCTTCTGTCTTCTAAAGCTATGATTCTCTAGTGGCAAAAATCTGTAAGGAACTCACAGAAAAGGATAAAGATGAATTCTGTACTGGTGACAATTCACTGTTAAGTGATGAGGCTATAAACTGGAGTGGTACACTTCCAGCGTTGAAGGTGACCATGGGCTTCATCTGCTTTCATTCTTGGTGTCCACTGTAAGATAGAGTAGGCCCGTTTTTTTCATAAGTATAGAGTACTTGAATTGGCAGTCTGAGTAACTTGCAGTGCAGTATCTGTTAGAAACAGCCCTGAGATGTCTTAGGTTCGTCATCCAGAAGTCAGGATAACAGGTACCAGCAGCTACTGGAAGTGTTTGCTCTAGGAAACATGTTTTTCATTTGGACTTTGTAATCTTCTCAAATGGCAGCAGCTAACCCAAACTTTGATTTTTGAAATCTATTTTACATTTACTTACTTGTGTAGTGAAGTGGAATAGCTATCTTTGTATTTAGCCCAGTATTTACAAAGGTAAGACATACTGTCTGTTCTTATATGCGTGGCATCTATAATGAGATCTTAAGACTAAGGGCTGTTGAATAAATCTTTCCAGAATAAACAGGTCATTTGCCTGTCTGCTTACAGTTTAAAAATAACAGTATTCTGACAGGTGTTTCCAATGCGGTCCTTCATGGATACATCCTGGTGACAACCAGCCTGATCCAGTAATATTTCCAATGTAGACACAATGAAAACACAGCAAAAGAACCATAAAAATATCCATATTATATGATAATATAAACAGGGCTTAAAGTGGCTGGATGGCAGCTGGTCCTCTGTTTTAGGGGAGAGAAGAGCCTCACATCCTTTTTCCTCTTGCCCCGAGCAGGGAATGTAGTAATGTAATTCACTGGCTGCTCTGAGCCCACTGTTAGGACTCCACCATAAAGCATGCTGCTTTCTCAAGAGGGCAGAGATGGAGAGCACAGTCTTTATTCCCTCCTGGCTCGGAAGAAGGCCTAATTTTGCACCAAGGAAATGCATGAGGCGCTTGTTTTTCCAAATGCAAAGTTGCCAGTTCTCTTGCGTTCATGTACTCAGGTTGAGAGAGCACCTTTCAGGAAAAACTGCTGGTCTGCTGCAGCATGCTACCATCCCTGTCAGTTGGCCAGTACCTACCCAGCATCAAATGGCCTGTAGTGTCAGAAACAAAATGTTCCTGTTTTTAAAACATGGGAGGGGAAGTTCTCCTATCCCAGATGCTGCTAAGTTATCAACTCCTGAGGAAGCATGAAGGTGCTGATAACCCTGGAGATTAAGTTTCTTTTGGTTAAATGACTACAAAATGAGGCTTCAACTCTTCATCTTTTGCCTTTGGGATCTCATACTGCTGTGCTGACAGAGATAGCCGTTTTCATCACGAGAATTATCATGAGCATGGAGAACTGTCGCAGTTGCCAAGTCACTCTCTATCATATTTTAAAAGTCATGACAATCAGGCGAAGTCCCCAGTGACTGGAAAAAGGCAAACATCACACTCATGGCAGGGGGGTTGGACTAGATGGTCTTTAAAGGTTCCTTCCAACCCAAACCATTCTGTCATTTTAGCAAAAAGAAGTTCAAAGTACATTCCTTTATAGTGTGCTCATTATTATTTTTAATTTCCAGCTCCTACATGACCTTATTTTTGCTTATATGCCTATCTGGTATAAACTTGCCTGTTCCAGACTGCAGAACTAAAATCTATGTGGTCAGGAGGAAAAACCATCCAGCCTGAAAGCAAGTGTAGTCAAATGGCTTGTGACCTGTAAGTCTGACTCGCAAGCTACTGTTTGGCCACACAGTTAGGCTCTTTCTCCGACTCAATTTAATCCTAAACAGAGCCAATGGATCCAAGTGGACTTGGAGGACAGATTGTTGCAGACAGTTGTCATTTACATATTCTGAGCTTCTGAGGCTCCATTGCTACCTTTATGTACACAAGTCTGACCATGGGAGGGAAGAACAGAGATTTATTGTCCAATATCCAAGGCAGGCATCTATAAAACAGTAACAATTTACAGGTGCCCATGTGTAGTCTTTGTGCTTATGATATTAATGTAGGGTGCCTTGTGTTTTCCATTTCTAATGATAAATAACGAGATGATTTGTCTGCAGACCATTCTGTGAAGAGACCACAGTGCCTGAGATGTGCATGGCTTAAATAATATAAATTTATCTTATACAGTGAACTTCTTTCCCAGAACCTCAAAATGCTTTGTTGAGTTATGGTAGCAGAGGGTAAGGAGAGAAGAAGGGATTTAGACTGATATTTTAAAAAGCTGCAAGGCTGAATAAAGTAATGAGCAGAATTGCTGTTACATTTTAAAATTACTTTTATGTTACCATTGGTAGCATAGGGTAGTGGTGGTGGTTCAGTATAGCTGCTCTCTTTGGAACTCGGTGACCTCTTTGGCCATTTAAAGGAATGGTGCAGATAAGGACATGAACTTGAGGTGAGAACAGAGCTCTTCTCTTACAAGAGTAACTGTTAAATCACTTCACTCACAAAATATTGCAGAAAAAATTAAGTGGGTATATTTAGTAAAACCTGCGTAAGAGAGAGAAATGCCTGTATTATATTTCAAATGGAAGTATTCACTCTTAGAAATCTGCTTCTATGATCCAGTTCTTTTTCTACCTCTTTTACAAGGTCTGTTTCCCTCTTCCAGTGGTCTGAATATTGTCTGCTCCTGAACCTTTGCAGTAGCTGTTTTAGTTAGTGCAAAATTAGGCAGTTGCACCGATCCTGCCTTTCATGGGATGTTATCCATTTGTTCAGCCATAGTTGTTATAACTAAAACAGTGGTCCACATTAAGCAGATTCATTTGGCAGAGGAAATAAAAAGAGTGGTACTGGGTTCTTTTATCCTAATTACAAGGCCATGCTGGTTCTGAATACGTTGTACATTTAAAATACTCCTCTGAGCAGGCAGTCATCTTCACTAAAACCTTCTAGCTCCACATCTTTCTGTCGTGGTTTAACCGTAGCCAGCAACTGAGCACCATGCAGCCACTTGCTCACTCTCCCCCACCCAGAGAACTGAAAGAAAGTAAAACTCATGGGTTGAGATAAAGACAGTTTAACAGGACAGAAAGGAAGAAAATAATGATAATGATGATGATAAAACAAAAACAGTAATAAAATAATTAGAATATACAAAACAGGTGATGCACAATCCACTTGCTTCACTACCCGCTGACCAATGCCCAGTTAGTCCCTGAGCGGCGATCCCCCCACTCCCATTCCCCCCAGTTTATATACTGGGCATGACGTCACATGGTATGGAATATCCCTTTGGCCGGTTTGGGTCATCTGCCCTGGCTGTGTCCCCTCCCAACTTATTGTGCCCCTCCAGCCTTTTCACTGGCTGGGCATGAGAAGCTGAAAAATCCTTGACTTAGTCTTAACACTACTTAGCAACAACTGAAAACCTCAGTGTGTTATCAACATTCTTCTCATACTAAATCCAAACCATAACACTCTATCAGCTACTGGAAAGAAAATTAACTGTACCCAGGCAAAACCAGGACACTTTCAAGGCAGATTTTGAGGAGGAAAGGTTCTTTTTTAAGCCTATTTACCAATTATAGGTTTTTTTACATAGCTTTTGGAGAGGGTCATGAGTTTTGTAGGTGCTGCCAGCGCAGTCACTGGTCCCAAACCAATGAGATTTAACAAAGTATGTAGAACCTATGATGTCCCTAATATATTAGCACAATCCATCCAGTATCCTTGTTCAGCTAATGACACTGTGTGGACCCAATCATCAAGTAAGTTTATAATTTCTAATGAGTTTTGTATTCATTACACATCCATGTGCAGGAGTTGCAATATATATTGATCTGTCTCTAGGCATGTTTTAAATGCAAGTAGTTGTTGGAGTGGCTTGAGCTAAGTAGGATCTTCTACTTTGCTTGCAGTTGGACCCAACTTGATGGCAGCTGTTTAGGTCCTTTTGGAGACTTTTTGGAACAATAAGTCTGGTGATGGTGGATCTGTAAAGAGGCAGACAGTTGTAAATAGGAACCATTTTGTAGGTCATTCTTTCAGTAGTTTGTCAAGCCCGAGCATGAGCCTGAGCATGTCAAGCTTTAGGTTGGCACACTTGAAGGTTTGGGTTTAGGCATGCTCCGAGCTGTCTGTACAGGCAAATCAAAACTAGTGGGTAATTTAGCCATCTTCTTGGCATATAAAACTACATCTCTGCTTGTAGAAATCGCAGGGTTTGATGTGGATAGACCTAGGAATTGGAAGGGAAGACGTGGAGTTTGCTTTTGCATTGTGTTCAGTTATATGCAAAGAAGGCATTGTTCTTCTTAAAACTTTGCACAGGACCTAATGTGCAGTTGAAGTACTGTGGGAAATATGCTTTTACAGCATTCCTGTAACCTTTTTAATTTTTTTTTTTAATTAACTTTATTATCAGTATGATTTAAGTAGGATACTAAACACCTCCTCTAGCGGCTGATATTTTGGTAAAGGTGGTTTTTGTTTCTTGGGACAATTTTAACAGATGAGTAGCATGTCAGAACTACTTGACTGCTAAATCACATTGAATTGCAGACTAACTCTTCATGAGAGAGCAGGCTGGTGGCTGGCCTGTACGATTCTTGAGTATCGTGATGCCCAATAACATGAAAAATACTGAGCTCTAAAGTTAGGAGGAATTTGAGTAACTTCAATTATTAATCTTCATTCAAGAGCTATTTTTCTCCCTACTCTCAAGCAATTGCTGACATGGGTAGATTTCCAAAATTTAATGGGAATGGAGAGCATCCATTGCATTTTTTTAGGCCCTACCGAATAATGGTAGACTGATAAAATGACAGAGTTGTTAGCCATTGCATGCATAATTGTTAAGATTACAACGTTATGCAAAACTTCATCTACTTCTCAAGTTATCTCAATCTAGTTATTAAAAAAACCCTTTCTATCACTCTCAATTTATTTTAGAAGGGTGAAAACATTTTTTGCTGGGGTAGGGGAATAGAAAGTCGGCTAAAAAAAAAAATACACTTGTCTGACCAGCTATGATTTATGTGTATATTGTTTGCTCTGAAGAAAGTATGGGGCAGGCCTCTGGTATTAGGAGTTGCTGTCATGCTGATGATGGAGGCAGAGGGTTTCATCAGCCATGGTAAGCAATGTCTTTATGGTGACTGCCGTGTGTAGCAGTGTTTTTTTTGTTTGGGGAATTCTCAAAATAGGTCAGCCTGCTACAGATCTGAGATGCAGTGACATTTAGTGGACCGGAAGATAGGTATCATCTATTGGGTTGAGTCCATAAAGATATTAAAAGAACATACTTGTGGCTGGATATGTGTTTTGTTCTTGTGACTACTAATATTACAGTAAACAGCAAAAGCTCTTATTTCTTAATGTACTTGTAGGAGTATTCTCATTGGTATCAATGGGATTACTTGCAATTACAGCTAAGCATGCATATAATTCTTTCTAGTGTTCGGGTTTCAGATGAATTTAACAGCAAGAGAAAGGAAAGAAAAAATCTATTTTTGTGTCATGCATTATATGGCATTGTTTTATATAGATATTTCAATTCAAACCTTTTCTAGAGGTCTGATCTGTGTGGGATTTCCTACAGCAAAGAGAGGTTGTAATAATACCTACTTCTTACACTGCATTTATCATCAGTAGGTCTGAGAGTGCTTTACAGAAGCGAGAGATTTCCCTTGTTCTGGAATTGGGAAGACTGACAGGGAAAGGGGATGTGGTTTGCTTGCTTTAGGTCACGCAGTACACTTCAGGGAGAAAGTAAGAATACAGCCTGGGAATACAGCTTTCCTGCACCTGCCCAGCCCAGCTCTGCATTCATTAGGCCCTTTGAAGAAGAATGTGCTTGTAGAAAGGACTGCAGTAATTCGCAGGCAAGTTCAGGGGTAGATGTAGTAATTAAGAAAATATTTCAGAACATTTTTCTGTTATTGTCCATCGTCACTTTCATTTGTATTACAGCAAAGGCTTGGAAGCCACTCCTGGCATTAGAGTTCACCTGCAAAGCACTTGTGAATCTATCAAGTGAGGTAGAGAAGCCTCTTCTCTCTGTAGGTGACACAGCGAAAACAAAATGAGCAGCATAAAGGAGGGAAGGGAATGCGCTGAGATTACTTGGCATGTCTCAGCTCCCTGCCCTGTCAGCTACACCTCTTGTGATTGGGTCTGAGTAAAGTTTCTCCCAAAATGCAGGTATGGATGAGTAGTCCTCTATTTTTTTTAATGGAACATGAAAAGCTCTCAATTTTAAAAAGGGTAAGAGTCAGCACAAAACGGCAATGTCTGTATGAAATAGGTGTTTAGGCAGAGTCTCAGTAGTTAGTGTTCAGCCGCTCAGCCACGCGGAGACTTTACTCTGGTGGCATCATTGTTCTGCAGGGAAGCCAGGGGACACTCTTCGTGTTCCACAGGGACCTGGCAGAGTTCAACTCTGGTAGCTTTAGTGTTTATGTGGTTGTTAAGTCAAAAAAGTGGTGGAGGATTTATTTCATGCCTTTTTTCCCCCTCTTTGAGTTAGTAGCATTTTTAGCTTTACTCAGAGTTATTTTCTCCAGCCTGTGTTCAGGCACAGACTGGTGCTGTAGCAATAACATTGTTTGATCCCATGGAAAATTAGGATCTGTGAATTGCTGATAGCTCCATACCATAGCTCATTCTCCTGAGTGCTCATCTAAAATTGGACTTCATTCCAAAGTAATTGACAGTTGCTTGTTAAAACGCTCTTCTCTTCTTCTACCACCATAGACAAATTAATTTTCAAAAATTATTATTGCACATTAAAACCTGAAAGAAGTTTTTGGGACTGTTTGTGGCTCTTTTTGCTTTAGTCATACACTAATTAGCCACATACAAACATCCTTTTGGTTAAAGAATAGCTGTGATGAGACTGCAGTTATGTGGGATTGTTTATTTACCCACCAGAAGTTTCACAAGGCTCTCTATAATTCGCTCCAGAGTAGTTCCTGGACACTTAGCATTAGAAGTAAGGGTGGTTTGTCGTTTTCGTTTTTGTTTTTGTTTTTTTTTTTAAAGGGGATATTTTTATAAAATAAAAAGTGGAGCCCTTCATGTCTTTATTTTTTTCAGGTGCTAAAAAATGGGCTCAGTTCTTTCCTGGGTAGTTTCAGCATTAGTAGTATAGTATCCAGATTACATCCAAATATAATTTGGCTCTCAGCTGTCACCTACAGAAATCAGTTGTCTGATGCAAAGCACTTATAGTAGGCGAGGTCCACCATTTAAACTGGCTGCACAAGTCACTATTCCCCCCCCCCCCACCCCAGTTGAAACAATACAGGTTATCTGAGTAGAGAGTTTCAAACAAAACAAGCCAGGCCGAGGACTTAGCTTCTCTGCATAGCTCTGGAACTCCATCTCAGAAGTGTTACTTGCCTTGGTTTTTCCTCTTCAGACTAGCAACCAAATCTGAACCACAAAGAGTGACTACAGAAAGAGAACAGGACAAAATGGTCATTCATACCCATGCATGTATGTCACAGCACTTCTGATTCAGTCCCCCACAGGATGGACTATGTCATGTATTAAAAACAGATTTTCAGATTCTTCCAGTACCTCTCATAGTTTTATATTAGTTTTGTGAGATGTTTTTCCTGTAGGTATGGAGTTGCAGGCTGTGGAGAGCAACCTCACTGTGACAGGAGTCAGGTCTGCTGTGGACTCTGGAGTTAGTAGGGTTAAGTTGAAGAAGTATGTTTTAATAAACATTTTCCTTTCTGCTTAGGTATCAATGCTGGAGACAGTGTATGTGTTACAAGTGCAGTCATTTATTATGACCCATCACTGTATATAGTAAAGGTGATTGTTTGGCAGGTGTAATGCAGCATCTGGGCGTATCTCAACATAACTATATCAACTTCAGCTTTGGCAGCCAGCTGGAAAACCAGAATTTAATCAGCAAGCGCAGGCAAAGAAACCTGCATATAAGTGTAAACTGATGCAGCTGTATTGTTCCAATGGCATTTAAAAGCCAGGAAGAAAAGCCCGCGCTGGCTGTTTCCAAGGTACAGTGGTGCCACTCAGGATGAGAGACTGTTTTCTGCCAGCCGACCTCTGCAAGAGTTGGTGCCTCCAAGGTATAACTCGCCTACCAGAGCCTGCATGCCCGCCAGGAAACCATGGCCTGGGTTGCGATAGCCAGAGAGCTGGGCGTGAGAGATGGATTGATGCTGGGGGGGGTTGATACTTAAGACCATAACAAACAATTCTCAAGGAGAAATGTATCTGGCTGCTCTGCAACTTCTAGGTGCTGTTTTCCTCTGAAATGTAGAGGCTTTAAATGGTCTCGGCAGTTTTTCAAGAAAATTTCTGACTCTCGTTTTATGTTCAATTAATGTTTTAAAGAGAAGTAACAAAGAAAGTGTGGGGGGTTGCCTTCCTGACTGTCTCTTTCTTGCTGAAGGACTTCACTTTTATCTCTAGGTTGCAGCAAAGGCAGAGCAAAAACACAAACTCCCACTCCAGCATGTTAGCATTCAAACAATTATTTTCTTTGCCTTCGTGTCTGTTTTTCCTTTTTCTTCAAGCTCTGCCTTCAGTTAGGATTAGTGAGGCCTGTGTTGGGCCTACTTCCCGAAGGTGCTTCAGCATATACAGAGGTTAAAGTGCCTCAGTGGTTTACTGCAGAACAAAGGCTATTTATGCCTTTGAATAGGCTGCTAAATTAGAGCATTTGTGCAGTTCTTCCCTTTTAAAAAACAACATTAACAAAAGCCACACTGTTCAGCTTCTGCTTTCTCTGCTCCAGGCAGATGCATCTTGCTGAAGAGCAGACAATGAGAGTGAGATGTGGTGGCACAGGCTATAGTATGTACCAACACCCTGAGTACAGCGTCTGGCAGGCCTCTGGGTATTTGAAATCAAAGATGTAGGGCTGGAAGGAACCTCAAGTTTTTAACTTGTTGATTTTTACAGTGACTGCTGCCGTGTGTCCAGTGTTCCCCTAAAAACTTCTGTTGAGGAAGACTCTGCAGCCCTCATCTCGGGGCTTTGCTGCTGTAACAGAGAAAATGTTTTCTAGGATGTCTAATCCAAGCTCTAGAAAACTTCCTCAGTCCAGCCTGGCTTATGTTAGGGATTAACATCCAGCAGCCTGAAAGGGGCAAGGCTGCCCAGCTCCATGACCCTTGGTCCAGCCAGTATTGAGGCTGAAAACATATTCCCAGTCAGCACGTGCCCACAGATACGCACATGCATACAGCGCGTAGTATGTGGCCAGCCACACAGATCACAGGCACAGCACTCACAGAAACACAGACTCCACCAGCAGCCTCATCCTGATCCCCTCTCTGGCTGAGCAGGATGAAGGTCTGATAGTGAGGAGATATATGTATGTACTTACGTACAAGGTGAATTCCTCCAGCAGCCAGGCCCAGACACTCAGTCTGCCCAGTAGCTAGCTGCCGCTGAACCCAGTCTCCCCAGTTGCTGCCACCTGGCCATAGGAGTCCCACTTTACTTTTCAGAGTAGTGGGAGGTGGGTGCCAGGTCAGTGGGGATTGTATTGTGTATTTTTAAGCATCAGGAAGGAAATGACAACATGTGTCAGCACTCAGGTTTGGTAGAGTTATAGATTTAATGTAAGCAAAGATCTGACAGGTGTGGAAGGGGGTGCTGGGGAGAGTGAAAATTGCTGAAAAATTACCGTGGGAATGAAATGGTTCAACCGTTGAGCATGCAAAAGTGAACTAATCTCGACAGCAGTATTTTCAGATTAAGTACTCATCTGCGAGGTTTCTGCTACTCTTTAAGATACGTGTGGCAGTAAAATGGTAGTCGCTTGAAGTGGCACACTTAAAAAGACCAGGCTGGGAGTGCTTCAGGAAAGCCACCCACACCAGTATTATGCTACTGCAGTGACATTAATTGCAAAATATTCTGATGTCTGATGTGAATCACTCATTCATACCTGTGGGAATGAGACTTTGAAAACTGCAGGGAGAATGCATGAGGCTTACTGAAATTCTCTATATATCATGAGAGAAGGGACCCGTTCTCATCCTGTAATGTCTAGATATGCCATGAAAAATTTTTTTGAAGGGGAGGTAATTATTTTGCCTTCTATCTTGCCTCTGCACTGGCTTTGCATGGCCTTAGCTATGTTGCATGAAAGAGACTAAGCCTTGCTTCCCTTAAGCTTACCTCAGTGAGCGTTAGCAGTTTTGAGATGTGGGGACTGAAGTCCCACTGTGATTGCATGGGGGGGGGAACACATTTGCTGGGTGTCTGATTGCTTTGGGCATACTCTGTAGCTTGTTTTGCTGCTGAATATTCCTGTTTTACTGCTAAATTTCACAAGAATACTTGGGTATAGAGTACTTTTTTTGCTACTGAGTAGTGTAGATCTATCCAACAGAGGAAATAAGCAGCAGAAGCACAGACAACTTGACAGAGAGCAGAGGGGTGACAGGACAATGATATATCGGTGTAGGATAAATGATCCTTTTCAGCTTGATGCCTTTCTTGGCTCTTCCTGTGTGTCATGCAGGGCTCATCTCCCTCAGTAAGAGGAGCCACTTGTACTGGCAGTCAGTGGGAAAGAGCTCCCACACCAGTCGGCAGCCACCGTGCCCCCCACCCCGGTTCAGAGTTCAGAGGGGACCCTTGGTGGGGCTGGCAGGGCTGCCTGCGACCAGGCCAGGGAGGTTGCTGCTGGGCGGTGGGAAGCTCTCCTCAGTCACCATCTGTGAGCACAAAGGACATCCCTTTCTAATCTTCTCACCAGACTCTGCTTTCATACAGCCGGTTAGGAAAGGGTGGAGAAAATGCTTTTGGACACTGGCTGATGCACAGTTATATCACTTACTGTACAATTTTTTCAGTACAACAGGAGCCAAAGTTCAGCAGCCTTGAAGATGCCTCTGAAATCTTTTTGTCAAAGCTTTAACCGAGGTCATCGATTTTAAGAAAAAAGGCATGGAAGGCAGGCACAGCCGTTTACGGTTTGGGCTTCCTCCTTCATCATTTTTGTACCTGAAAGAGAACTGTAGCTGTTATCCTCATGTAAAGGTTTGAAATAAGGAGTAAATTTTGATATATTTGGCTAGACTCTTAGATTAGTACTCTCTATTCTGCTCTTACCTGGTTCATGACAGTTCCAAAACCCATCTAATTTACTTTTCTCCCTGAACAGCTGCACAATTTGTTGTGTGACCAAAATGAGGGTAATAAAAAGCTGCAGCAGGAATGCATACATAGTGATTTTTCTCTTAGCGACGTGCATAAGCAAAGGTTCTGTAATGTACATTTAGTAGCTGTATCCTTCCATGTCGATACCGTATTAGCCTGCAAACCCTTGACCTGGACTGAATGGCTGGTTGCTATGGCAACGGGTTGCATAGTAACAGGTTTTGTTCTTAGGTTGAAATCATCTTGCTTCTCTTAAATGTGACTTTTGAGGAGGTCAGAAGTTGTTCATCAGATGAAACTAGGAAAGTTTTTTAAAGGAGAGGCAAAAAGGTTGATGTTCAGCAACCTGAGCATCTGCTGAGAGATATTCTTTGTTCGTGGCAGTGAAGAAGGTAGTCGGCTCCCCCACCTTCTCCACTTCGTTGAAGCAGAGGTCAGCAGGTCACCAGAAAAAAAAAAGCAGTTCTTGGAAACAAGATGACTGTAGGAGCTTCAGGGGAGTTTGTCCGCTGTGTGACTCCCAGTCCCACTAAAGGCAGTAGGTAAATATTAACAGCTTAACTCCAGTAACCTTGAAAATTTCTTAACTTAAAGTAAGCTCCTGATCAGCTGCTCTCCAGCTGGACTGCTTCTAAACCTCTGCTGACCTGGTCCTGATTCACACTGCAGCCCTTTATGAATCTAAATTTTGAAGAATTACAACCATATACTTCAGAAGAGCATTTTTTTGGCTTTTTGATGGCTCTGCTTGGTGAGGTTCTATGGGAGATTGACCTGGGGGGCAGAGGGGCTGAGGTTGATCTACAGGGCCGACCTCCCCATAGCACAAGCACCCAACTCCAGTGTGCTGCAAGCAGAGCCAAGCGTGGCAGAAAGCCAGCATGGATCAGCAGGGGCCTCCTGTCTGAGCTCAAACACAAAAAGCAAGTGCACAAGCTGTCCACAAGGAACATAGAGACAGTGACCACGCTTGCAGACAGAGCTGGGAAAGGCAAAGCTCAGCTGGAGCTGAAACATGCTATGGGAAGGGTTTAGTCTGGCTACATTGGCAACAAAAAGAAGGCTGAGAAAATATGAGTCTGCTGCTCAGTGGGGAAGGGTGAAGGAAATTAAAGGTACTTGATGCCTATTTTTGCTTCGGTTTTCGCTAGTAAGGTCTGTCCTCAGACCTCCTGGGTTTCTGAGTCTGCTAACAGAGTCTGTGAGAAGGTAGTGTTACCCACAGTAGAAGACAGTGATACAGCTCTTGAGCTAATTGGACGTACAGCAGCCCCTTGCACCAGACAAGGTGCATCCAAGGGCGCTGAGGGACTTGGCTGATGTCACTGCAAAGCCACTTGGTGATCAGGGGAGGTTCCTGGTGACTGGAAAAGGGCAAGTATTGTGCTCATCTTCAATACTGTTAAATGTCTTTATTAACCACCTGGATGATAGGATGGAGTGTGGCTTTGGCAAGTCTGTGGATGAGATCTGTGGGGAGTGGACAGTACACCAGAAGGGCCTGGGCAGGCTGGAGACGTGGCAGACAGGAACGTTATGAAGTTAAGGCAAGGCAAATGTAGAGTCCCTTCTCCAGGGTGGAATAACCCTGTGTGCTGGTACAGGTTGGAGACTGCCTAGCTGGAAAGTCAGAAAGTGCCCTGCAGATGCTGGACAAGTTGAACCTCAAGCCACAGTGTGCTCTTCTGGCAAAGAAGGCCAGCCGGGTC
This sequence comes from Aviceda cuculoides, assembly GCA_035590195.1. Taxonomy (NCBI): domain Eukaryota; kingdom Metazoa; phylum Chordata; class Aves; order Accipitriformes; family Accipitridae; genus Aviceda; species Aviceda cuculoides. Next base: position 5,350,683 of record JAVJGG010000009.1, read on the forward strand.
TTGGACTGCATTAGCAAGAGTGTGGCCAACAGGACCTGGCTACACCTGCAGTGCTGTGTCCAGTTTTGTGTATCCCAGTACAAGAAATAAGTTAAATACGGGAATGAGTCTGTTGGAGAGCACCGAGATGGTCAGGGGGCAGGAGCAGATGAATGAGGAGAGGCTGGGGGAACTGAATTTGTCCAGCCTCCAGAAAAGGAGGGTAAAGGGTGGTATTATTGCTGCCTACAGCTTTCTGATGGGAGGATGTAAAGGCGCTGGAGCCACGCTCTTTTGGGAGATGTGCAGTGAAATGACAAAAGACAATGGAGGAAACTGAGAAGAAACTAAGAAGAAGTTCTTGCTGTGAGGATGGTCAAACGCTGCAGCAGGGGCCCTGGGAGGCTGCTGGATTCCCATCTGTGGGGACAGTCAGAACTACGCATGGCCCTGGTGTGACTCAGTGGGGTTTGGATCGGGTGACCTCCAGGGGCTCCTTCCAGCCGAGATAATTCTGCAAGTCTCAGTCTCTTCTCTTTGGCCAGAGAGAAAAGTGAGTGTAACTAAGAGCCCAGACCAGGACTCTGCCTGTGGGTGGAACTGAAAATGGGTTGTGTGGTTGTGTTACCCTCCTTTCCCCCTCTCTGCCTCCACCCTATACATCTCTCTTCCCTGGTAAGCAGTGTCATCACGTTATACCCCAAATATTTGGTAACGACATGTCACTGTAACCCCCCCCCCCCAAGAACTCTTCCAATATCATTCATTTCTTCTTTTATATTAAACATGCTGCTGTGTGTTTTACCCTTGTACCCTTTTGGCATGTATAAAGTAAGCAGGGTTCAACACCAACAGGAATATATACATAGGCAGGAGCTTATAGAAAAACAAAATCCAGACATGATGTGTGATTGGATTTCTTTTTTTCTTTGTGCCAGTTGATGTAATTTCTTAGCAGCTGTCAACCTCTAGCACTGTCAGAACAGTCATTTATGGCTGTGCTGCTGCACTGTGATCCCATCAGACAAAAGGCATAAGGAAGAGTGAAGTAGGGTTGTCCATTTTTCCGTTTAAGTTTCAGAAGGATTTGAAGGGCTGCAGCCAGGTAGTGGAAGCAATCGAAAGAGTTCACTTGGGTGAAGGGATCGGCAGCGCAGGAAGGAAAACACCAAAACAGAAGAAATAGGGTTTGAAGGGATGCTGTTGTAGGATGGAAGGAAGAAAAAATGCAGAGGGGCTGACATGGCTTGGTTTTAGGCTGTTTATCCTGTAAATCTTAAAATTACTTTACAAAGTGTTGCTAGTCCTCACGGAGGTGGAACAGTGCAGATTTGAAAGGTTACACTGGTTGCCCAGTGCTTGCGCAAATCAATAGCAAATCATAAAACCGAAAGAAGAATTTATTACCAGTGGCCCAGCAGCCTGGCCAGTAAGCGCTATACCTGGCTTGTCCTCCGTATGATGCAGTTGTGGCAGGAATGTGTTTTGGGGAGATGTAAATCTTGAGGACATGCCCGCTTGTCATTAAAGAGATGGCAGAGCTTTCTTCATGCATGGAAATGTCAAGCAAGCATCTTGAGCAAATTATCAGATGGTTGGTTGCATCTTGACATTGTAGGAAGTGCCTGTGGTTACATGGGGGAAGAAAAGATGCTCTTTGCTTCCTGCCCCAAAGTATTCCGGCTATGCTACATTGCACTGTGAATGTCCGTGTGGCAACCCGGGGCAGGCTGTGCTGCAGATGCTCAGGAAGTCAGCAGGGTTTATATAAAGCTCCGCTGGGTTTGCAGAACCTTTTGGCTCCTTTCCAGCGTGGAAGTGGTGATATAAATAGAAGAATGTCTCACTTTTGAAGTCTACCTTCTATTCATGGAAAGGAAGAATTTTGTGCTGGAGCTGTGATATAATAGCTGTTAAATACAAGTCTCAAGACCAGTCCTATGACAGGCTGAACCGCTTGACCACGTTTCGATGGGATGCGAGTGAGCTCAGTAGCCTACTGCATCACATCTCTGTTAACTGCTTGCTGACATCTGAATAAGGTTTGGCTGTATGAAAGCAGGGTTCAAGAGTAATCCATCCTCCCACCTCCCCTCCCAGCTGCTCCTCTCCCTGCTAAAAAGAAGAAAAAAAAAATGTTGCTTTTTTTTTTTCCTTTGGTCAGATTAACAAAATGTTTGGGACAGTGGTGGTTGGAGTTGGAATTGCTGGCTTAGCACGAATCCGAGACTTGATGAATCCGATGCCTTCCAGCCCTTCTGAGCACCTGAAACTCTTTGGATTTGTATCCAGGTTAGAAATCTCATCTTAGCATGCTTAATATATATATTGTAATGTTTCTTTCTTCTGGTGCACATGCCTTTCCATGTGGAGGGCTATTATTTGGGGGGGGCAGTGGATGAATATCCAGAGTTTCATATTTATTTTATAATTAAGGCTGTCTGAAAAGAGAAGGCTTATGCAAACATGCCTGTCATTCTGAGTGGCAGCTAGGAAATGAGCACAGAAAGCTTTGTAAGAGGGAACAAATAGGTTACCTTCATGAGATACCTTGCAGAAATTACTAAAATAAAAGCTGAGAGGCGTTCTTGCTGTAGGATCTGTGTGATAAAAAGGAATGCAGTTCTGTCTAACTGAAATTTCATGTAGGTTTAGGATGGTACAGACAATAATTACACTGAGGTAATGTCTGCATGACATTTGTAGAAATGTTTTAAAAAATGTTTAAGAAATTTTACAGTGTTTTAAAAAAGTTTTTTTAAAAAAACACGTGTTGTAAAGCTCCTACTATTGCAACTTCATCATAAAATTCTGATTTTATTTTTTTTTTTAAAACCAGGTACTGAACCTGTAGATGTCTTTAAAGAAAATTCCATAATTTAGTACACACATTAAGGTTGGTTCTTAGAGAACAAGAGTTTTTCTCACTAGCTTGGAGCTGTGGAAATTTAGCATATACCTCCCACTAAGCATTCCTGCTAGACTGTCTGCCCCATAACAGCGGGGCATAAAGGTTTTAAATAGTTAGGCAGTACACGTATGGATCTCAGACTGTGAATTTATTTTTCCAGATATATTTAAATCATGCAGTCAGGGTTGTTTGAGACTGAAAGGACCCATTAGGTCACCCAGTTTATCTCCCTGCAAAATATACTCTTGGTTCCCTGATACCTTTGCTAGCGCTACAGCTAGCCTTGAACAACACTGAAGATAGGGTTTCCACTATTTCTGTTGAGAAACAGTGCTCTCAAAATGCACAGTTCACAAACAGCATGCTTGCATATGTTGGCTTGCTCTTTGCATTCCAATCACACACAAACATTACCTTTCTTTGCTTTCACGTCCTGCTTGTGGCCTGCCCTTATGCCCTCTGTCATCTATCCTAACATTGTCAAGGTGTCTGCTCCAGTCTTTACTGACGCAAAGAGCTTTTGGGGGGAGTGTGTGTGTTTCATTTTCAGGTGGAGCTGTGCTCAGGGTGGTGGCCAAGAGAGCCTTCCCCTTAGCACTGACATGGTGTGTATGTTGCAAGGTGTGAGCCATCATAGCCAACCATCTGCTTTGTCCCTCTTCTGCTTGTTCCTTCTTGTACCTGTATGTAGCACTGCCAACTCAAGTGCTTTTGCCCATGTTGTCCAGCATGTTGGGGAGAAGTTCACCCATAGAAACACTGTCTTCCTTCAAGTCCCTCTTTTAAAGTGGCTCTTTCATAATGGTGCTTATTAAAAATCAAAACATCAAAACTAAGAAAAGCAAAGTCAAAAAGCACTTTACACTTCAGTAGGAGGACGTTTTCTGTACTGGTTTTGTGGTTTTGTGTACCACCACCTACACACTGGCCCATCTGTTTTGTTCTTTTGTGCACTCCATTTCTGTCTGCAAGTGCTCATGCCCTTCCTGGTTAACAAGCTGCCTCTGTTCTACCCTGGTTGAGCTCGGTGAGACAGTGGTCCATGGGAACAATTTCTAAGCGCTACTGCACACTGTGCAGTTGGGAAGAATGGGCTGTGACAGTTATGCTCTGGTTGTATTTATGCTAAATACTCAGGAGAAGTTTGGGCAATATTAATGAGGCCAAGCAGATTAACCTGGAAGATGCTCTAAGAAGCAAAGACATCCATGCAGCCTTCATCAGCACAGAGAACAGAAGTCATGAAGAAACCATCAGGTATTTTGAGGTGTTTCCCCACTCCCCACCCCCTTTTCCCACCCTTTCCACTGTAATTTAGAAGCATAGAGGAGCTGTGTAAAGCTGTTGCAGGAGAGGATGTGGACACTGGAGAAGAGACTGCCAGACTAGAAGCCTGAAGTAAATGATAGTGAGTTCCGCAGAGCACCCAATAAGCCCTGGAAGAGAGTAGGATTTAAGATGCATTCATTTCCCAAGCAATTCCAATTGTGTACCTCTAGGCCTGTGTTTGATGGACAGGCATCTTAAAATAGGATTCAAAGCCTTTCCTCACAGATTATACAGAGGAAGGGCACTCTGGTGCCCCACTCCAGCCACTCAAGTGTCTGGAAGTTAGAAATTGCAGTGCTCAATGCTCCAGCATTTTAGTGACTTGCCGTAGGTGAGTGGGGGAAGTCTGTGGAAAAAGGAGAATTAAAACCCAGCTGTCCTGGTGTTTAAATGTGTGATGTAGCCACTAGGAGACTTGCCATTTATTTCTGTTACTCTGCATTGTGCATTTCTCCATATGGGGCTGACTGTGGGAATGAGAAGCAGTTTGTGCAGTGGAGAGAGATGATTATGATGATATACTTTTTAAAAGACTGGTCTTGTATCCCTTTCAGAATGTTTTTAGAAGCTGGGAAACATGTCCTCGTTGAGTACCCCATGGCTTTGTCTGCTAAGGCAGCCCATGAACTCTGGGAGATGGCTGAGCAGAAAGGTAACACATTTGTTCTCAAGGGTGTAAACAGTATTGCCTATTGGGTGGTACCAAAGGTATCAAACTCAAAGGCAAGACTTCAGTCTACTATTAATCATGACATACGTGACACGCCTGTCTCGGAGATGTGTCAGTCTAGGGTTTAAGACATGTGCCAATGGGAAAATGAACACACAAATGTTAATGCTAAGAGTAAAGTACGTTTGTCCTGACAAAAGCACTGGTCTCTGCTTGTGACACTGAGAATGCAGTTAGAGAAGGGTGCTTATGTCACAGTGATAGTAAAGTACTTAATGAGTGTAGCCATTGGACTTGTGCACTTCCTTGTCCTCTCTCTCCCTGAAAATAAAATAAAACAGCTCCCCTAGCTTCTAGCGTTCGTGGTGTACTGGTCACACACAGCTGCTCATGCTATTGTAGGCCAGCAAGGCATCCCTGTCTGAAAGATAGCTTGTCTCTAAGCAAAATCTCTTTATTTCTAGAAAGTGTGTGGTCCCATCCCTGCAGTACCAAGGGTCAGAAGCTGGCAGTTCAGCTGAGGCCAGTGGGGATGTGTGGGGCTGCAAGGAAAAGAACAGTGCTGGGCAGGAGCAGAGTGCAAACCGTTTGGACAAGCTGCACTATTCATACCACTACTTCTTAAAAATTTCCTTTGTGACGTTTGTCCTAAAACACCGGAGGTATAGGATTTCTACTTTGCTGTTTCCCTGTACCAATGTTACTTACTGCCTTGTTGCTCGCCAAATGGCTTCCCATTGAGCAGAATTTATGCCTCTTCTCTTGAAGCAGCAGCAGTTACTGTCAGCAGCCTAAACTGAGTCTCCTGGAAACCTTCCAGAAAGACACATATTGAATGAGGGCCACATTCAATGTGTATTGGATAGCCTCTATTCCAAAGTAGCCATTTTAATTGCAGTGGAGGGAGATACTCTTTTAACATATTGTTACAATCTGGTCTGAGTATTATGCTATTTTTTCCCCTCCTTTTTCTTTCCTACTACCCTGGGAGGAAGAATGCAGAACAAGGAAATGTGGGGGGAAAGAGGCCAAGAATTAATCCGTCTTTTACTTTGAAGACTCATGTTTCACCCTTAGTTGGGTATTGAGTTTCATTACAGAGTTTCTGTTAAACATAGTGGCTGCCGTTCCTGTAGTCTCTATATTTGTTGTCTCCTGAAAATCCTTAATTCAGATTGATGCCTCAGCGCAGGGCCCATGTTTGATTTTCTTCCTGACATCATTTTGCCAGCCATGCGTGAGAACATTTCTAAGTGAGTTCCGACTGGTGTCTGGTGAAGCCTTTACTCCTTAGACATGCCACACAGAAAGCTCTTATTTAATCTGCCCTGATTTTTGGTGTGTTGTTTGGTTTGTTTGGTTTTGTAATTTTTTTTTTTAATGGCAGATAAAGTACTCCATGTGGAGCACATTGAACTTCTGACTGAAGAGTACAAGCAGCTGAAAAAAGAGGTGGCTGGGAAGGACCTGGTGAAGGGAACATTGCATTTTACAGGTCAGTAGCTGTGAGGAAATCAAAGTCTATCTGGATTTGTGTGCCTGCTCCACAGGGATGCCAGTCCTTCCAGGCTTCATTCAGTCCTTTGAGACAAAAGTCTGTCTATAAACTGACTAGAGACACAGGTATCATGAGTTCTGGATATTTCCATGAATTTACAGAACTCTCTGGAAAGCACCTTTGCCTTAACAGTTGTCTTCTATGGACTGTTCCTTTGCTAATCTCCTTCTGCTATCTGGTGAAGAATGCAAGCCCATGCCTTGTTGTATGGAGGAGGAAGCACTTCTTCATCCCTTCTGTACTTTGGTGGCAGTGACTGATTTCTCATTTATATTCATCTCAGAGAGGAGGATGAGCTCTGAGGAAAAAGTGTCCCAATTTCTAATGGGGACCTTTAGTCTTCCAAACTAGTGTTTGGCCCCAGAAGAGCTGGGGAGAGATTTTCGAGCCATTGTTTTCTCCCTGCTTTATTACCTTGTCGAATCCACATATGCCCTCCTGTCCTCAACATGTTCTGAAGGGTTTGTTGTATATGTACTTTGTGCAGCCTTCTTTGTCATAGCTCACCAACCGATTCATTTCAAGGTTGACCATGTTTGTTGACTGTCCTACTCAGTCCATCCACTCATGGCCTTTCTACACCTTGGTCTCTAAGCCTGCAACACTGCAGTTTCTTCAGCCTTTCCTATGCAGAGGGCATTGTTCTGTTTCCTATTTCTCAAGACTTTCTGTTGCTGTCGCACCAGGTAGTGTCCTTGATGAAAGCAAAACAGGATTCCCAGCTTTCAGTGGAATTGCCCGACTGACTTGGCTAATTGACCTCTTTGGAGACCTCACTGTTACCTCTGCCACCAGAGAAAAACAGAAGGATAAGAATTATTCCAGAATGACTGTCCACTTTCAGACGGCAAACAAGAAGTGAGTAATGGCCGTGGCAGCAGATGAGCCAGGCTCCTCGGTTATTGCCTGCAGGAGTTCTGTATCCTCTTTTTCTCTTGTGGAAGCAAAAGGGATGGATGCTGGCATGAAAGTGTACAAGAGAAACAGATCTGAAAGTGTGTTCTGTAGTAATGACCACCAAACAATGTCTGCTGAAGAGCACAAGGTTTAAAAGCTCTTTTCTGGTGCCTGAATGTAGGAGTGGGCCCATAATGCATTTTACCATGCCCAAGACTGAAAGACCTTTCTCTCGTACTCTGGAAAATTGTTCAGAGACAGTATATTTTTTGTTTAGCATCAGACATTCTAACTGTACATTGAAAGCTAACCTTGCTTTAAAAGTTGAAAATATATGACTGTTTGAAAAGGTAATGCACTAGTTATAATACTTAGCTTATAGCACTATAATTCTTGTGCTAGTATGTAGTACTAGCTGGAGGTTAAAAGAAAGTTACACATTTTGAGCAGGAGTATAGTAAACTACTGAAAGGCCAACATGTAAAGTTTGCTCTTGACTAATGCCTAATCTGCAGTCCCGAAGTTTCCTCGATTTATCCTGAGTAGCACAACAGTCTGTTTCCCATTTCTTGTCTTTTTGTTTTTGTTGCATGAGTGTGTCAGACTGAGTGAGAATCCAGCAGCCAGGATTACTTGTCATTTTTTCCAATCATTGCACTATGACTTTCTTGCAGAAAAGTCTTTTGATGATGCGTTTTATAATAATGAGTTTGAGCACCCTTTTATTAGATGATAACAATAGCCTTGCTATAAAATAGTATATTTTTAAATATTATATGTCAATGAAGTAAATAATAAGTGTTTCATACTGTGGATTGAGTACTCAACTTGGTCCGAAGTCTGGAAACTCTCCAATTTGGTCATTGTGGGGCATCTGCATGGAGGTCATGTTCTTTCAGATAGGTTGAAGTTACTTATGATGACAGTTTTCTGCAACAGATGCAACTTGAGAATTATCTGACATGAAAAGGTACAGAGAAGTTACCCAAGCTCTATGTATTTCCTACGAGGTAGGAATGTTGATGGAACATTTTGTTCCTTTCTCTTCACTCCTATTTTCCTATTTTCCACATAGCACGCTCTGCCTTTGAGACAGATGACCCCCTCATAGGCATATGACAAGAGGCATATGAGAAGACTAGGGAGAGCAGGGGAAAATAAGACCCCATGGGAAAATATTCTGGCCTAGCTTTGTTTGTAATAAATTACCATTTTGTTGCACCTGTACAGGTAGAATGCTTAAAACAAAACCCCAAGAAACCCAACAACAACAAAAAAAAAGAAAAAAACCACCAAACATGAATGCTTACTTTTTTAAGAATTTTAGATAAATGTTTAGTTAATAAAAGTAATAACCTAAAGGACTAGCTATCTGTGGAGTGAACAGTCAGGGCTCATTTGAACTGTTCATTTCACTGCAGGTCTAGTTAAACATTTTAGCAGCCAGTCCTACTAAGTCCATTGCAGTTTATTGTGGGCTTAGTATCTTGTCTTGGCAATCTTCCTCTCTCTTTAAATAAAACATCATTTCCAATTCCTTTTAAAATGTACTTGTGAGAGGATAGAACTCTGTATACAAACTCTGTTTACACTCTTAGCAATCTGCCAGTAACACGAGTAGCTGTAAAGATCTGTATAGAGTGAGATTTTGAACTAATTCCAGCAGGTGGAACTAGCGGGTGGCTTAAACATTTCCCTGGCTGTCCTGTCTCCTAGGTAGTCCTTAGCTGCTATATGTGATATTTGCTAGATACAGAACCATTTCTGGATTACTGTTTTTTTCCTGCTCTACACCACTAACCCATACTGTTTTTCTTAGCCCACTACTAACCTTTTGTATGGGTCAGTAAGTGTTTTGTCACCATAAGCATTTTAATGACCTCAGGGACAGTCAGCTTTATGTCTCTGGGATAATTTATGCCATCTGGAAAGTTACATAGCGTTCCTGTATTCTGTTCGGTGGCGGGGCCATATTTCCTGCTGACCTTGCCCCATTGACGTCAGTGGAGTTACAGCAGTAGAGAATTTGGCCCACTCTCCATCAAGTGAAGTTATGGCCCGGTAGTCATGGTGGTGGTGTTACAGCTCTAATTTGCCCAACCTTGATTTTGCTGAAGGATAGGAAAGGTCTGCATCTTTCCTGAGAGCAATCCTGTCCTTTTTGAAAGACATGATTACACTAACCTTGAGAAATCAGGTTAATTCAGCCTTGGAAAATACAGCAGGTGCAGAATGCAGCAGCCTGTGTTCTGCTTGTTAAGCAGGGATTTGTGCAAAGGCTATAGTCTGTCTGCTGCACAGCCCGCACTGGCTGCTCATCTGTCCCTGGGTGGATTTTGGAGGTGTGTTAATGCCTGTCGCCCAGCTATCTGAGAGATGACCTCTGCCTCTGTTGTGTTTCCAAGACAGTTGAGCTGACAGCCTCTCTGTGATAAAACATTGAGCAATCCAGGAAAAGCCAAACCTCTACTGACAGCATGGCTGACTTGGGACTGCAGTTCCTGTCCCAGGATTACAGAGCTTGGATTCAGTAAATGTCAAAAATGAATTTTTTGTGCGAGCTGGAGAGATAATGATTTGGGCAACATCTCTTTTGATGTTAACTAAGGGTAGGATCTAATTGTCTAATTCCCATCCAAGGTAAGGTACCCCTTTTTGATTGCATAGTAAATAAAAAATATTGGCATTTTCGAAGCATGAAAAAGATGATGTTTAAAAGAAATTCAAGACATTTTCTGAATGCATATTGTGACAATAACCATTTGAAATGATGTTTTTATTGAGATCCAAGCTTACAAAATCTAAGATAGCTTCAAATTGAACATCCATAAAAAAATCACGTAATGCATGATTTCTGCAGAAGTTGCTGCGTAAAACATTAAGCTCAGTGGACCCAGAATTCTTTCAAGCCTGAAACCAGCTTAATTCTTCTGCAGGTACAAAGGGTGTTCGCTTCATTTTGGTTTACTGAGCTAGCATAGTCCAACTAGGGCCACTCATTATTTGAGGAAACAGGGAATCAGAAATGCAGAAACTCTCTTCCAATGTCTGAATAAAATGTAGCTAGGAGAGCTCAATCAGTCTGAAATCTGGAAAGGCAGAATAACTATAGAAAGTCAGGCTGGTTTCTTCACTGCAGATAGTGCTTGCTTGGTAAAAAGTCAATATAAAAGTGGTTTGTTAGTGTTTGGTTAAACTTTCTTTTTCTTTTTTAACTGTCCAACATAGTTAATGTGGCTTTATTCAGCTGCTAGAAATGCTGGATTTGTTGCTTTTAAGTAACACTACTAACAACTACTAAATAACTAACTACATCGATAGCCAGATAATACTTTGATACAAATCTTTAATGAAAATGGGTAAACTATCTATTAAAAAAACAGCAGGCCTTCACAATTTTCTGACGTAAAATAAAAACCTGTTTCTTAAACTACAAAATTGCTTAAATAATGTGCAGACTTGCAGCATATCTATAGCAAGAAAGGGACTAATTTTAGTGTAGAAGTTGTTAATTAAAAATTAATACATTTTGGTTACCAATCAAATAGAATCAATCTCCCTTTGGGAAAATAACTTAAAATCCAATTGCAGAAGAAGACAAACCTATTGGTAAACCCAGCATTTTCCTGCTCACTGATCTAAGTCAGTCATTTTAATCACTTTGATTAAATTCTGCATGCCCTGCATGATTGTGCTTCTGGTTCAGTGGCTTCCTCAAGCTAGAGCAGAAGAAGGTATATGCTTGAGCCTGATCATTGTTGTGCATCTGCTCTAGATCACCCCAGGGAGGTGACCCTGCATTGACACTGCCTGTTTTGGATCATGCTGCAGACTCCATGCTGTTACATGGTGGAGATCTTTGCCTATGCCTGCCCAGTGGATTCTTCATACCTGCCAACCCGAGATAAAGCAGCTTTGAATAACAGTGGCTTGAACCCGCTGTGGCTGTTTGCTATCATAAGAGCATAAAACTGGCTCTGTTGAGTCAGACCAAAACCCAGGTTGCTCAGTGGCCTGCCACTGACCGAGGTCAACAGCTGGCACCTTGGGGAAGGAGGATGAGAACACAGAAAAGACCAAGTGATATGGCCCTCAAGCATCCCTCTGGCCTGCAGTGACACATAGCCTTGGGACTTCCTGAAACTTGTAGTGTCTTTGCATTTATTAGTCCTCTGAGGATTTTTTCCAGTACATTCTTGCAGGCTGTGATTTGGGTTTTGTTTTTTTTTTCTCCAGTTGTTTTATTCTGTTCAGTTAGATTCATCTGGCCATGCTTAATTTGTAGGGGGTATGTGTACAGGTGAGCAGTATAGGTGAGCAAAGAATAATTGATATAATGATGTGAATATAGAAACTGGATCCTAAAGCATAAAAGATGAGAGGTGCAGAATCATTAAGCTGAGTGCTCTGCAGAATGTGTTCAGGGTAGACTGACAAGGACTTTCTTTCCAGATATAATAATATTGAAGATTTAATGGGCAGTACTTGGAGACAGAATTTTTTCTTCCATGCTGTTGATGCCCTCATAATTTGTGAGTGGCAGACTAAAGTGGGCCATAAAGGACTGTGGAAGGGCCATCAATAACCAAGTAAGAAAAATAATGTGCATGCTCTAAACACAGGCAGTAGTGAGTGCTGATGAATGAACTGCAGAAAGGTAATGGCACGGTTTAGGCAGTTGATGAAAGAGCAGGAAGGGAGGATTGTGGCTGTGGCTGGTGTTGAGGACCATTCCTCAAAGCCTCTGGCAGCATTTGCAGTGTTGGGCCAGGGAGTCTGTTAAGACCCCTGAAGGGATGCAGCATGTCCCATGGCTCCTCTTTCCTCAGCCGAGCTGGGAAGTTGGGGAGGAAGGTGCGGGGACTTGTGAGCTATGCCAGTTATTAGCCAACAGCACCAGTGCTTGGCCTGGAGATTGTCTATCACATTGGCATAAGACAGGACTTTGCCCTGATTAAGAAAGACCTGCCTGAGAGTCTATGTAGCTGAAACAGGCAAAATTGACATCTTCTGGTGTAATCTCTAGGATCAACTCAGTGCTCCCAGTAAAGAGGAAGAAACTTATTTGAAAACTTCAGAGAGTACAGACACTAGTGTCTGCATGAGTGAACTTGCCGCCTGCCCAGCTCATCCTAAAGGGGTGGTGTTCAGTTCACGCAGTAGCACCTGGGTTGTCATTATGTACCTGAGTGACATAAATTTATTCTTGCTGGAGGTATGACTAGACATGAGGGCCTCGTGAGTTTAGCTGTGATTGAATCATGCACAAAATATTTGGATGTTTAACTGCAGTTTTCATCTAAGTCTACAAACAAACAGATTAAACTTCCCTATTCCCTGTGAGATGGCTAGACATTGCTGGCTTCACTTGTGCATAAGGGAAACAAAGCTGGAGAGAGCTTAGATGGTGTGCTGAAAGTCATGGCATGAAGCAGTGGCAGAGTTAAGACTATTACCTGGTGTTCAACTCTGTAACCACAAGCCATGTTGGTCAGAACATGTTACCTGAATATGCAATGACTGAAATTTAAAAATGGTGCATTTATTAGGGCATTTTCTGTAAATGCTGAGAAAAAAGCATAAACAAGAACTGTTGATTCCATCTCTTCATAAATACTCTTCTTTTTCTCTCCTCCTCCACACTAGACCTCTGACTTGGATTGAAGAAAGGGGACCAGGGATGAGACGTGAAAAGAAAATCAACTTCTGTTTCACAAGTGGTTGCCTGGAGAACTTCCCTCAAGCCCCAAGGTCTGCTGTGGGCCTTTTCATGCAGGATCAGAACCTTTTTGCCAAAAAACTGCTGGGCCAAGTATCCAAGGAGGAGCTCGCTGCTGAGAAATGGCGAATTTTGCGGTGTCTTGACCTTGCTGAGGTGATCCAACAGCACTGTGAACAGCCAGAGAAAATCTGTTCCTGAGACTGCTCTTAGGGAAGGAGAAACATGGCAAACGGGAAAGCTGTAGGGCTAGAGCTCATTGTTGCCATCAAGCAGTTGCTATTTCTGTTTCGTTACCTTCTTTTTGACTAGTTGAGATTCGTAGGCTCTCCGGGTGGGTGGAGAGCCTGGGCTATACCCTGTGCCTTCTGGTTTGTGCCTGAACAAAGCAACATTACCCTGCACCGATGCATTGCCGTCCATCCAGGCAGATAGGACCCTAGCAGCAACAAGCTTTCCTGTGATTCAGTTGGAAATGTCCCTGAGAGCAGATTCTGGAGGACTGCAAATACTAGATATGATTTTCCATCCTGGGTTTTTTTTCCCCCTCTAGATATGTCTGAAAATGAGATGTGTCTCATTTAGTAGTATTCACGTAGTATTATCTAGAAAAAAGTATTAGCTAGAATGAAGTTCTAGGTGAGTTTTCCACCTCATTACTTGATCTGCAGAACTTGTGCCACCACAGTCCTGACCTTTTCTTCCAGATGCCCTTAAGTGTTCTGTGTGTTTGCTCAAATTGGTTGTTGTGCCTGTTTGGGATTTTCTGTTGCTTTTTGGTTGTTGTTTTGTCTGTTTGTTTTCACATTGGAAACCATCTACCTTCAAACAGAATCTATATTGGCATCAAAGCAGAATAGAAGAAATATCTTGGTTCTTGATAGATGCCATGTTGAGTTCACTCAATTTCTGTGGTGCCCTGGGCCAACATAGAAATCTTTTTCCAGCAGAGATTAGAACAGTGCATTAAACTAACGCATCGCCTGCCTGCTTTCTAGTGAATCTAAATATTTTTCTTTTTTTGTTCTGGAAGCAGCATATTATTGTCCTTCATTTGTGTTCTGTATCTAATTCAAGATGTGAACAGATCACTGCTAAAAGTAATATACATCCTGCCTTTAAGAAAAAAATAACTAATGCACTGCTGGAAACAATGAAATTCATTAGAACTGGTGATAAAATTAGAATAGAGCTGTAGAAAATGGAGCAATTTGCAAATGTAGCCATGGGGTTATGGCGTATGACACTTGTGGGGATGGGTCTTTAGCATTTTACAGTAGTCCCAGGGTCATGTATGATGACATCATCGCCTCCTTAAAGAAGCATTTTAGTTTTAGGAGAAGCCTAAACAGTGCACAAAACTGTTAATAATTCCTGTGTTTGCCTTTTACTTTCTAATTACAGCATCTGTTGGTGCTATATTAATATAGCAGCAAACTTCAGTCTGTGCAGTTGTTCTTTCAAACACAGAACCATAATTTCTTTTCTACATTATCACTTGGGCAATTTTTTAATAAGGGAGCATATGTGTTGTGAATGTATACATAATTACAGCCAGTCAATATTGATGACAAAAAGTCTTCCTTTGGGTAAATCATGTTCATTCAGACAGTTCAGTTAGTTGGAAACAGGGAAGGAAAGACTGTGTATTTCTTCCCAAATCAGTCAGTTCTTAGGAGGAACTGTAGCTTGATATGTGAATGAATTCTGTGTGTGAAATTTGTTTAAATCTACTTTATCTGTTAAAATCAGTGAAAACCCTCCTATTGACTTCAATGGATTGAAATCCTTGTGGGTTGGCAGCAGATTTGTCCAGGCAGATTGTGCACTTGTCCACCCAAATGGACACCTTACTGAGCATTCACAGGGACTTCTTTACGAATGTGATGGACATTGCCTGGGCAGATCTGATGCTGTGTGAGGGGGGAAGAAGTGGGTTTGTGGCAAAACGCAAAAAGTCCACCTGGGATTGGAATGAAATTAGAATCTGCTGTGTATCTCTATCTGCTATGTATGATAGCACGAGAGGTCCTGTTTCTTGACAAACTCCTCAGCTGTGAATATGGGGTGAATACCACTTGTCTACATGCTAATTCACAATGGGTAGCAGCAGGGGGGGTGGGGGCGGGCGCGGCAAAGGGAAGGGAGATTCACGCTCCCCATCTATAGGCATCAAAATTAGCCACCACGTCTCCCTGGGCGCGCTCTGCAGTTGCTGGCGAGAGCAGTACTCCTCTAAGAAATGGGGAATGAATTCACAGGAGCTCTGTAGAGCAGCAGTATAACATTGTGCAGTGAATCACCCTCTGGAGAAGCTTGTTTCTATAGAGAGTGTCTGGGGAAATTAGCTGGTTAATTTGAGCTAGGAAGGCAGATGCCTAGAGCTGGATATCTTGTGTTCTCCTCCATCCCCCTCCCATTCCTTCCAGCTAACCTGCTTGCCTATTGCTGTCTGCCCTGCTCCTGGGAGCCAGCAGCATTCAAATGGCTCTTCCTTCAGCCCTGTGAATTTGCTGAGGTACTGTGATGGTTTGTATATGAGAGCTACTGGATGTCAAGCTTCAAACATACATATTGTTTAAACAGATGTCGAACTCGCCAATAAAATATTGGAGCTCTTAATCATTCCTTTTAGTTCCTGTTGTCCTTCATTAGCAGTTCCCATTGCCTGTGCTGAAAGTGGCTCTGTCCTGACCGGTTCTTTTCCCCCCTTTCACTTGTTGAGCCTTGTGAAATCCTGCCAGCAACTACAGGCTGTGATCCTATCCTAAAGCCCTCAGCTGTCTCCCTCTCCTGTTTCAAAGTTTTGAATACAAGTGTAGAGGGGTTTGTGACCTTATCTCAACTCGTGAGCCCTCCCACAAAATTTCTGCCCTTCTGGTCCCATCTGACTCCTGCCCAGGAGTACTGGCAAATCTAAATCTCAGCTGTATGCTTTCAGTTTCCCATTCAACAACTGGTGTATTCGAGCAACCTTTTTGAATCTGCTAAGTAGAATCTGAAACAAATATTAAAATGGGTTTTCTTGTGGTTTTAATAAACTGCTTTACCACAGCAGAAATACTATCAGAAGAGTTTTTCAGATAGTATTTGGCATAGCCTGAACCCAGCCAGTTTCACAGATGCAAAGGTATGAAAAGGTAAGTATAAGGTGTGACATGGGCAGGTTAGTGTATCATGTTCTTTGGAGGTAGCTGCTTTTCTGCTCCTTCTGATGAAAATCACCCTGCTCCTGTGGAACACTGTAGGAAGTTCATTGCAGTACACTTCAACTCTGCCTGATGCTATGGAGTTGTTACGGAAAGTGCTGTAATGCAAAATGCTTCTACGTGAAGGAGGGATGCTCAGTTTGCTGACATAGGCTGGAGCTTGTCTCTGGCAGATGAGGGGCTTGGAGTCACTAACTGCACCACACTAGCTGAAACCTGGAAGAGGTGGTTTGATCCAAAGGCCTTTTCAGAGGGCTAGAGATCAGGGGAATGGATAATTTCCAAAGAGCAAAAAACCTAGCTATTGGTGTGAGGACTTGCAAAGGTATGTGGGGAGCTCTGGCCAAAAGGTAAAGAAGGTGAATGTGATTTTGGGATCAGGTGTTTACCTGAGAGCCTGTTCTGTTGGGAGTGGGAATGGGGTCTAATTTAACTGTGTGATTACTGAGGACTGTCAGGAGCAGTATGGGAACATGGGAGGTGGGACGAGGGGAAAGGCAAAGAGGACCAGGGGACCCTGCAGGAGTTGCTTGAGCTGGCATTATTTATGAGGAGGACATCACTGGAGTCCCCAGAGCAGATCAAGCAGACAAGAAAGGGGGAAGGCAAGGGGCGGCAGCTGTGTAAACTGGGGGTGTTTTTTAAACAGTCCTAATATGTCAAAACTGGCTGGTTTAAAATGAGTAGTATGTGTGGCACGTGAGTAATACTGTGGGGCTGAGTTACAGAAAGCACTTCGGGGATTGCAGGTCCTCCAGCAGTCTGTAGAAGGGGCAAGGCTGTCAAGACTGAACTGTACACATATCTTCAGCTGCCACTCAAGGTGTTTGATTCCTTCAGGTTGGCAGTATGATCTGGGGCCTTGGGCACCCTCACAGTTTGCTGGTGAGTGACCCATCAAAGGTGATCCTGGCTGGACATCAGGCTCTGTAATAGTGTCTCCAGTGGGACTCACAGAACTGTGTGCTGATGTGCTTCATGCAGTAGCATTTACTGCTCCCCAATAGTAATAAAACATAATACCAGGAAGCAAGGATCTGCAGTAAAATAATAACTCCCAACTTTTGACAAAGATAGCAAGATACTTGGTTAGCCTTAAGTGCTCCAAGCTGGTGTCTGTAGAGGCTGAATTAAATGAGGTTACAAGATTCTGAGAGGCCTGTTAGAATTTTTGTTTAAAGAAGGAATGTAGCACAGTATTATCAATGCAAACTTCATCCCTAACTCAGAAGAACCAAGCCTTGCAATGAGAAGACAGAAGATGTCTATGCAGTATAATATGGTGCTGTACAAAGCACTGGAGCCAGCTCCGGGTGAGCTACCTCCAGTAGCACGAGGGCTGGCTTGTGGTGTAATTTCATCTGGCCAGATGTGCCCTGCTTCTCAGCAGAGCTTGCTGGCCTGCATGGAGCACTGGGCTGACTCATTAGGCCGTGTAGACATACGCACAGCTCAGCCCAAAGCACCTGTTTGGCTCCCAGCCTGCCAGCATCGATAGTATCTTTCTCCTGTTGACACTGATCTTTTGGGCAGCAAAGGGAGCTCAAACACAGCTTCCAACCTGTTGCTTCTGCTTTCTTGCCGACCCAACCTGGTTAAAATGGACAACTTTTTTCTTGCCCTTGAACACAACATAATGCTCAGGAGGTATGGGGCTGCTGTATGGTGATGCCCACAAAGCTGTGGGAATCATCCCGGTGTTACAGCTAGCAGAGCTCCAGGCTTAGAGCTTGTCTTCCATGTCTTGGCAATAAACCGACCTTATTGGTGCCCAGCTGCATGCAGATAAATAAGGAGGGAAACTTCAAAACAGTAATTTAAGGGAAAAATACCATCATCAGAAGCTCCAAATAATAGCCTGTAGATACGGATGCTAGCTTTTACAACAATAAATGCATCCTGGTCTAATAAAAATCACTTACTTAGTCCACACTACTACTTCAAAAAACTTCTCTAAAATGTCATACTTGGGGCATCCTAGATCACATTTAGTGTGAGCTGACTTTCTGATTTTGCTGCTGCTGTTAATGTCACAACCTACCTACTAAGGTTCCTATCTACCACACCTAGTGTATCGTGCCATCCTGCCTGATCTCCAGTGAGTCATCCCTTTTCCCTGATAAAGGTTAATTTACAAAGAACCCAGTAACATGCCTCTAAAATGGCTAGATTACCTCAATAATAGTGAATAGCTAATCCACTGGATTAGGGCTTTCCAATGTTTTGTGCATGTGTGTTATTCAAGTAACACACAAGTAAAAATAATTTTAAAATATGAGGTTAAATATTAGCAGAAAGTCAGGAAAGAAGCTTAACAGAGGAATAGTAAAAACAATAATGATGATGCCAGGAATAATGTCCCTTTGTGAATAATCTGTCACTCCGGATTTCTAAAACAGTCCAGAAACAAATAAATAGGATGGGGTTATCTCTGTATTAGTAGGAAGCATTGGGTGAAGTCTTAGCTCTTCTTTTTCTCTTGCATAATTCAAATATGGTCTGTAATTCAAATATAGCTCTAATTCAAATAGTTTCTTCCCATGATTTGGGAAGTGACACACTTGCAGCATTTGGGTTTTGCATTTGATGTATTTGATGCAAGGACTTATAGCTGGTGTCCTAGGCTGGGTAGGCAGCAATATCCTCGTTCTGCATGGTTCTTAAGGAGCTGTTTATATCAGTGTCTCTCTCTTTCTCTCTCACCTGCACCAGTGGCTCCTCCTCCTTTCCAAAAAGGTACAGTCCCCTTGTAAGTTGACATCTCTCCTTTATTCTGGTCCTTATTGTTAGCAGTACTTGTAGATAACATGGCTTTGCAAAGTCTTGGTAAGATTTTAAATGAACCAGGACACCTTTCTCAGTTTCCTCTGACATGAGATTTCATTTTATGAATTCTACTGCCAGTGGACTTGTTACCAAGTTCAACAGTTTTATGACTTTTCTTTCTAGTACTGATGCAAAATACACATTTATTATGGAAAAGGCCTGCATGCTTACATTTTGCTATCATTGGCTGTACCTGCATTTTAATACAACATTTTTGCATACGGGGACTGTTTAAATTCCTAGTCTCATTCGCATAGACAGTGTTCATGTTTAGACTTTTTCTTTTAATATGCTGAAATATAGTTGTGTCCAGATTTTGAATGTTATGGAAGTTTCTTTAAAGCCTGTTAAGATGGGGAGTTACGAATGCCTTATCACCACCTTTATCTTATTTTGCCCTGTGGTAAAAACCAACCATACCCAAAACATCTATGTCACTGTTTCTACCCTGTATGCCCTGATCTTGTCTGCTAGTTTAACTTCAGTGAACTCAGGCAGAATGGGTTTATATGTAGCTTTTCATGTAGATCTTGCCTCTCACTGGGCGTGCTTTTTGCTTTGCACAGTGCAATCCACCTCTGCTGTAAACCTGCTGTGTTCTAACATTTGCTTCTCTTGTAATACCGTGTCCTGCTGTTGTACATTCACCTCTGTGTGCTGATGAGACTGTTGCTCATATCTGCTTTATTACAGGTACCTGTTTTATTACATGACCGTGCAGGTCATGACTGCACACCAGAGCATCCCATGTGCTGATATATCTTAAGTTTTTCTATGTTAACTTATCAGCCGTTAGAGCTTTCTCTACTTTTGCTTTTGAGCTTGATTTCATTAGGAGCTCATCTTTCAGTCTGTCATCCCAGCCTGTCAAGGCACAGTCATCTTATTGTCAGCTGTAGCCAGGTTACACACTCATGAATCATTTTGGAATGTCCTTGATTTCACTCATCAGAGCAGCTCTTTGCATGGAGGTGTTTTTCACTGGAAAATAATGAGGTTTTGTGTAGCTCAAGCAATGCACCTTGGTTTTTTTGTTGTGGGTTTTGGTGGGGGGGTGTGTGTATCCTGCTTCAGTGAATTTGTCACTGGAGATGGGGGGCTCTGCAGATATCCCTACCTTTTTCCCTGGTGCTTAGCATTATGTGGGCTACATCCGCTGACAGCCCTGAGATGATTAGGTCTGTTAAGTGCTTGTACACAGTCTATTTCTCTGCAGTCCTCCCAGTTTGAAAAACCATGGCAGGCAGCATGTTTCTTCCAGTGCTTCACATGAAAAGCCCTCTTTTAGTGTCTTGTAACATTATGGATTTTGAAGGGAAGGACAGGGTAAAGCAAAAAGCTTTCCTTATTTTTGTTCTTTGCAAATCCCCTCTCAAGTACTATGTGCTCAGAAATTCATCCCTGTACATGGCAGAGCTTAGCCGTGGTGTTTTAGGGTGCAGTTTGACAGGCATTTCTTCAGGCAGGACCACCAAGCACCCGTGGCTTGTCCCTGCCCAGCTGCCTCTATGTGACTGTGGTGCCTCATCTTCTACCCCTCTTGCCCTACCTGTTGAGGTTCCTCCAGATGTGCTGCACTGCTGCTGTTGCTGTGGCCCCTTTTCCAATGCCACAAGGTGCATCCCTGAGGTGACCAGTGGGGGAACCACTGCAGGGCTGGGGAGGGCTGTGAGGGGAAGAACAGGCAGCAGCAATTCTCTGCCCATAATCTGGGCAGCAGCTGGAGGGATGGAGCCTAGGGTGGAGAGAGGGAGGAGGAGGCTGAGCTGTCATTCTCAGTTAGGACTTCACCAGCACTCCCACATCAAGGAAGAAAGAAAGAGAAAAAGAAAAAAAATCCAGTAAGGGGCTTTAAATTTTTCAGTGGAAAATAACTCAGAAAACACAGATAATATTTCTTCATGGTGTTTGTATATGAAAGGGCAGAGTTGCTCCAATTTTCTGTTGAAAAGAGTTGCAAGAACCCAAACCCCACCAAGTGCATCTCTCTGTAGGTGATGCCTGGATTTCTCATGTGTAAAATGCCCATGGCTAAAAGGTCCCACTGTAATTTGGCTGCTCTACATTGATAGGTTTTCTCCATGCAGAGGCACCTTTTCTTTGCTGAGAAAAAGCCAGTGGCAGGAGGGGTTTTAAAACAAGAGAAAACAAAGGACAAAAAAGGCTCATGAGCTCAAGTTTCTTTTGCAGGCAAGGCTGCTTTCCTTGATGGGTAGCTCATTTTATCTCAGGAGTTGTTGTCACATCTGGTTTTACGGCTGTTGTCAGGTATTGCGAGGCTCTTTTTGCACTTTGAAGTTGGCAAGGGCTTACACAGGGGATGTACCATGGATCCTTCTGTACTAGACATCTATCTACTAGCTGGTGCACTGACATTGTGGGGGACTGGGTTCAGGGACCCAGTCTCACATCCCAAGCTCTTGATCTCCTCCTTGATGTCCTACCAGAGGTGGTTTTGAAGGGGGCAAGTGTCCGTGAAGGTGGTTGACATCAGTCACGAAGGGAAACCTGATAGAAGAAGGCTCCCTTTGCCCCTTACCTCATATACACCTTCCTTGGATGTACCTTGCTTTCTTTTCAGTTTTAGCAGAGACACGTTCCTTTTAGCAGCCACCTCAAGGTGCTCCTCCTTGCCAGCCTACAGCACTATCTGGCTCTGGGAAAGGAGGTGAGATGGAGGAGCCGTGCATCGTGGGGCCCAGCACCACCTCCACTTTCCGGTGCTGTGAGTGGGAGTTATGGCTCACTGTGAAAGCAAGGGGAGTGATGGAAACCCACCTAGGAGCAGGGTTTTGCCTGGAGGCCATGCCCTCTTTTCCCGCCTGCTAAGTTTCTATCTGGTGATCTGCAGTCGTAACAGCTTGTCTTCTGGCTTTGTAAAGCCTGGAGTGGAGAACTGGGAAATTTCCACATGGGGTGAAGCTCTGCACTCAATATGGGATTGGGCTGGTCACAGTCACTTTGGCTTCTACTTATCAACCTTTGAACAGCAGGATTTGTACCTTCTTTTTCTGACAGGTCTGCTAAAGTCATCCACAGAAGGAAGAAGCAGTGCCTTGTCTGGCTATGGGAGTTTGAACGGCCATGCTGCTGTGTCAGGCAAGTCCTACACTCTGACAATGCCTTTGAGTAAGCATCTGGGTTTTGCAACTAAAATTTAAATTAGAGCTTGATCTGTAGTACCACAAATACTACAAAGTACTGAACATGAGCCTGACTATTTTCTTACTCCACCACGCGTAGACCTCTCTCCTCTCTTCATGTGCATTTTGTACAGATTCAAGTTGCCAGCCCTGGTACAAAGCTGTGACCAGTTGTTCTGGAGGGTGAGGGGTTACTACAACACAGGTATATGGGAAAAGGATACAAGAGGGAAAACTACATCATTCCAATAAAGAAAGGGTAGGGAAATTTTTACCTCTACTTTTAGTCACATCCAATAAAATACAAGGTTGATGTATCCTCTGCGTATGTAGCTGAAAGAATTTCTTGTGCATTGATATTAATTTTGCAACAGCTTGTAGTAAGACGTGACTTCCAATGCTCTAGTCATTGAGTATGGTAAGGCTTGTTTATTAGGTAGCAAACTGCAGTAAATCATAGTCAGGTAGTTATTACTGTCAGTGTAATGCATTGCTATCAATGTGGTTCTGATCTTTTGGAAATTCAGGACACAGACTAAGATATATCAACAACTTAGACTATCCTGTGAACATATCCCACTGATTCTTAATGCATTAGATAATCACAGTTTAATCTGCCTGTCTGGCTTTAGCCGTTCACATCAGGGAACAGATTTGTTTTAAATGATGTGTTGCAGCTATTTTCTTTCCGACTGTTCAGTTCATAGAGACTAAAGCAAACAGTCGTCATACCTTAAGCCTCACATAGTAATTCCTATCTGTGCAGAAGAGTACAAAGGGCAACCACATCAAAATGTTCCACATCTCACCCACTTTCTTCAAAGTGCAAAACAACAGAGAGGCTCTTGAGTTGGTACTTGCCTATTTGAATTCCATTTAGGTCCCTCTCAGAGAAGCTGTACCACTAACCTGTCACAGCAAAAGGGAAGCAAAGCTGGAGGGACACCTGTTGATTGAAGATGCAACAAAATTGCTCCCAAGGAGTGGGAGCTATTCAAGGGAGATATTCACTGGAAGTGTGCGGATGCAGAAATAGAACCATGTCATTTGCCTGGCTGTTGAAGAATAAATGCCCAGTGAATAAAGGCCAACCTGAGCTCATCTGGGGCAAAATTCCATTTTATGGTGCCAGAATATATTTTTATCCAGACTGGGAGAAAGCAGAATTTCTGACCAATTTTTGTGGACACAGACAGTGAGTTTGAATAGTGATAGAGACCTGTAAAACCCAAAGTAACACTTTACCTCATTCAGAACAGAGCTGTTTTTTCTTCTTTTTCTCAGATCACTCCAAGTCAGGCAGAACACACATTTCACAAGCCTGTGTTTTTGCTATTCGGTTAGACTCTATGTCTCCATGAGAAAATATTCTTATTTAATGAAGCAGAAGGTAGGGAACAGCTACATTTGGAAGACCAAAGGATGCTTTTCCAGGATTGAGCAACCCCGTGTGAGATTTCGTTTTTCCAAACCAGCTCAATGTTTGTATTTCAGGGATGGTAGACAAAAAATAGTTGAATGAGTTAAATCAGATTTTAATTAAAAAAAAATCCCCCAAAACATAATTAAAAACTTAAAACCTAAATCTAGTTAAAATTGCATTTAAAATTAGAATGCAATGCCTGTAGCTATTATATAAGTAAAATAAAATAATGTGATAAAACCAACAAAAAAAGCAATGCATATTTTCCACCCAAGCTTAAGATAAAGTTGCTGAAACTGTGGGAAGCTCTTAGCAGAATGTCTGGGGCCAGAGTTTTCTGAACTGATAAAATAGCTTTCTATAGTCCTAACTTCTCATAGAATGTTTTTTTCGCTTTACTGTATTTATTTCAGTATAGTTCCCTCTGAAGAATAACTAAGCAATAACAAACAAAATGACTGGAAGTTTGAATACTTGCTGGAATACTTTTCTGGAAGCAGAAATACTTTCTTCGTTCTTTGGGCCTGTGCTTACAAACTAGGTATGAGGGGCTATCTGACAGTTTTAAAATCTTCAGGCTCAAACCCCAGATTATACTTCCTTTGTAATAAACCATTTCTAAATATAGCACATTTTAAGGGTAAATTTACTATTTTTCCTCTCTATTCAGCACATCCAACATAGTTTTAATTACTGCCCTTATGAAATAGAATGGTCCATCTGCCATCCACAGCAAATCGTGAGTGAAGTATTGATAGCTCAGTAAATAAGAAATGCCATTTTTATAATAAAATGTTATCAGTGGGAATCTGAGTGCATACACTGTATGTTACATGAGCATTTGCATCCTTGTATTATGTTTTCCTGAGTAGCAGAAGATAAGTAAAAGTGAAATCTAAGTTTTGCACAAAAGTTATTTGTGTTGTTATTAGTGATGCAGTTATGCATTACAATGATGCAGTTCAACTGTGGTTTCAAAAGTAAGTACAAAGTAGATATTCAACATGATTAAAGCCTGCATTTAAATTGAGCTCATTTGCTTTGCTGACTTAATTCCAAGTTTTAAGACTTTTAAATCACTTTGATATCAATATAAGATTACTTTGGTACTTGATCAATATATATATGTAAAATATGATCATTTTGGTACTGGAAGACGTCCAGAGGAGGGCAGCAAAGCTGGTGAAGGCGCTGAAAGGCATGGAAGGGGCTGAGGACTTGGGGTTTGTCTAGTTTGGAGAGAAGGAGGCTGAGGGGTGACCTCACTGCTCTTGGCAGCTTCCTGAGGAGGGGACGTGGAGAGGGAGGTGCTGATCTCTTCTCCCTGGTACCCAGTGCCAGGACACGTGGGAATGGCTCAAAGCTGCATCCGTCAGGGGAGATTTGGACTTGACATGAGGAAAGAGAGGGTGGTCAAGCCCTGGAACAGGCTTCCTTGGAAGATGGTCAATGCCCCATGCCTGTCAGTGTTGAAGAGGCATTTATTTGGACAATGCCCTTAACATCATGCTTTAACTTTTGGTCAGTCCTGAAGTGGTCAGGCAGTTGGACTAGATGGTTGTTGTAGGTCCCTTCCAGCTGAACTAGTCTAGTCTAGTCTATTCTTCTTCCTACCTCCTCCTTTCCCTACTAGTACATGCTGAGGAAATCTCTGATGACATTTCTTCCCAGCCCTGCACTAGCAGAAGGCACTGAATAGGCAGACGTGACCCATCCTCGGCATGGCCTCTGTCACGTTGTGGGAAGGAGGCATGTGCCTTCTGATGGGGGTGAGAGCTGTGGATTGTCTCGAGGCAAATGGACCATCTGCACAAATTTGCAAGAAGCAAGTGTGAAGTGCAGTTTTTGGAAGTCTTCTGTGTTCACCCAGTTTAGCTGGGTTTCTACAGGATGGCGAAACCCCACATTTCTGACACTAGTAAGTCTTAAAGATCAAGCCCTCAGTCTGAAGCAGGACATGCGTCTCAACTAAAGGGTTGCAAATCTTTTTGAGGTAACAATACCTGTTCATCTCCCCACGGATATTTTTTTCTCCTTGTACTCATTTTTTGAAATGCCTGAGCTGTTTCCCTTGGAAAAAATACTAAAACAAAAGAGCCTGAGAACAACAGTGTTCCCTCAGAGCAAAGGTCCATCTGGCCCAAAACTCTGTCTCCAAGGTGGCCAACCACCACTGTCTAAAGGAGGGCGTATGAGCCGTGCAAGTCTGCTT
>JAVJGG010000009.1:5377517-5422142 GCA_035590195.1 Aviceda cuculoides
GAGATTCCCATTACATGTCCTGAAAAACAATGCTTTGTGATACTGGAAAAAAATTTCTAGAAAACTTTTGGAAATGTATATGCTCCTCATCATGAATGAAGTGAAGTTTGGTGTCTTCCTTTCAACTTTGTACCAGAAATAGAGCAGTGTTATGGAAGAAAACTGAAGCCAACTGGAAAAAAAAAAATCTAATCAATTATTAGTAGACATTCCAGAGACAATTTATGCTGATTTAAAAAATGTGAAAAGATATGTGGAACTGGATGACCTTTTATTTTAACTAACTGTCTTTCCATTAATGTGCAGATTCCCATGATTCTTCAGCTTTACTGAAAGGAATGGTCTTTAAATACAAATCTAGAGTATTTCCAATTCTGGAAAATAAACTAAAGGGGGAAGTAGTAATGAAAAGTTACATTAATGTTTTAAAGGCCTGTTGTATAACCCGGGTAATGCTAACTTTTCCCTGAAACAAGCTGATTTGGCAGTATGAAAGCAACTCAAAAAAGAAGCGTAGAGCATAACTGTGTGTTGTTAACTGAGACTGGATTAAGTTAAGTCTACTCATCACTAATTACTACCTCTTTCGATATTAAACTATAAGAGAGACTGTGCACTGAGAAACTGTTAAATAGAGATGACTCTTGAATTATATGCCATTCTTTCCTTTCCCCAAAGGGACTTCCTCAACTTACTGCTTAGCTCGTCGTAACTTGTCCAGTAAGCTTGCTCTGTTACACGGGGAGTCGAGCAACTCCCATTCTAAGAAAACACATCATCAGTTGGTCACTATGTGAGAGATCTTATCAGGTGAATAAAAATGTCTCTCAATATTTATGAATTTTTTTTTTTTTCTCCCAATGAAAAGTGACATGGTGAAGCATGAGCTCTTTTTAATAAGAACTTTCATCAATGAGTGTACAAGGAATAAGGCTTCCTCAGCACTTAAACTAGCTGGTTTTTCTGCACACCTTGTCTATCTGATGGCTTGATGAATATTTTCTGTCAATAATTATTTGGGTGAAGATAAATGTGTCCATATTTATGTTTTCTGTAGGCGAATTTGAGGATTGCCATTAAGTGTAACACCTGATCTCCCCTGAGATGATGTGTGTTTATAACTTCATGACAAAGTGATCATGTACAAAAGTGTTCAGCTAAGGACCAGGTGTTATAGGCATCAGACAACTCTAGAGTCAGGGGAGTTTAAGACAGTAACATACTCAAGAATTGCCCTTACGGTGTATGAAAGGTCTCCAGTTTAAAGGGACGGAGGATAATTTGGTAGAAGAAGGTGTCAATATAGGACTTTAGCCTTTCCGCTTTAAAAAATTAAGTAAGATTGTGGACTTTGATGTGCTTTATTTTGTTTGTTTGTTTTTAATAAAAAGGAGGCAGATTCCTAAAATTCCATGAAGTTCTGTTCCAGGTGGTTTTGCATCACAATGTCAGTGTAGTTCCTGCTAGGGAAAAGTAGCCGTTTCAGACTGATTTGAGAACAAAATCATGATACTGCCTTCTTTTCATGGTGAGTTTGACTGATGAAAGACCCAAGAAACACTTCCCTCCTTATAAAATTTAAACTAATAATGCTGAGTCTGGTGTTGTATGATAACTCTCAAAATTCATGTAGTAGTTCACATCAGGCAAGAGGAATGAATGTTTAAGATTATCTTAGCTTGAAAGTGACATCTCACCTGTATCTCATGTGGTTCATTTCATGCAGTAGCTATTTTTTTTTCTGTAGAAAGTCCAGCAAAATGCAATTATTATTGTTAGTCCTTGAGTCCCCATGCTGATGATAAATAAGAAGAAAATACCTCAAAATTCTGATTGCCAGTGTTTTTTATTTTATCATCAAATAAAATGTAACTGAGGTTTGTCAAATTACAGTTGCTATAGCAATTCATATTTGAAGGCAAATTAAATTAAAGGTGTAAAGAAACATAGGAAGTGGGTGTTAATTGTGACATTAATATTAAACTTCTTTTTGGCACCACTGTTGTTAAAAATTCTGTCAAAAGCCCATGAAAATTAAACAACAAATAATAAACTCTTAGGGCAAAAGATTCAGTGGCTTTGGCAACTTAACTTTTTATATATGTATAGTCAAATTTTAACAAATTGTTTATTCTGCCAAGTAAATCTGTTTAGCAGGTGGGTTGTAAGATGCTCTCTTATATTTCTTTTTCTCCTTACCATGAAAAGCATGAATGCATCAAACAATTGCCAGAAGCAGGAAATTTGAAAGAAGACCTTGACACATCTGACTCATTAAGTTGAAACTTGTGCATCTGCATTCACTTTGTTAGCTTGCAGAAATGTTTAATCAAGAATTAGAAAGACTGCTGATAACTCGTGTTTGTTGTTTAGGTTGCTTTTTATGAAGACATGATTCAAAATGAGATGCATTTCTCATGTCAGTGATAAGGAGCCGATTAACCCCTTGCTAGCTTTCTAAGTGCAGGTGTCAAATGTGGTTGTGGCATGATGATATCTAGGAATGTCTGTAAATGTATTAACTCATAAAATACCAATCTATGCATTTGTGGGGAAGGTGAACATCAACCACACTCCAGGAAACAAGGTTCTTAAAAGAGGATGAATTCTGCTTATCTTTTGATTTTTCTGAGTAAAATCGGGAGTGCTGGATCATTCTGTGTAAGCGAGGAGTACCTAAAAGAGAATCTGTGCTGTCATGAATGGATATTCATGAAACATAGCTGGCAGGTCAATTTTGTAAGCATGCATGAAGAAATAGGAAAACAGAAACAGGCTGACATAGCTAAAGCGTTTTCTGCTGAGACCATGTTTACTGACTTTTAAGTAGTTCTTAGCTCTGCATCAGTACTACCCAGTAAGGTTTGTGTGTCAAAAAGGAGTGAAATGAAAACATTATTTTCATTTGTATAGGCCAGTGTTTCAGTGGGTGTATGCCAAGATCCACAAAGCAGAACTTGACCATAGTGTACTGTTTGATAGGTGCATGAACTTTGGAAATGAAAACCATTTTAAGTTAAAAGTATATTTCCCAATGATATTGATGAAAATGAGAAGGTACCCTAGTAATTTATGTGCTCTGCAATATTGTGTGCCTGTTATCCACAGCCAATAGCAAAGTATTGAAATGCAAACATTCAGGCAGAAGTAAAGATTTTAACAGATTGCAATTTGGTGATTACTGAAAAAAGTCTTGATATTAAACATAGCATTTAGATGGCTTTAAAATGAACATTTGGTGTGGACTAACAGTATTTCATTGGAATAGGATTTTCCTTTGCAATAATCACATCTTATTAGGAAGTAGTTTACTATTCCTTAGTGAATGTCACCCAAACTTAGCAGTGATTTAATTCTCAAACCTTCTGTTAAGAAGCTTTAAGGTCAGTGCATGTGTGCTTATGAGGGAAACTTTGTATATCATTTGCCTTCAGATGGACATGTTCTGCAGAGGTAATTTCAGAGGCAGCATTCATTGCAAAATAATTTTGGGTTCATTAACATCACTGGTGTCTGTTGTTAAAGTAGACAAAAATAAATTGTGATGGGTGAGAATTCCTGCGCCAACAAATAAAGGGAACAACTTCTGTCCTCATTACCTGAAAAACATGGAGATGGATGTAGGATTCTGCAATTTTGATAAGAAACATGGCAGAACTTACAGTATCATTTTGTAAACTAAATGTCTGTTCCAGTATTTTTAAATAGGACACTGTAAATGAGATACTAAGTTGTCAGACATTAACTGTAAACAGTGCTAAAGTCTTTTAAAATGACTGAATACTGTCAGTGTCCCTAAAAGCATTAGTCAACATCATAGGTAGGCTTAGCTATTTTCATTTAATAGAATGAACCTGAATGCGTAGCAGTTTAGCTATGGTCCACACACTACTCCTATGCCTACTTGCACTATTCTTAAAACACTAAAGATTCGTTGCATTTTCTATTACATTTTCCATTTTGTTTGGTCTTCATAGGTTTCAAAAAATTGTCACTGTAGCAGTTTCCTTACTGAACATAACCTGTACCTTTCTCAAAAACTTTTTTTACTGTACAACTAAAGATGAACTTTTTTAAACTTTTGTGTCAGAAAGGATCATACAATACTTAAAAAACAGGCAAAACTGTGGGCTAATTTAACACAACTGGCTTTTTTCCCGACAGAAATTGCTGATAGTAACTTCTCCCAGACTATTACTTATTTAAGTATTTTGAGGTGAATTGAATAACTCATTTTTTATTTTCAGACTTAAATGAAATAAGTCCTTTTCATTTTTTTGAGATATGTTATTGGCCTACTTATTATTTGCATCTGAAATGTGATTATGATGTGGTGGGTTTTTTTTTTCTTCTTCTTCTATAAAGATGAGTACATAGCAAAGTGCTGTGGAATAAAAAGGACTGCAGGTTTTGGCTGGGGTTCTTTTTCTGCAAAGTCTTGTATGATCATTAAACTCCCTTATTTCCTGGTCAAACAGCACAACAGCAGCTAGACTACAGTGATTTCTTCAACAATTAAGACCGTCTAAGAGGAGGTAGATTAATAATATTTTAAAAGAATGTTTCCCTTCCTCTAAATTGACCTTTGTCTAATAACTGACAGTTACTTATGACATGAGTGTTTTTATGAAATTCTTGTTTGAACAAGGTGAATAACAAAGGATGTTTAATGTTTGAAGATGTTAGATGTTTGAAGAATAGGTTTTATCTGAATATTCCAGGAAAAATGTCCTTCTGGAAGTCCTCATTTTCTACAGTATGTCTGGGGTGGGGGGTGTGGTGGAGGGGGAATAAAAAGTATTTCTTTGCAACATTAGTAATAATAGGATGCCCTAAACACAATTGTCTCCATACAAATGCAAAGTAGTGGTGTCAGACTTCTAGCTAAAATTATTACGATTATACCTATGGAAGTTCTGTAGATAGGACCCTGATAAAAGAGAAAAATACTTTATTGGCTCTTGCAGAGGGATCTAGATAGATTGGAGCACTGGGGAATCATCAATGGGATGAAATTGAACAAGACCAAGTACTCAGATTCAGCACCCGGGATGCAGTAATGCTGGACACAAATATAAACTGGGAGAGGGGTGGCTGGAGAGCAGCCCTGCAGAAAGGGATCTTGAGGTGCTGGTTGACATTAGGCTCAACAAGAGTCAGCCGTGTGTGCTCTGGCAGCAAAGGGGGCAAACCACATCCTGGGGTGCATCAAACACAGCAGAAACAGCTGGTCAAAAGAGGTGATTATGTCACTGTATTTGACATTGGTGCGGCCTCACGTTGAGGATTTTGTACAGTTCTGGGCCCCAGCATTTAGAAAGGTTGTTAAGGTACTTGAGAGCATGCGGAGGAGGGCAAGAAAGCTGGTGAAAGGGCTGGAAGGCATGTCCTCTCAGGAGTGGTTGAGGACACTGGCTTTCTCTAGTTTGGAGAGAAGGAGGCTGAGGGGCGACCTCACTGCTCTCGACAGCTTCCTGAGGAGGGGACGTGGAGAGGGAGGTGCTGATCTCTTCTCCCTGGTACCCAGTGCCAGGACATGTGGGAATGGCTCCAAGCTGTGTCCATCAGGGGAGGTTCAGACTTGATGTGGGGAAACATTTTACTGAGAGGGTGGTCAAACCCTGGAATAGGCTTCCTAGAGAGGCGGTCGATGCCCCATGCCTGTCAGTTTTTAAGAGGCAGTTAGACAATGCCTTTAATGCTATACTTCGATTTTTGGTCAGTCCTGAAGTGGTCAGGCAATTGGAGAAGATGGTTGTTGTAGGTCCCTTCCAGCTGAACTGTTCTGTTCTGTTCTGTTCTGTTCTATTCTATTCTATTCTATTCTATTCCCTGTACTCACCATGAGTCAAATAATATGATACTGCTATTTGCCTGAAATGCCGGAGGTTTTTCAGCTCCAAAAACACTTTAGTGGACACAAATGACAAAGGTTACCAGCGGAAACAAGATTTTATTTTATTTTTCTGAATCTGTTTTAGAGCCTATGCTCACAACCAGCAACCCAATGGGCACGTGTAGCCAGGAGCAGGCTGATGCATTCTTCAGTTTAGATTGAAAAAATCCCTTGTAGCCTAGCAAAGGAAAGCCACAGAGCATGTAGCAGCAGGAATACAGGCCAAGCAGTCCCTTTTTCCTAAAGAGTGGGAACCTGAAGAATGAGAAACATAACCGACCACACACAAAAGAAGAAGAGGTGTGTGGTACCATGGGGTATTTTCCAAACTATGACACTTATCGATGACAAGAATACTTTTTGTCTTCCAAAACTTGCTCCACCACTGTGCTTCTTGGCAGCAATGCACGAAAAGCACTCTCGTGCCTGCCCTGTGCTTGTATTGCACGGAGGGAGAGCTGGAAAGTGGCAGCTCCTAATGGTGCAGCAAGCCTGGAGCCCTTCCAAGCACGGGCTCTTTCGCACAAGCAAGAACCCCTGGGGAAATGGAGCTAAGGGAAGACCAGAACTTGCTCCCTCTACAGACTGCACTGGGCAAGAGAGCCTGAGAGAGGCAGGGCACGAGTGGTGCCTTGGAGGTGCAAGAGCAGCAGGCAAGGACCTACTGAAAGGGCCCAGAGGAGCCCTGAGAAAGGGCTGTGCTCAGTGCTACAGAGGACAAGAAGCAACCCCTGGGAGCATCCCTTGGAGCCCACCCTGGGAGTCAGAGAGCTTCCTCCCCCCACATATGGGGCATGAGGGCCACCTTCATGGAGCACGAGCAGCGGGCACCTAGCCACAATGGCCCAAAGCAGCCCTGGCAAGGGGCCATGCTCAGTGCTGCAGGGAAGGCAAAAAAACCCCAGGGACACTTGCTAGCCCACTGTGGGGGAAAAAAAGCCTTCCTCCCCCCAGCTGCAGGGCATGAGAGGCCATCTTTGTGGTGCACAAGCAGCAAGCAGTAGCCTAGCCAAAACGGACTGGAGGAGCCCTGACAAGTGTTCATGCTCAATGCTGCAGAGGAAGGCAAAAAACCCCCAGGGACCAGTGCCAATCTGCCCTGGGAGAAAATTCCTTCCTGACCCCAGAGCTGGCGATCAGCTATTCCCTGAGCATGTGAGCAAGACCTGCCTCCTCGTTCCACAGACTGGTCACACCTGCCAGAAGATGCCCAAGCCCTATCCTCCCTCAACTTGGAGCCATCTCAGGGGCTTCAGAGAGTGGCAAAAGGCCCCCGTACTGATCGACCCTGAGGGCAAGAATCCTTCCCGTGCCTTTGGGTCACCAGTGGGTGATCCAAAGCACTGGGACCCCTGGCAATATGTCTGCATCCCACTTCTTAGGGCTGTTGCCACTGGTTCCACAGGTGATGAGGATGGCAAGCTCTGCAGTGTTCCTCGAGAAGGCATTCCCTTGGTCTGGCCACACCTATCCACCCAAAGAAGCCTGATGGCCTCGGGCACCTCCAGGGTTTGGTGGTTTTTCTCATCTCCAGCAGCCTGGTCCAACCTCCGGTCTTCCTCCCTCAGCCCCCTCCAAGTAATTCCACCGGCTCCTCAAGGACTTCCCCTCGGATGTCTTCAGGCTGCCTGCCAGGCAGACTGGCAGCGGGGCACAGGCGGCTGCCCCTTTTATACTGCCCCGGGGCATTGTGACTGCTGCACTGCCGGGTGGTGGCACTGTGACATGGGGGTGATGGGGCCCCCCACACGCAGCCCCTCCACCCAGCATCCTTTGGAGGAAGGCCTTTGGGGTGCTGGCCCCAGGGGCTGTCCCTGTGCCCAGGAGGCCCAGGGGGCTGTCCCTGCCCTTGGTGGCCATGCACTGGGCCCAGCTGCTGGGTGTCTCTGACGCCTCCTCTGCCACCTGGCTTCCAAGGACAAACCCAGTGCTGTTACTCTTCTCTCAGGCCGTGGCAGAAACCAACCCCTGCAAACAACCCCTCCTCAGGTCTTGAAGACGGGCTAGGAGGACATATTTAGGCAACCTCCCACTTCTCCATTTACCTGTACTGAGGAGCAGCAAATGCATAAGAGCACTGAGAGACTTGATTGTGCAACCCGACAAGGCGGGCCCGAAACGATGCAGCCTCTGGAGAAGAACTGGGTTTGGGCAAGCCTGCTACAGAAACCAGGCTCAGACATACGTGTAGCTCAAGTCCAGATTTATTCATTGCAATGTTTAATCTGGGGTGCAGCATGCATTAATAAATGTAATGAAGAGATCACCAGTATCTGAAAAATTAAGATTATAGATATTATCCTCTTACTAGTGGGGGTTGTGGGCAAGAGATGAAAAGTATTTCAGAGGAAGTACTGTTAGGAGGATATGTTTCACTGTTCAGTGGAATGACAGTGGCTGTGGTAGACAATACTAGTACCTGATTTCCCATGAGCTTAAATGGACTTACAGTCTGTCCTGTGCACAACAGGACAGTGTCCTTACAGTGCACAACAAGGAGCTTATCCAAACCACCAGCAATGGAGTTTAAAAAAATATCACATTTTCTACAGAAATTGTACACTGATTTCTGCTCTGCTCTATTGGTGTTTTTCTGTGGTTTATGTGTGTGTGTTCCCCCATCCTCATAAATGTCCTCAAATTCATCTTGCCAGGACCATCAAGAGCTTTTCCTTCAATTTTTGTGTCTCCTGGAGTTACTGTTTGTTTGACATTATTTTGTCAAATAGTTTAAAAGTCCAACTTCTATCTTTATTAGTTGCACTTCACTGAGGTCTGCTTTCTCCTCATGTTTTAAATAAATAACCCCCAGTATTTTCAAACCACACTATCTCGAAATGTGATTTGTAGTTCTGCTGTAATAAATTTAGTCTGAGAATTCTTTTCTGGTACTTTAGCACTTGCTCTGTCACAGCTTTGGGAAGTTGGAACAAACTTGTAAACAGCAATATAAGATTTTTATATATGTTTTGGGTGGTACAAATGGTGCAGGGAATAAAGCAGTGAGGAATTGATTTGTTATAGTAGCCAGTGATGTGTCTAGTATCTATTTGAAACATATTGGTTTCCAGCTGTGCAAAAAGATGGAAAACTCTTCAGAAGTGTCTGTTCAAGGATAGTCTGAACTCTGAATTTTGACCCTATCATGCTGTTCCCTGTGGCCCTGAACCCCACAGCAAGGTATGGGAGTCCAGTGTATTTGGGATATTTCCATTGCCTCCAGAGGAAAAACTGTAGAGCTTGGGAGGTTCTGTGCCAGGTGCCCAGACATGCTGACAGCCAATGCATGGAAATAGTGTTTGGAAAAATGGAATGCATCTCTGCAGCATGGCACACAAGAAGGTGTCACAGGTGAAACATAACTTTCTTCTATGCCCTCCTAACCACCATTGGCACTTACTCCAAGATCCCTTCAGCAACGTAAGGAGGTCTTCTCAATGCATAACAGAATTAGGACATGACCATTAATGTGGTCCTGGTGAGGCACTGAGCGTGTAGCTGGGCAGTGCGGTGTTTATGTAGCTGGTTTTGACTACAGTCACGGTCCAGGTATATGCAGTTGGAAAGCTTAGAGAATAAGTAAGGCATTTAATTTTGTAGAGTTTAGACCGGGAAACACAGTTAGTCTGCTTTATTGTAAGAATTGCCATTCTTAAAGTATGAAAACCTCCTTGTTGATCACCTGAGGAAGGAGTAGTCAAGCAGTGAGTGTGGGCAGGATGCAGGGAAGGCATGGGCTCTTAGGAGGCATCACAACCTCTTTCTGACTCTGATGGTAATCAAGAGAAATGGAAGCTAGAATTTGGCAGAGGGAAGGGATGTAAAAACGGTTCCTGCCTGTGTCACCCAGACTAAACAAAAGCTGAAAGCAGGGGGACCATTTGTCTTGTTTTGGAAAATGGCATTATATGCTTTTAAATATATATGTGACCTATGTACTTATTTGTGACTAAAAATATATTTCCTCTTAACAATATATTTCTACTCTATAGAGTGACTGTGGCATCAAGGATTTATGTTTCCTGCCCTTCTGTGTCTCTGAGATCAAGTCTGCTCTTTTCATTCAGGCTTCTGCCTCTTTTCACACCATCTGCTGTGTGCTTTCCTCCTGGCTCATCACTGCCAGACATCACCCCAGGGATTGCATCTGGCTGTGCCCTCCACCTGTGGTTAACACGGGCCAGCTGTGCCAGAGACCCCTTTTCCTCCAAGGCCTAGCAGCCAGGAGAGGGCTTGGGAGATGAAGGAAAGGTTTGTCACCTCTTTAGTCAGTAAAGTCCAGCTCAGGTGATGCTTGGGTGCTTTTCTCTGAACCCTTGTTTGATGAAAGAGTGTTTCTTGTGCCAAAGCTGCACTGTAGAAAAAGGCAGCAGTCACTGAGCTGCCACGGTGCCCTCATTTACCAACACCAAGACCCTTTCCTCCAACCCTGAGAAAGCCAATGCATGAGGTGAGGACATGAGGTGAAGACATGAGATGGGGGATGTTTTTGATAGTTTGGGGGGAGGGGGTGGGGTGTTTGTTTGTTTTTTAGCAAATCCAGCTTGATTTGTAGGCAAGGTTTGTAACTGATGCAGACTTAGCACAGAAAGCAAGTCCTCTGGGACCTGTGAGAAAAAAATTGCCTTTGTAGACTTGCGCTGGCTAGAGCTATGCAATACCTTCCAGATGTTTCGTAAGGAGATGTGTTAGATGGAGGAGTGGTGCTAGCTTACCTGTAGTTCCTCATACTTGTGGTTTTGAGTTGGGTTAAAAAAAGAAGCCTCAGCTGTAATTATTTTGTGTGGGAGAAGTCCCTAGTTTTGTAGCAAGACTCAGCACAGGGGCTCACATTAGGATCTTTAGGATGTTCATTTATGAGCACAGTTTTCCTGAGAAAAGGGTGTGGAAGAACAGGGAAAACTGGAGAATTACCTAAGTGAAGAAAAAAAAAAGAAAAGAAAGAAAAGAATGGTAGCTATAAACTCCCTGCGCAACAGCAACTTGGATATAATTTTTCTCCAAAGAGATATTGCTGACTTCAAACACACTCTGGCATTCAGGTGGGTTTCTGTGGAAAAGCTGTTTTTGAAAAAGTAAAAAAAAAAAAAAAGTTATATTTCTTTGTAAATCTCAAGGTTGTTTTTTTTTTTTTCTTATAATAACTAAAACCCCTCAAAGCACACAAAAACCCATAGGAGAATTAACATTTATGATATTACTTGAAATGCAAGTCTGCCATTGATTTCACTCCCTGAGAGGCAGCAGTTCACTGTGTTTTGCAAGAAGGTTCAGCTAGGACAAGGATTAATTTGATTATCTTTATTTATTAATGCTTATTTTCTGACACAGAAAAAAAATGGTATTCTTGGAGGAAGGAGGAAGGGGCAGAATGAATGCCCCTTCCTTGTGTGGGAAAAAGAAGGACATCTGAAAATTAGCTCTGTTTCCAAACTGGGAGCTGGCTTTCATCCTCAGGGAGATATTCCTCCATCTGCATTGGTATTCTGAATCAGCAGAGCTTCAGAGAAACTGGAAGAGCTCATGGCTGGGGAGAGTTTAGAAGAGCAAGGAGCAACATGGTGGAGACTCGGGGAAGATGCAGCCTCCAGCAGCAGAGACCAGAAGAGAATTAATTTCCCCTTGAAACACAGTCCTTGTGACAGATATCACTGGCCAGTCACCAGAAACCATTAACGAGAAGAGCACTGCCCAAAGCTAGGTAAACCTAGATGGTGCTAAGTTACTTTTCTTGGGAAAAGAAGTCCAGTGTTACTAAATCCTCCTTGCCTCCTGAGCTGTACTGTTTTGGCCTTAGGCAATGGTGGAATTGTGGTATGGTAGCCCTGTTTCCTGCCCACTGCCTTAATTGGAGTTTCCTATATTGACCTTATTGGGAATGCAGCTCACAGATGGACCTTCCATCCTCAGAGATACAGTTATGGTTCATCTTGACCCTGACTGGCTGTAAAAATGGCCTCTCAAAGCTCCACGCAAAACAAGGGCATCATGGATTGGCAAATTCAATTTGTTGCACTTGTCGTATGAAAATAAAACTTTTCCTGCAATCCAGCAAACTTCCTTTGCAGTATGTAAATCTGAAATTATTGATCCTATTTCAACTTGTATGCAAATCCAGTAATCATCCTGGGTTTTGACTAGTAATTGCTAGTGTTAAGTGCTGCGGGCACCAGATTCTGTTCTGTCACTTCAAACAGGTAATACTTGTATTTGTACACGTACACAGCATGCAACTGGATTAAATAGACAAAACATACAAATGCTATAAGATCAGTATAAAGAAGTAGTCTGTTTTAATCCACTGAATTAGGATTATTTTTACCAGATTTTTTTTTTTTTTTGAGTTGTGAATCCATTTTCTTTTGAATATAGACAGTGAGTCCTCCAAATATCCTTCATAGCTTATATTGGTATACAGCCTCCTCTTGCTGGTGTGTTTTGCTTGTTGTCTTTGTCCTACCATAAAATTCAGAGTCTGTTGACTCAATTTGTGCAAGATCCTTTGTAATTGAAGTAGCAATATGTAAATTTAAGCAGAATTGGCTTTTAGTAACCCACTTAGTGTGGTTTGTTGAGGCACAAAGTTTACAGTTTGGCTGGAGGGGCTTGGAGACGAATCAAGACAAACAAAACACACAAAACATTAAACGCTATTAGAACATATGGGGTTTCTAAACCAAAAGAAAAAGACTGCAAAATGCTGTATTGAGCTGATATTACCATCATAATGCCTTCTTTGTCTGTTGGTTGTGCCTTACTGCTTGCCGTTGGTGTCAGTTGAGCAAATCCCTTGGTATGGTTGCTTGTTTGTTAAATGAGCTGTCCTAGAGTAGGTAGGGATAAAATAATGGCAGAGAAACAGTGACTCACTTATCCTTTGAGAAGCCTTTGTCAACATCCTTTTGAGATTGATGAAGTGCATGCTTCTCAGTATGAACTACTAAATGTCCTGGCTGGCCTTGCACCAGGAAAAGGCTTGAAAAGCGCTTGGGTGAGGAAGGGCTCAGCGAGCTAAAGCAAGATGAGATTTGCAGGTTGAATTAGGGTTTTGGCAGCAAGAAAACCAGCTGGGAGAAAAGGTGGTGAAAGTAGGCCTTGGAGATCTCAGACAAGAGAGGAGAAAGGGGCTTGTGGGAAGCAGAATCAGGGGCTGGGTTTGGAAGAGGAGAGGGAACCTGAGGGAGGGGAAGCATGAGAGAAATGGTTGGGTAGGAGAGTGAAGCGCTCAGGAAATGGAAGAAGACAGCAAGTAATGTTAAGATGGAAGAACTGAAGCTGGAGTGGATTTCATAAAAGTAGCAATCAGGTAAAAGTGGGAAAGAGTAGGTGTCTTGGTGAAGAGAAGGGGTTGGGAAGAAGTATATTTATGGTCCTCAAAAGAAGACCTTTTTAGAGAGAGAGAGAGAGATTTGTGGAAAGAATGGGCTTGGAAGTTCTGATGAGAGACAGGGAATCTTATAGAATTAAAATAATACAGGGAAAGGAGAAAGGGGCTTACAGCTCAGAGGCAAGGTGGGCTTGCAGAATAGCAGAAGACAATACGAGTGTTGCAGCAGAGGCAGGATCATTCAGGGAGCAGAGGGGAGGAGCAAAGCCGGGGCAGTGGTGGTGGTAATAAACCAGGCATAAAAGGAAGAGCAAAGTAGCAGCGTTCAAACAAAAATTAGTTTCAGGGGAGAGGACAGGATACACTCCTTTGCACTAGCACTTTATTCTCTTCCATCATCCTATTGATACCTATTTTTCCTGTTATCTTCCATGTCTGTTTCTACTTTTGCCATTTTATCCATCCATGCATCCATCCATCCGTCCTCAGTCATCAGGAAGAAGTTCAGAAGGCACCTTCCCTGTGTCATGTTGACGTCGGGTCGAATTCAACAGATATTTTAGGCAGAGAGTTAGCTGCAGGATTGAATTCTGGTAAATTATAGGTGAAGTGCTCTGCTTGCCTATTGACCATACTGTATGGTTTACTTCCTGGGAAATGTCTCTATTTGCCTCTTCACTTGAGACAGGTGTTTCTCTTCCAGACAATGCTGGATTCTTGAATTCTTTCTGTTAGTGGCTCTTTAAAACATTTGTAAGCAGCTGGAAATCCTTCTGTGTTGGGGGAAACCTCATAGGTCACTGGGAAATGCAATAAAAAGAGACAATTTGTGTACAAGGAACAATAAATCTGAATGCGCTGTAGCAAGTGAGAGGAAACGGTGGATCATGAAAGAAGGGGAAAATGCTAAAGTGGACCACTGAGTGAGAATGCTACTTATACTGGAAAAACCCTACTATATCTTTTACTAGAAAAGCCTGTGCAATGTAAAGTAATCATAACTGACCAAAATTAATGAGACCTACTGTGACATTGAAAGAGTTAAAAAGAAAGTTAGAAGTTAGTACTGTAGATGTAGGAAGGGGTTTTGAGAGAGTTTATAAAGTTAGCAAGGTACAAAGAGGCCAAGAATGTGATGATCCCAGAGGGACGAATACAGTGCTATTTGCAGCTGGTTTGCAGATTGGAATCTTACTGATCTCAAAAACATGAATTAGAGTTATTGGGAGCAGTAGGTAAGAGATATGGGGGATACTAGGTGTTTTGGGAAGATGCATGGGTAAGTATTTGGCAGCACTTGGCACTGAATCCCTCAAAAAAATATAGAAATAAATCAGAATGTATTTGAAACAGGTGCTGGAAATCCCTAAATCTTTCTGTGTGTGTTTGTGGTTTTTGGGTTTGGGGTGGTGGTGGTGGTGGTGTTTGGGTTTGTTTGTTTGTTTGTTTGTTTTTAGCAACACAATATTGACAAGAATAGAGCACAGCTGCGGTTGTTCGGGGTTTGACAGATACCAACTATGGCTATAGCAGAGCCAAATGAGGCCTTGAAAGAGGATGTGAAAAGTTCAACATAAAGATAAAGAAAGAGATGAAGGTGAAAATCAGAAACTGAAGCAGAACATCACAGAACTGAAAGCTGATGCATGCTACAGCTTCTGATGCCCTGACAGAAAAAGCTGAGAAATGCTGTGACATATGAAAGAAGCAGGTGGGTAATTTGGTAGTTACTGAAGAGTATGTGGAGGAT
Source organism: Aviceda cuculoides (assembly GCA_035590195.1). Lineage (NCBI taxonomy): Eukaryota > Metazoa > Chordata > Aves > Accipitriformes > Accipitridae > Aviceda > Aviceda cuculoides. Next base: position 5,392,491 of record JAVJGG010000009.1, read on the forward strand.
GGAAAGTTCATAGAAGCTGCTACATGATAGAAGTGCTAGAAAGGTAAAGGCATTCACCTGGGAAATGGATGTTTGTCAACCAATACCTCCTTAGGTAGTGAGACAGAATGCCCATCATTATTTTTCTGCTCTCTTGGTAAAATCGAAGAGGGAGAAAAGGCACTATATAGAGGAATAACAGGTACTGTCACTGGGTTGAGGCCATGGAGTAAGTCCTGGAGTGTTTCAACACAGTGCAGAGAACAAACTGAATGTCTAACTTCATTAGAGGGGTAGGTTTCAAGTCAGATAATCCTGACTTGAAAATAATTTGTCCATAGCCATTCTTGCATTCAAAATCCACTAACACAGGAATGAAGTTGTAATACATCGCAGGGGACATCCTGCAGATACTCCAAAATAGCGGCAGCTCCTGAGAAATGATGGAGAATATAGTGTCCCCCTCAGTAATGCCAAAGAAGGACCTTGGGATGCTGCTGAGCTTGGTGGAGAATGAATGTCTGTGGGAAGGTAATGTATGTGATTCTGCTTGATCTCACTCCAGAAACAGGGGCAAATACACAGTTTTTAAACCTTCTCATGTGCTTTTTATCCCAGGATGTCCCAGTGGGATAAAATATAATGGCTAAAGCTGCTCAGAGAATGCAGAGCAAATGTAGTTTTTCACCAAAGAAAGGAATAAACCAGAAGTCACTCTGCATATAGAGGGGAAAAGCAAGTTGATGTATTACTTCATTAAATTATTTATTATGTAATTTTTTATTTTAATTCTTGACAACTGATTCATTAATTATTAATTTATTAATATAGGTTTTGTACAGGGGAAAAAAGTTTCCTGGGAGTTAAAAAATTGGGAATTTAAAAATTAGAAATCAGACAAGGCATTATACCTGATTAAACTTTCCAGGTTTCCACAGGGAAAAGCTTTAGCAGTCTCCGTGATCTTTCTTAGAGCAACAATTTTTTTCAAGATGAAGTAGTTCCAGTAATGTCTGAAGCATATGACTAAGAAAATCAGGTGACAGATGGAAAAATACTTGCATGTACTTACACTTAGAGTTAAGATCAGAAAGGAAATAAAATGGTCTCCCCACGCCTAAGCCTTACTGCCTAATAAAAAATAAGTACAATCCATCTGCCGCCAAGTGGAGGCTGAGCCAGACTCAGAATAGGTGTTCGTAAGTCGAATGAAATGGGAAATGAAATTAGTGAATGAAATGTCTTTACAGCAGCACAGATGTGTATGAAATGTCTGGCTCTGCCAGGCTCACATAGCACTTCTGTGGACTCCAAGCAGAGGAGCACAGGATTATTAGTACCTACTAGATTTTCAGCGTAATGCTATGGATTATCTAACTTATGTCTAGATCTATCAGCATACATTTATTTGACACCGGTTGACCACAATGTGTTAACACAGAATGTGCTCGGAAAGGGATGGCAACAGCTATTGTATCACGTTTTCAAGGCTCAGTAGATGCGTGCAGAAGTAATCGTGTTCCCTAGCAGCCCATTCTACTGAAGCTCTTAAGTCCATCCACAAGCTGAGCCAGAGAAGTATTAGAGACTTTGATCTCCTCTAAGTCTGCTCCAAGCATGACAGAAGAGCACCCTCCCTCCTCAATGCCCTGAAGCGATGGCAACTTAATCTGGAAGTTTTCTTCCAGATGACAAATGTTGACTGAATATAGCAGTGGCATCTGGCAATGGAATAATTTGTAAGTAATTGGGAGCATCAGAACATGTTTAATAATGTGCAGTTTTGCAGATTATGTATAATGTGAAAACCTGACAAACTTCAAGTTGCCATGACAGCTTTGTCGCAAAAACTGTGTATGCTTTTATATGGAAATGGTGACAGAAGTGATGCATGAATTTTAAGTAATCAGTAGATGAGATGGTATTGGGGGCAGGGAGGGAATTTGGCATCCCAAAAGGGAAAATGTTACAAAATGGAGGGAAAGAGAGATTTGGGATGCTGGGGAGGATGTCAGCCTGGGGCCTCTGTGGGCTGGAGGGAGTGGTGGGAGGAGAAGCAGCAAACAAGGGCCCAGGAACAGAGGTTATTGGTGGACATTAATAGTTCTCAGTGGGAGGACATAGAAAAAGACTTAAAAGCTGTTCAGAATGCGAGTGGCAACACATCCAGTTAAGGATAAAAATAGCTGTTAAGTGCATTGTGTGCCAGGCCAATACATTAAAAACAAGTTCCTGCATATTATACAGCACCTTACTTAGCACCAAGGTTACAAGCAGGATGTAGAGAAGCCCAGCGTGGGGAGGGAGGAAAGTATTTGGGTTCATAAACCATAAGATGCTGGAACAAGGCGAAGTAATAAGTGTGAACTGATGGAGAAAAAAGAAGTCCTTGGGGATCTGCTCTACTCAAGAGGACAGGACTTATCACCATCCTTGTGGCAGTGCCAGATAGTCTGCATATTTGCAGACACTGTGGAGGTGTTTCCAGTCTGTGTTGTAGAAGTCCACGCCCTCCACAGGTATGGGCGGGAATGCATGATGGAGTTTGGGAAGCCCAGGATACCTTGTGTTCACAGAGAGGTGGCGACTGGAGATGCTGCTTTAAGGTGCTGGAGACTGCATTGCTGGCAAGTGATTTACCATGGGTGAAGAGTCCTCGGACTAAACATTGCAGCCAAGGCAGCTAGTGGAGGCAGGGTGATGCCTGGGCTGCAAAGGTTGAAGAAGGCAAGAACGAGGTAACCCGGGGTGTAGACTATGTCCAGTGTGTGGCACAAGCCCATTGACATGACTTGTGGGGGTTTTACTTGGCAATCAAACAAGTAACACAAGCAGGAAACACTGAGTCCTTGGTCACAAGTCCCACAACATTCAGCTGTTGACATTTTGCTATTGGTATTCTGGAAGCTGAGGGTCAGCAGAACTGAGTCCTCCTTCATCTCTGGTCATATGTGACGAGCTACTGAGCAGATAGCTAAAGGAGTTGATAGCCTAAGGAGTCTACATCTCCACAGAGATGTAGATTTGCTAGGAAATTGTGCTTCATTAGAGCTACCCCATACATGATCAGAGTACCTACTGTGCACAGCAATTTAGTGATTTTTTTCTAATAAAATGACATTATAATACTGCTGGTCATTCTCATGCACAAAGCTGAAGGCTTAGAAAGAAAGTTGAAGAAATGTATGGAAAGCACAGATCTTGAATCCCTGGAAAGGATTTGGAAGTTCCAAAATACTGAGAATTATTATGAGAGCTTGCTGGACAGTTATGAAGAAACACGAATGAATGTTAGCAAAGTTTCAGAAGACTGATGTATAGAGAGAAAGTGGTCCATAGAGGTGAGGATGCAGAAAAGTTGGAAAACTCAGGAGGAAAGGGAACACTTGGAAAGCTAGCTGAAACTGATATGAACTAGCAAGGATTTTTAATTAATAAAAAAGGGTGGAAATATTAGGGAACTGAAGGATTTAAAGAAAGGGGGTATTCTTAATATAATGAAGGACTGGGATGTCAAGGAGGTATTGATCCCAGAGCACTGTGCTCCTGCTGTCAGCTTGTACTTGTGGGTTACTTTACATAATTAATTAAAATGTTACCTATAACTCATTTACGTGGTGAACTTTATTCAAAAAACTGTCCCTTCCTGCTCTTGAAATAGCAACCTACAGCCTTGCCAAAGCATAGTTTACTCTCTAGGGCCAAGTTCACCCAAGTTTATCCTCCAGTTGCAGCTGGCCATTTCGCCTCCAAAGAAGCCCAGTGTGCTGGTATCCACTTATTACGCCTCATCACCCTCCTGTCCTGTAACTGTAATGTCTACACCTAACTATGCAAAACCTTAGTGCCTCAGGACAGTGCTACAGAAAACATAGCTGGGAGAGTGTTTGAAAAGAAATTTCCTTAGAGAGGCTTTATCAGCCTTGGGTCTCGTCCGTGCTGTCTGTCTCGCAAGTTGTTAGCGTTCCAGGGGGAGAGCATGCCTCGGGATAACCTCTTTGCTCCTCTGGGACACGAAACTACCCAGCGATTTGTTGGTGGTTCATCCATTAATGGAAAAAAAACCCCCAAAACTGGTCAGTAAAAAATCTGACCAATGCTCAGTAAAGTCTGCTTGTATGCTAGCAGCTACCAACAAAGGAACCGAGGCAAATGTAACCATTCAGAGTACATTTTTCACCCTGGCAGCATGGACTTAGCTACTCTTCCTGCTTTTGTGGTTCTGAGAAAGAAACGAAGAGCAGCCTGAAATTTATATTTAGTGTTATTTGTGTGAAGACTCTCTCTGGAGCCTTGCAGTGGCTTAACAGATGGAGCCAGGGCAGCGATTCATATTGTGATGCTTATTTATTAATGCAGCTTTTCCTGAGACAGGGGAAAAAATATGTTTTTGTAGGAAACCTTTTCCCCTTTCCCGGAATGGAAAAAGAATGACATCTGGACATCTCCTATTAGCTGCACTTGGGATACATATTTTCCCCAGACGTGTTTCTGAATCTCATGATGATCTGTTTGCTTAGAAGTAGCTTCAGTAGCCAGTTTCTTTTTCCCACAGAAAGCAGTTTGAATAAAACAGCAGTTTTGTTGTATCTCAGTGCCCTATTTCTTTCTTGATCTCAAGAAACTTCTGCTCTTATTTGTCTGCCCCGAAAACATAGAAAGACACAGAAGAGTAAAAATTTACCAGGGACAGTTCTTGCTTGATGGGTGCAATAATAGGCTGTTGTTGACTCTGTTGTCTGTAAGACAGGGTTTTGAAGTGTTAGGAAGATTTAGATAGGCAAGGGATCCAAATTATGATGTTTACTTCTTAATACCTGTTTTACTGAGAAGCACAAAAAAGGAGCATTGCTGGAGGAGCCACTGGGAAATGTCCCTTCCACTCATCAGTCCCTGTGAAAAAGATGGAAATGTCCTCTTTGGCTCTTTTCCCCAGGCAAACATCCCTCCTTTTGACTGGTATTCTGCATCAGTGAGGTTTAAAATAAGCCAGAGGGGCAAAGGCCCACAGCCAGGGGAGACTGGAAGAGTAGGGAATGAAGGACTCAACAGAGAGGCTGCATTTATGGGAAAGATCAGATGAAAGGCAAACCTGGAAAATTTTGATATTTTGCTTCCCTTGGGCCTAATTTACCAGCTTGGTATCCCTGTAGAAAGAAAATGATTAATTGAGAGCATGGTATCTAGCAGTTCCCACAGAGCACAAATCCTGGACTAATGACAGTGTCAGTGCCTTGACTTTGCAAAGATAACCAATGGCCAGTTTAGCAGCCCCCCACAATTTCTGGCCTGTGGGATGGTATAATTTTGGCATTCAATGCCAAGAGAACTGGCAGGGCTCACGGAGCACAGAAATGCCCTTTAGTCATGATTCTTCCCCACTGCCTTGTGCTGTGCATCCTCTGTTGAGACTATGGGCCAGCATGGCCCCAAATCTGCTCTTAAGCCTGCAGGAATACAGATCCTGATGCATAAAACCCAATAAGAAACCAATTTTATGGTTAGCAATGACACTTGTTGAGTTGGCATGTAGCAAAACAAAAGTGCTTCAGTGTGGGAGCCCAGCTGGCTCCATCTCTCTGCAACTTATAGCTGAGATTAATGGAAATCTTTTCATTAGTAATAAAAACTCTGGGGACCACTCCTCAGTTAGTTGTTTCAGCTGGACATTTTGTGTACACACAGAGCAGACTGTACCTTGTATTGGTGCTGACTTCAAACACTACTTATATGACCATCTTGCCCCAGTTTGATTATTCTCTTCCACTTTTTCCTGGGGGAAGGGAAGGTGGAGGGAATCAGAGGAACTGCACAATGCAAGAAAACCAGCAGCTTCCTCTTTCCTGTCATATGCAAGGTTTCACAGGTGCATTTTTTCTTCTCTCAAGGGACTCAGTAACTGAGTCTCAGAAGTGGTGAGAAAACATTTTTGAAAAGCCAATTGTATGCAAAGAAGTGTTTAGGTATTTCCTTGTTTTCGGCTCTATAATGCTGTATTTCAAAGTGTGGCCAACTGCTTTGAAATCAGCAGTGGTCTAGGAAATTTGGGAGGCTAATACCAGGCTGATGAGAGAAGCATCCCTGTGCTAGCCCCAGCCACTGAATTATCCACCATCCTCAGATTTCCCCTTCCTTCAGTCCCTGTAGCCAGGGTGACACAAAGCCGTGTGTTTCCCACTGCATGTAGAGAGGCAGTTATGGCCAGTTCTGCCAGACCAAGCCTGAGCTGTGATGATTATTGCCTCCTCAACATCCAGGTTAAATTGCTTCCTTTATTTTTTTTTTTATTATTTTTTTTTAAAATAAGTTTTTGCCAGGAATCCTTACATTTAGTTCAGGGGAGGATGACTGCTGAACTAGGGTCTCCTTCCTGCTCCCTCCTGCCTTGTCCTCTGGTGTCTGCATTTCCCCTACTGCTCCTGCTACTCCCGTCTCTCCCATTGCCTCTCTCGTTCCCTTTCGTCTCTGCTGCATACTGCCACTTACTGATGCAGTCAGGCTAGAGAAAAGCAGCGTGTTTGGAAGAAGAGAAGGTGCCTTTGCTTTCCCAGGCTTGTTATGCCTGCAGGTCAGCACCTACTCTCTGGAAGGAAGGCTAAGAGGAAGGAAAATATTACTGAGACATCCCATCAAAGAACAAAATCAGTCTTTAATCTCATCAGCACGTGGCAATGCAGGAAATGACTGAATAATTAGAGAAAACCAAGTCTTTCAACTTGCTTTGCATATGCAGTCTATGGCAAACTCTTGATTTGCTGAATCAAACAATTGCATTTTCATATTACTGCTTATTTGTTTTCTAGGGTTTGGTTTTGTGGGTTGCTGAATAGAGTTTGCTGCACATTTGCATTGAATGACTGAAATCAGCATGTCTCCGAAATCCCATCAATTACAGTTTCTTGGCTCTGAGGGTAACCTGTACCCTCCAGAGATACCCACACCAATGTGGCTTGCTTCTGGCATATGGATTACCTCAGGTGCTCCTCCAAAGCAGCAAAAGGGGGATTAGAAGTGGCAGGAACCGCAGAGACAGTTTTGCAGGGTCTAAAAAATGGATTTAACAGGAGATGGTAAAATCACTCAAATCAAGTCCCTATTTGCCCTAATCTTGCACACACATGTAGGCCTGTTCCCCAGAGTCCAGCTGATTCAGAACACCAGCCTGAATGACAGGGAATCATGTCCATGGTCCATAGTCCTCCATGCACCTCTGAAGGTGCCAGGCAGGGTAGGGCTGAGCTCGGTGGCCTTCTCTCTGCATTCCTCTGTGAGACAGCCAAAGCCCAAGACTTCAACTCTCAGCTAAGGTGTTATCTGGACAATTTCATATCAGCACGTGCAGCCTTCGCTATTCTGTGCAGCTGGAGATTTGCTTCTGTCTGTCTCAGCCTGTGCCCTTTCCTGGTATAAATTAAGGTGATCCTGGACCTTTTACAGTAGTGAGGTGTGTATTTTCACAGGTTTTGAATGAAATACACTTGACCCTATCAGCAGGATAGTGCTGACTCTCAGGTATTCATGGCTCTGCAGGCAAGTGACGTAACTCAGAGGAGGGAAAGACATGCATAATGCAAATCATAAATGATTTAGGCCAAAAGAACAGATCTGGTGTGTTAATCTTTGAAGAACACATAAGGAGATCTCTGTTGAGACCAGGGGAAGGTTGAGAGAGCAGGAGGCTTGCTGAGGCCTGACCTAGCTCTGCATCAGGTCTCTCAGGGACACTGTGCCACAGCCACAGGCAGTCAGGGAGCACTGGTTGATGCACCAGCCAGAAAAACCACCTGATGGTCCAGAATTCACCGTAAGGACAAAGGCCACTGCTAAGGGATGTAGTGAGAAAAAGCCAATAGCATACCAATTGTTCTTCTTCCTCCCATGCCCTGCAGCATCTCATTGTAATTGCTTATCCTATGGGAAAATGTTATTATACTATGGGTGTGCAGCATCCTGAAACCTAAGGGTATTGATGACAAACAGCATCCATGTAGAAATAAGTGACTTTGCAAAGAGGTACAATACCTGTCTTGTGCCTATGCTCAGCAATGTAGATTTTGTCTGAAAGCCTGGCGTTCTTCCATGCTCAGCAGCCCGTAATTCTTTAGGAATAATTTTCTCCTCCTTTCTGGGATATGAATATAAATGACATTTCTTGCTTTGGGGCATTTGGACAGGCTCCATATAGATTCAACACACAAATTCATTGTAAACAATATGTCTGCCAAAGTCCATGCATGGATTTTGCTCTTGATTGCACTTGTCTTTCCTCTGCTTCATGTTAGGAGAGTTGACATAGGAGTAGTGTGTGCCCCATAGCAAACTGAGGACCATGCTGCACAACAGCTTGGCAATTCATGTGGTAGCACTCACAAACTTCCAGTGACCTCTAACAACCACCACAAAAGAAACTCAGAATGTTCCCTAGTTTTTTAACCATATTTTTGGAAATAACTAATGCGTTTATTAGCTTTTAACAAGTATCAGTTTTGCTTTCTATCAACCCAAGCCTAAGGATGAAACCAGCCAAAAGCAATAGAAGTCTTTTAAGGGCCTCCTTAATTATCTCCATCAAATTTAAAAACAAGCAAACAAACAAAATAGTGTTGAGGCCTAAAACCAGGAAAGCTGTGAGAATTAAAACCTACTTTATGGCATATTCTGTGAGTATTCTTGACAGGGAAAAAAAGGAGAAAATAAAATACTAACTCATCTGGTCAATACGAGGCATTTAAACTATGGTACTTTTGTCTTTCAGCTGCTTTGGAAGACAATTATCTTCCTCATTTTCACGGCTGATTTCCATACCTATCTTTTGGATGCTTTTATGTAACAACAAAACAGAAATATCCCAATGCAGTACATTGTTGTAGAGCATGATAATACATGTAGGATGGCATGTAACTGAACAGCCTCTAAACCTCCCCTGTCTTCATCCAAGACTTTATGCTGAGTTGAAGATGTCATTATTGGCTGGATAACTGCCTGGAGTCAAATACAAGTCGTTCTGCGAGCAGCAGAGCTAATGAAGCCTACTTTGCCAAGTTGTTTGTGCCTTTTGTCCCTTAATTCCCTTTTCTGCATGGAAAGCCCATTATAAAATGCCTCCCACAGGAGAGACCAAGTGTGCTGTCATCTGCAGTGTCTCTCTTTAGCTCCCTGTTTTTCCCAAGAACTTGTAGGACTCCAGATAGGTTTTAAAGGATTTCCTCTCCTTTTCAAATGCGATTGAAATGGGTCAATGGCCTCCAAAAATATTAGGGTTACCAGGAACTACTAAGCTGCAGCTTATCTCCAGACGAGAACATTCCTCATCAAATTAGCACTGCTGTTGGTGAAAAGTGCTAGCCTGGCAGCATTTGAGGTGAAATATGGTTAGGCAGAGAGCTGGGTATGCCCTCACGTATGTGCCGATGAGCAGTGAGAGAAGAGCTGTTTCAGCTCTCCTAGTTACGGTGGAAATCTAGGAGAACATGTGGGCATCTCAAAGGAAGTTGCCAACTGGAGAAGAAGGGCAACTAAGTGGGATAAACATTTGTGCTTGCATGAGAAGAACGTGTAAAGAGTTGGACTGGGACCATAGCTGGCAGACAGCAATGGATTGTGCTTATTATTACCAGAGCAGGCATCCACCCCAAGGGCAGTGGCCTCCTGCCCAACAGGGCTGAGCTGAAGAAGCAACACACGATTACCATGCCTCAGCATAGCCACCAGCATGGTGGTGCATGTGCCACTTCACGTGAAAAGCTAGCCCTGTGGTTAGTTAGATGGTTTGTTGGGGCCAAAGCTTGGAAGCCAGTTGAAGCACCCACCAGAAGGGAGGAAGGTCTTGGAGTGCAAAAGCCCCAGTATCATGGTCCTTGGAGTTGTCCCTAGATTGTTGTCACTTTCCTGCTGTGCTGAAAATAGCAAGACTGGTTATTTATGTCCCAAATAACTGTGTGTGTTTTCATTCATAACAGCAAGGATGGCATACTCATTAGCTCAGATTTATTTGTTTTTAATACAGAATTAAAACTATGTGCAGGGTTAAGGCTGCTGTCATAATTTTTAGCAGATGTGAAATTTCAGCATTAAGAAGATCAGACTTTTAAATTAATCTAAAAAGATGAGCAACATGTTAATTTGGGAAAAAGTACCAACTGTCTGTAAATAACAAAAATAAGAGGGAAAATAAACATACTGGTTAATGTAGGGTTTTGGTGGTGGTGGTGTTTTTTTGGTTTTGTTCTTTTTTTAAACCAGAGAGAATTAGCGTGTTTTGAATTTATTTTTCTGTGTTGTAATGCTTTTGGGAAGACATGCCAGAAGCACATGGTGTGGACAAGCGTAAGCAGCTGCCCTCTCATTTCTTCTTTTTGTGAATATTAAAGGGTTACTTGGATACACGGTACAGCTGTCAACGCCATGGCCAATGACAGAGCTGCTGGGTCCTTTCTGTGGCTTCAGGCATGAGTAGCACCTGCAGATTTTGGAACAGGAGAAAGTGGCTGTGGGGTTACATGGGTTGTATAGTGTTTTACTTATAGTGCAAGCTTCGATGAGAAAATGAAGTATGCAGAAGACAGGAAGACAAAGAAGCTGTCATAGATTTTCACCAATCTGTAAGGAAATCAATGCACCGGGCTTAGATAATATAAAAAAGCACAAAACAATATAGGACAAGAGAAGGGAATTATGATCAGGGGCTGGACATGGGGGTGACATAGGGGTGCTCTCATGGGAACGGGGAAGTCCTTATCTCACATAGGGTTAGCAAAGTGATGCTTGGCTTCTTCCGGTTGGGTTTTAGGATCTGACTGTGAAGTGGGTGGCCGAGGTTTGAAATAGCAGCCTCATGCACTCCCGGCTTCTCTAGCAGCCTGGCACCTGGCTACAGCAAAGGGGAAGGGAATCTGGCCACATCAGCCATATGCCACTGATACCAAGTGAGCTCATTCAAAGCCAGCTTAAGGGGCTGAGACAGAAGACTGTGGCCTTCATATGACTTGACTGAAGCAGAAAACAATTTTTAAAAATGACAGCGCTTTTTGTAAGCAAGAGTGCTTATAAGTCCCCAGGGACTTGGAGGATCAGTCTCTGCAATCCTTTCTATTTGAGGCCATCTGAGAAGAAGTTTGAGGTGCATTGACCAGGTGGTAAATAGAAGGCAGGCAGAGATATGATGCAGGTAGAAATGATCAATTTACAGGATTCAGAAATGCATAAGTTTCTCTTAAAGTTAGAATAAAAGGAAATAATTCATTCTCCAGTCACTACACAGGTTTTCCTGTCTGGGAATAAATCCCAGGCCTTCCCAGCAGCCATGAGCCGGCCAGGCAGCTCTGCTGCTGCCGGATGGGAGGAGGCTGCGGAGGCAGAGAGGAAAGCACGGACACTGAGCTTTGCTAGTGCCGGAAGGGGTGGGCAACGTAAAATGTTCATAAACGGAAAAACACCGGGTTAGGTCTGACTTCTGTCAGGCATCAAAGCCCTGTGGTAGTGAAGAGCTTTGATAAACCTCTCCCTTGGGCAATTTAACTCTGAGTCACATATATAACAGATAGACCATGGGATTATATACCACGTGAGCGTGCCAGCTAAATCCTCAATTCCACCCTGGAACACAGCACTCTGAAGACAGCAATGAAGAAAGGAGCAGTATGTGCAGTAATCTGTATCCTGAAGATCTAAGCCTGTACGAAAGATTTGCAGAAATCAATACGGTATTTTTGGTATATTGTGTTGGTGAAGGGTTATCGTGTTTACAAACAAATGGAAACTTTTGTGTTGTTGAAATTACTTTCCACTATTAGCTTGAATAATGGGACACCCAGCAAATAAGCTAAATATCTCATCTATTATCTCTTCACACACTAGACAGTTCCCTAAAATCCTTAAAGGCAAGTTTAGGATCTCTGAGAATCCAGGTCACAAGGGCAAGTGGCATTTCAGCATTTCAAAATACATATGCTGAAATTCACTTGGCCTGCCGATGTCCTTGAAGATAGCTGGGGAAGTACTTCCAGACTTCAAGTTGCTTTTTCTTCTTTTCTCAAAGTGTGGCAGTTGTAATGCATTTATGAGCAAGAAAGCCTGAGCACTCTCCTCCTGGAAGTCTGAAGTGATTGTTTTGAATTTGAGTTTCCTCCTCGCACAGGAAACAATCCTAGGAAAAAGATATTTTACTTATTTAGTTGAAAGGCAGTATAAAAAATCTTTGGCACCAGCAGAGTCTTTGGTAAACTACTGAAATATTGAAATCAAGGACCTTTAGTTATTTTCTCTTGGTTTATTTACACAGTTCTTATAAACCACCACAGAAAGAGAAGCCACAATGCCTTGCAATAACATGTTCTCAACCCGTGGGCCAGTTGCCGTATATTGCTTACATTGACTTCAATGTAGATGACGCATTTAGGATGCTTATTGTAGCAGGGCCTTACTTATGGTCTCACATGTATGGTATCTAGCTATTACGTTAATCAGAATTTTCTCCTCAAAAAGAACCCTCTTTAAAGATTTTATTCTAACCTTGACAATAATGGGCTAGACTTGAGCTAAATGTGTGCTGCAGAGGTGGGCTCTACCGCTGCTTTGGCATCGGCAGCCTGTTTGACTGCGTGCCTCTGTGCGACCGCACTCAAGCTGGTGAGAGTACATCTTGGCAATGGCAGCGAGAACCTCGCTACTGGGCAACGAGACGTGAGAAATGGTACAGGATACTCAGCTTGCATTCTGCTAAGCTGACACTTACAAACAAATAGGGCTCCTTGCTTGCAGTATTTAGACCCTAACAGAAACTATAATGCTCCTGTTTTACAATGGAACTACAACTGAGTCACAGTCATGAGTTGAACATATTTATATACTAAAAACATATGAATGCTTTTTTTTTAAAAAGGGTATTGACTCTCCGTGCTGCTTCCTTCTTTGTCTTATCCATTTTCTTTGACTCTTGCTCTATTTTTGCCTCTCCATACTTTGCAGGTACCTTCTTTCTAGTGTGTTGTCTATCAGATTTCACCAGTGTTTTTCTTCCCTTTCTCTAATTTAGAGGAGAAAAAAATTAATCATACTTCACTTAGTGTTCCCATTTGAGAACTGCAGTAGAAAGCAGAAATGCCAAGCTACTCAAGCCACAGGGAAGGTACTATTCAGAGCCCATGACCACCCTGTGTTACCATGCTGAAGAAGCATGCCATGTTCCCTAAAGATGTTTTATTTTGTGTAACATTCTCACATGGTTGCAGCGTGCTATTTTGAAATCATTTCAGGCTCTTCCTGGCTGGTATAAGCACTATATAACAGCAGCAAAAATATTTTTCAACCAAGTATTATAAATAATGGTGGATCTATGCCCCAAAATGTAAATCCAGACCTTAACCATTCAAATGCTTTGGTTCAGCTCATTAAAAATACTCATCATAGTAGTCTGAAATTTATCAAAGAAATATTTTCCTTCTTCTGTGTATGTTTTAATTCAAGCTGTGGACTTAAATATATTTTTTCATGAATTACAAAAATTCTGTAAGATTTTCTTTCTGCCTTGTGGTCTACTTAGTATAGCATACCTAATTAACAGACAATTGCAGGATGAAAGTCAGCTCCCTCATGCACAATTTCATCTGAAGGCAGAGTCTGATCTGCTACATTTTTATTTTATTGACTTGAGAATCACCAAGAGCCAGGTTCACTCTTGCATCACAGACTGCGTTTGTTATGCTGGCAGCCAAAGGAAATGTATTAGGTGTAAATGGACATGTTTAACTGAGAAACTGCTAACATAATAAATATGGAACTTTGTGTCACCATTTATGCAATTGTTTATCAAAAGATGTTTTTTTTCTTGTGGTTCCTAAAAGACAATAAACCATTTTGTATTAAACGGTTTAGCTAGAAATCTTATAGAAGAGATCTTCCAAGTGTTTCGATTGATTGGCACCAGTCCTTTTGAAGTTAAAGCTGGCAGGCTGGGGAAGCAGAGTGAGGCTGCTGCTGAGACCTTTTGAAAAGTTCAGCCTACAACACAGCCAATTCCCATTAAAGACCTTTTTGGTATCAGGTGATGCCTAAACCTGGATCCTCCAGCTTTTTTTCCTTGATAATGAGCCCAAAGTTCATAAAAGCAGAGCCTGCTCTATCATGAGCAACTGCAGGGTTTTTTGGTCAAAGGGGTCTGAGTGTTTGCACCTGAGTTTTGCTGACAATTAACATGGCCTTAAACAATACAGAGAGAGCAACCTGCTGGGCATCTAGAAAAGCAGTATATCCTATTTGCAATTGCAATTGCGAAAAAAAAAAATTACTTTGGTGGAAATAGTTTTGAATTCTTCAGGCGTAATCTGTGTTGTGTTGTTTAGTTTCAACAAGGAGATCGTGCCTGTTTCTGCTGGAGCCAGAACATTGTGCCCAGCGGTGGGGTTAACGCAGCCTCCTGCTCAGCACAGGACTTTGTCTTGCCATCATGGTGGTAATGATTTCAGAATCCTGCTTTTTCCTGTTTGACAACAAATGTATTGATGGGTAGGTAACAACTGAGCCTACAGCAAGCTTCTTAAATGCAGAGGTGTATTTGCATGGAAAAGATGGAAGGAAAGAGTGGATACCTTGCTATGGGAACCTGGGAGGGGGTTACTTCAGTCTCTTCTGATCGTGAAGGTGGGGACATACTCAATGCCATAATCTGCACACAAAATGTAGTCTATATGGCAAAGCTCAGCCAAACTTTTGCTTTCATGTGGGATGCACTCCATATAGAAACTGAGGGCTTTACTCCACCTGCTTTTATTGAGTAAAAAAAGTGATTAAAAAAAAAAAAAAAAGCATTGCCTGAAAGGTTGAAATGCTTATATGATTATCCCACTAGGCATAAGGTAACAATAATATTGCTTACAAGAAATACTTTCTCTTTTAATGCAAGCAAAACACCTGTCAAATTCATTGTAGCATCTTATACAAACAATTATGAAATTGCCAATAAGAAGGCAAGGAGTGTGAAGAGGATAAGAAAAATATACATGTAATGTAGGCAGCACTCATATTGCAGCGGGAGAACTGGAAGGATAGGAGGTGAGCTGGGAACATTTGATATCTGGGGTTAGAGGGAGGCAGCTCTCTATTGATCGAATGTGGTGTGATTGTGGCTGATTGATTAAAATGCTGTGAGAGTGGACCTGGCATGCAGATGGAAGAAACCCCTGCTATGGAAGATGCAGCCAGAAAAAGAGCTGCTAGCTGGTCACAGAGTGGAAAAAGTAGGTTTCTCAAGCTAAAGACATGTCTTCATCAAGAACAGTGAGTTTGGCAGGGAACGAAGTATAAAGATGTACTCTTTTTTTATGTGCCTGCTGCAGCTTTTAACAGAGCAACCTATGATTAGCGTCACAAACAACACGAAACAGGAATTAGTTCTGACAAGCTCACTAAACTGCCTGCTAGTAGCCTGGTGATTTTTTTTTTTTTTTTTTTTTTTTTTTTTTTTCCGGAAGATAACATTTGGGGTTTGGGCTAAAATGTTTGGAATTGAGAGAAAATTAAGTGTCCTATGTAGAAAAAGGAGCTGTCACTAGCAGGAGGTGAGGAGACAGCTCTGGCTGAAGTCACCCACAGAAGGCTCCAACCGGGAACATTACTGGCTTTGTGAAGGCCTCGGCAAGAGGCTTTAAAATAAAAAAAAAGGTGGTGGTGAGGCCCAGTATGGGTCAGGATATTCTATGGGCTCCAGAAGAATGGGTGAAGCCATGTTGTTCAGGAATTAGAGCTTAGCACTTGAGAGTTTTGGTAGCACTTTGAGGAAAAGCTGCAGTGTAGAGCAGCTGGCCCAGGGTTGAGGTGACCCTGTTTGCCACCCAGCCAAGAGGCAAAAATAGAGATGTTTGGCAGAAAAGTTTCTCGGCTAAAAAGGTATGGTGTTGCTCCCCAGGACCATATGTGTATAAAGAGGGATAGTATGCCTATATGTCATTAACGTGAAGATTTACAGTACAATACTGAAAATGGAGGTAAACGTAGGAGCAGCAAAGCTCTTGACTTTCAGGTGTCCAGGAGGCAGTGGACAATGAAAATGCCCTAGGTCAAGCTTTTGGCAAATGAACGTGATTTTACAACATCATAGCAAAAAGCAAAGCTGAAGCAACCTTCCTATTCGGGTAACTTGACCAAAGGTATTTAGAGGTAGTGGTAAATAAGTAGAAATTGGATCCAAACATGCTGGGTGTGAGGAACACTTAAAAGAAAAATGCTGAGCTGTATTTTGTACAGTCACATACTGATGAACTCGTTTCTGAGTTCCTCAAACCTAGGTCTGTGGTACATGTGCTGCAAAGGCCTGGCAAAAAGCACTTGGATAAATTGTAAAAGCAGAGCATAATTTCATCTGTGGAATTTATGAAAAGGGCTGCACCGATTGCAGGTACTCCAAAGAGTGATGGCAGTTTAAGGAGCTGTGAGTGCAATACAGCCACCGTAAATCCCAGCTGAAATGAATCAATATCTTGTTCCTAAATTTATTTATTTGCAAAACCTGGAGGCTGGGTAGAGCTTACTAAACTGTGCTCAACTTGTGTGTCTTAGGAGTATTGGCACTGGAGCTGAATACCTTTCTAACAATGAATGTACATGAAAGACTATTTCAGTGTGAGCAATTACCCTACAGCATAGTTAGTGCATTTGCTGTATATCTAAGAATAATGGATTAATGACTTCCAGGATAAATGTTGCTGCCTGGTGTTTTATGACATAGGAGTAAAGAGTAAAAAAAAAAAAAATAGTGGGACATTTATAAAACTGAGAAGGAAGTCCTGCATTTCTGCCTTACCTCAGGAAAATATAAAGTGAATGTGGGTAGAAAAGGAAAACAGGATTTTTGAAGAAGCAGTGCTGTTGTAGGGAAGAATAAGCAATTGTACCAGGTGGTGGTTGTTGGATATTCTTTCTGGCCAGAAATTATACATATTACAAAGCAACCTCTCCTGTAAAACTAGTTGAAGCAGTATTAGTTATGGGTTGCCAGCACAGCTGCTTTTGGATGAAGGTCTACAACATGTCTTTGAAGTGTGACAGATATTTGTGCAGCAGGAGATATTTAAATTGGCCTCACGCTGGATGACAATGTACTTTGTACAGGCTCTGAGAAGGGCATTATGCAACAGCGATAGGGAATCCATCAGTCCCAGAGACTGTTCCAGCAAAGTGATGCTTATACAGTGGGAAAGGGTTTGATTTACTGCAAGTAGACTTACCAAAGGACTCAAGGTGAAAATGGCAAATAACACACACACACAAAAAAAAGAGCACCCCATAGTCTGGATCTCCCCTGGTTTGCTGCATAGAGCATATAGTGCTGATACATGACTGAAAGGAAGGAGAGAGGTAGGAAGCCAGTATGGTAGAGCAGATATTGGAATGGGTGACATATTTAGCAGTGGAGGAAAAGAGAGATAAGAAAGAGGCGGTTTAATAATTGCCTGCAGATAAAACCAAAGGATAGTTACAGAATATGTGCCCTGACATTAATGAAAAATGGTTGCAAGCTTTCATAAGCTGCAGGAGGGAACCAGGAGGTGGTGCTGGGAAGTAATAAGCATGAAGAGATGAGGAGCCACGTTTGTAATGATCGCAGAGGCCAGAAAGCAGGCTCGTGCTTATCACATCCCCCAGCGCAGCTCTGCAGATTTCTACACTCGGCGTAGGCACACTGGGCAGGCAGGGCTCTGGTTGCCATTAAATCCCCTCTGCCTTCCTGGGGAAGGCCTTACAGCATGTGGAAGTGCGGGTGGGATGCAGGTGAGCAGCTTGGATAGGGAAATACGGCCAGCCCATCTGCTGGGCAGTGCACGCAGGAAGGTAAGGGCTTGGGTCCTTCCTAAGGGTGGCTGTGGGACCTGGCGTTCCCTGAAAGCTGCGGCTGTGTTCATGTAATGTGGATGCAAAGAGGGTTTGAACACATGCATGGAGTCTAGCTTTCGCTTTAGATGCAGAATTAAATGAAGATAAGGATACTTGGGAGTAACGGCCTCGATAAAGAAGCAGAAACAAGCAGTGGAGAGCATTTTCTCCTCTGACCAGGTGCCCCACACTTCTTCCATAAGGCTAACCTGTAGGTTTTTGCTTGCAGGAATTGTTGAGAGAGGATCACCAGGAAATGTTGTGTTAAGCCCAGGACTGCTTGCTCTGCCCTTGTACTTGAGCAGCAGCCCTTCTGCCAGATGAGTGATTTGCAGAGCTACTTTGTGGACTGGATTTGTGAGGATGATCTGGTTTAAAAAAAACCCAAAACAACAGCTGAGGGGAAAAAGGAAGTTATTTTTAACACAGATCAGTTCATTATTCATGCTTAACAGGAGAGCTTTACAAAGTCAGGAAGGCACAAGTGGGAGGGAAGCACGCTGCAGGGCAAGGTAGGGTCTCAGCTGCCTCAAGCGGGGCTGTGGGGTCTGGGTTTCAGCCTCTGCTGTGAGCTCAGCTTCTGGAAACATGGCAGATCTCACTCTGCTCCAGGGTTTTTGTGTTTACAGGTCATTGTTCTGGATTTGAACTGAAAAAGGTAACTGGTAGAGGCTGCTGCTTTTCCAGGAAAAGTATCTCTAGTTTTATTTTTTAACACTCCTAGGTTGGGAAAAGGTAAAAATATCTCTCTTTTTAATTTTTTTTCCTTCCCCCCACTCCAAGGCTGTGTTTTAATTCAATTTCTTTGAGCTCAGCTTAGAAATTACTGGAGACAGCCCTGTCATGGGGGTAGTGGAGGAGGTCAGGTTAAAAGGAGAAGGTGATGGTCACTTCTGGCCTTCTGCGCTCTGGCCCTCTGCCAGCTGCCCGGGGGAGGCTGGGCTCGAGGCTTATAAGGTGGGCGACAGAAAGAAAACAAAGGCAAAAGTAAAAGCCTGGCTTTAAAATCAATAATAATCCTATCTCTCCGTAATTGTTGGTGTCACAGCTGTGCTAAATCCATCCCTTTGTAGCAGTGGGGTGGCCAAGCACAACTAAGAGACGGTGCACACCTCGGAAGGGAAGAGAGAAAACTGTGGGTGCGCTACCACGAAGGCATTAGCCGAGGCAGGCCGAGGCACATCTTGACGAAGGCTAGCCATCCTGCTGCCCGTGGACGCCTTTTGTCGTAGCTACAAAAGCAGCCCATGTTTCTTGAATGTCGGCGCAGTGCCTGAAGTACATAAGTGACTTTCTCCTCTTCTTTCCTTGTTTTCTTTTATCTTGGGAGATTACTGAACTGAGAGTCTGCCTTCTCGTAATGAGGACAGAGAACATTGGAATTATCTGCGGGCATCAGTTAATAAATAGCAGAATAGAAGGCAAAGAGCTGGCTGAGGGTGATGTGTGTCAGATCTTCACAGAGCAGCAGCCCCTTTCTGCGCGGGGTAGGATCAGGCCAAGGCGAGAGCCGGGGCAGGAGGGTGCAGCTCAGCCGCACGCCTCGTGCAATTAAACTAAATTGCCTGACTCTTGTTAGCTTCCCTGCCGCCTCAAAAAGCAAGGGTCTAAATTGCTGTCAGGCTATGGCTGCTAATGAGACTGAGCTAGGTGGTGGCACGTTTAGTGTACCTTCTGCTGTGGTGGAGGAGAGTGAAGTAAGAGACGGTGGGTTGCATCAGTGGGGACAACAAAAGCTCACAACCTACTCTAAGATAAAGTCATCAATTCTGATTTATTACTTGAGTGACTATAGTAAGTCATTAAGCAGTTACCACTCATCATCTCAGCAGGAAATAGGACCAATGTAAACAAAAGTGTTATTTACTTAGTATTCTTTTTTTATTATTTCATGCAGAACTTGTTGCCCTGCCTATCAGTAAGGTTGCCCAATACTTTCCTTCAGGAAAAGCTGTTTTCAGTTGCTTTTAAAAGTTCTTAACCATTTGGGCTGTAATTTTCCACACCAGATACCTGGCTCAGACTGAGTAGTTTTGGAAAATTTCCAAGCCATTGTAGTTTGAGGGTTTTTTTGAGGCGTTACCTGGGGAATATACATTATTTTGTCCATGCTAAAATGTAACTTTTTTTTTTAATACTTCGAAGTGGGAAGGAGGTATTTGCTGTCCCCATGGTGACCTGCCAAGATTTGGCAATATTATAAACCTATGGAAAAAAAAACATTTTAAAAAATCAGAACTGAGCACTGTCCTTCCCTTGCCAGCTCAAGGGTAATGGGATGTTGTGCTCTGAGAGTAATTGAGCAAATAATTATGTGCTGTTTGTTTGCTGAGTTTGCGGTTCTGTTTTCAGTACGAAGCTTGCAGATTTCTGTGTTTCTGTGTGTGTTTGTGTGGCGAAAGTGAGGCCAGCTTACTAGTCTCAGCTTCTAAAGCAGTGAGATGTTTTCCTTAGAAAAAGGACTGCAAGATTTGGCCCTCAGTGTGTAACTGAAACCTCTGTCCTTAATACAGGATTGGGTTTATTTTTGGCAGACCTAGGGCATGAAATAAAAAATGGGAAGCGCCTTTCCTTCCTCCAGGAAAACACAGCAATTAGTCATAAATAAGCATTTCTATAGAACTTCACATGCCCAGGTATTCTTCTAGTTGCAATCTTGTGACACTAGCAATGCAGATAAAATCTCGTATTTTCATCTGTTTGGATCAAGGAACCTAGAAACAGTGGAAGTCTATTTATTTTTATGGTTGCTGAACCTCTATTAAGAGGTATTATGCATGGTGGTTGATCTTTCTGCCTTTACATCTTCACATCCCCATGGTTACTGTTTGATTAAACTTTGATCAAAGAAAAGACAAATTATGTTGTTAGTTATTTAACCCTGTGTGGAAAGGGCTCTGTGGGTAAGACAGTAAATTCTAATTCATACAGGCACAAAATCTGAAATACTTTTTCAAGTAGAATTCCCACTTATAGGAAAAAAAAATGGAGTTTTTAGCAGACTATGCATGACGTGCTCTTTTATTTTGTTTCTGGTATAAACTTGTCATTCTTTGGTTTTTCATCTATTGGCTAGAGCTGCCTGCTTGAAAAAGAAAGAACTCTTTAAGGTGGAAATAACACCCTTATGTTCAATGTCAGTGACATTAGGCAATCGATGTTTGATTAGAAAATCAAAGCCACTCCCTCTTCATTCTTCGAAAATGTTTGCTTACTTGCATCTGTTCAGGCGGAATGTCAAAGGCAGGATAGATTGGTTATGTCCTTGCCATTGCGGAGCAGCTTCAGCATATTGCTAGAAGAGGGAGAAGTGACCCACCCAGAACAAGAGGATGCGAGCAGCCCTGCGCTCTTCATGTATCCCTATATATAGACCATACGGGTTACCTCATATTGGACCAATTAATAAATGCTGATCTGGATTTGAGCATCATCAGCATGTTTTTTTCTGATCCGTGAGGAGACAGCTCGGGTTCAGGGCATGCTTCTTGCAAGGCTTGATTGAGCAGCAGCAGGCGTGCCCGACAGTGCCGAGAACGTGGTCGGGGAGAGACAGCCGGGGAGCTTGTCCTCTGATGGGACCTGTTTGGGTGTTTGGCTGTGACTTTGGCATTGGGTGTTACAGTGTGACATGGCCGGCTCTCCTCTGCAGGGGAATGAGTGGGTCAGGATCAGGCCAGCCTGGAGTGACAGAGGGATTGCAGCGTAGTTTAACAGGCAAACATAGCTGGAGGCAGGCTGTAGAGCTCAGCGTGGGAGTCTTCACAAGTCCTGTTTTAAAAGCCTGTGATATTCGTCACAGTGCTTGCACTGGCAAGAGAAGAGGAAACTCCTGTGAAAGCAAGGAGTATGGGACCCCATCATAGTCAATGCTGTAAGCGCAGGACTGTGCCAAGCTGGGTGGAAAAGCGGGATTCTTATCTATTTCACGGCGCTTGAAGCGGTTGGATAGAAATGTTAAGTGTGGTTTAAACCAGGAAGCTGGCAGTCAGAAAAAGCAGAGAGAAGCAATTGAGGTAAATACTACTACTGTGACAAAATTAGTCACAGTCAGGAGGATTGTCTGAAATAAATATAAAATAATCTTGGGATAAGCATCATGAGCACTTAGGAAAAGTCCTTCAAATAATGTGGAAAATGGGACAGAGAGACAGAAAATAGTGGTTTGCTTAAGCTGAGGCAGGTAACAAACTTGATAGCAACCTGGCTAGCTCTTGAAACTGTGAAATGTGCAGGAGTTTTGGACTCATACACATATATGAATGTGATAATACTGAGAGACCTAGAAATGAACTACCTATTCATCTGCAAGGGGAAAGAGTGACTGAGGATTTTGCATCTGCTTAAAAAGAAGGAAATTGTACTAGAACTGTAGACCTGTGTCATGTGAGCAAGAACATTGATAGACAGTTGATCTGGACCTCATTAAAAGTGAAAAATGTACAAGGCAGGAATGCACTTGAGAACAACACAGTTTGTAGCAAGTTACAATAGCTCCCTTCCTCCTCACACAAATCAGGAAACAAATGCTTTATTCAATTTTACATAAGAAGCAGAGGTTCATTAATCATCTGCTCTGCCAACAATAGGAGACAAAAACAACTTGGAGGTGTCTCAGGTGAATTATAGTTGAAATTTGCCATGAATTTAAACACAAGTGCTTAAGAAAGCTGTTAAGATATGATTTCTGTGTGGATAGATGACCCTCGGTCTTTCTCCTTTGCTCCTCTGCTCTGCTCGGCTATGGATTTTCACCCAGGCATGATGGGCAATGTCATTAACTGCTTAAGGACTAACTTGTGGGGTGACTCAAAAACTAATCAGGCAGGGGTCAAGCTCTCTGGGATTTTCAAACCAGTAGTTTTTATACCACATGGGAAATTGCATCCAGTTGTGCACATAATGAATTCTTCTCTTCATGCAACCATATGTAGGGCACTAGGAGGAAGAAGAATATTGCAGACTTTAAAAGGCGGAAAGCCCCCATCAAGAGGCAGTTTCAGGCTAACTCCAGAATACAAACTGAAGTGAATGAAACTTCATAATGCTCCAGCTAAGGACAGAAATGTGTCATACCAGCTCTGTCACTGAAGCATGAAGAGAAATGTGCAGAGCTGTGAACTCAAAACTGTTTAGAAATGGCCACAGTAGCTCTTTTTATGCGCCCCAAACAGAGAGCGTACAGTATATACCATCACAGTCAATATCTAGGACTCTGGAGTTGCTGCACCCTTAAAGTTCTCTTTCTCATCTCTTTCTCCTCTCCCTAAAGCTGAGGGCACAAACTTGCTGAACCAACAAAAATGCTGCTCAGTCAGAAGTGTGGCAGACACATGCCTGGATGATCTGTGTAGCTACTCACCACTTCTTCTGGTCATGAGGGAGTGAAAGAGAAAGAATAGGATTTAATTTTAGAGACTTCTTTGACTGATGTTAGTACTTCTTGAAATGTGTGTAACTGCAAAATACTTTATTGAGCTTCTACACTTTCCACCCAGGTGTCATGCAGTTCAGTTTCGGATTCTTACCAGATGGTGTTGCATGCATATGTCTATTTCTTGTTGGTTATCCAAAGGAAAATGACTGGAAAAGTCAGTTTTAAAAACGTCTTAGGCTAGTTTTGCCTTTCCTTTCACAGCATTGCTGGAAAAATGTGGGAGAGAGAATAAATGCCTGACAACTGAGAAGCAAACAGTAAATGATTGTCAAATAAGAAGTTGAAATAAAGGCAATGAGAATTCTTGGCACTTATTATTCTCTACTACAATGGTTTGATGGTTATGTGCATCTGGGACTGTACAAAGTGCACATTCAAAATGCACTTAAAAGGGCTGCTCTTGGCTTTCTGGAACATGGCCTCCTTCTGCTTGATTGCTCATCCACCTTTCTCCATCCTCTAAGGAAACTTCTGCAAGTTTCTCTACTTCTCTCTGCCATCTCCTGATTCACCCATGCTTTGGCACTTCACATGGGTCTCTTGTTCCTTCCAGCACCCAGAAAAGTTTTTGGTTCTTCCTCTAAGATCCAAGCTCAACACTTGGAAGGAGCTTCTAAAAACTCAGGAATGGTCTTTAAGGGGACATTGCCAACAGCTCCACCACAGAACCAAAAATCTTTCTTTCTGCCTACCTTAGCACACACTACAGCTGGGAGTAGGAATAGATATATTTACAAATTGTGAAAAAAAAGTAAAGGTGTTCTTCTGAAAATGAAATAAGAGATGTGAGATTTGTGACAGTAAAAGTTGCCTGTTGCACACAATCAGTAAAGAGGGAATTTCCACCATCAGAAAGAAATGCAAAACTGTGCAAACTGGGCCAACTCCCCAGATACTCACAGCAGATACACACAGGGCTCAGATCTTATCATAGGAGCTTTACCAATATTGCAAAACCATTGTGACAGTTTATGAAAAAGGGGAACCCAGAATTTAACAAAGTGCAAAAAAACCTCTTGAGACTGTTCCCATTTTAGCCTACCCACATTTCCAACCCCTGGGGGAAGTTTTTAGAGAAAAAAAAGTACTTAACAGACTGCAGGAAGTCTTGACGCAAGAGCACAAATACTGCCCGGGAAAGGAAAATGTTTCAGCCTCCTGCAACTGAAAATTGATAATGCACTGATGGCAGCTTGGGTTGAAAGGAGTCATGATAACAATGAGTTCTTTCCCTGAACCCCCAAAAGAACCCATGAAAAAGTGGATGTGTATGAGGAACCCTAGAAATGCATCTCCTCTCAGTTATCTGAGCAAGATCACATGCAACTGCTGCATTACTGTAGCATACTGGGTAGTGCTAACGCAGGCTCGTGCTGCACTGTGGGGACTATGGCCCATTAGTCCTCACCTTGGCTGAAATGCAGGCTGGCAAAATGGTAAAAAAGTTGCAGGATATTTGATTTGGAAGCTAATATAGTTTTGAGATTACTTTCATAACAGACAAACATTGTGTAATGAGTTTGTACAGGGTTTTTAAATTACTAATTTTTCTTTGGTTTTTGACAGAATTTGATTAGTGGCAAGATGTCTTTTGGTAAATTTGTGGTTGAATCGAGTGAGATTCTTGAGATAGCAAGAAACTAGGCTTGATGACTCAGGAGATCCCTTTTAAGTTAATGGATATAGCCCATACATATTGATAAGCCATGGCATATAAATAGATAAATGACTCCTGGCTGATGTGTGAAGCTGTGCTAAACCTGTCAGTTGTCTCGAAAGCTTCTTCATTTGGGTGGATGATGCTTCATGGAAACCTGTAAGGACTGCCAGTGGGTCTGCCAATGTTTAAAGTGTGGGAGCTGCAGCTTCATTATCCTCCTTTGGCGTGTATGGAGAGGTGGCAATGGGAGACCTTAGATCTGGAGGCCAAACCCTTTCTCTTTCAGGCCAAACAAGTCCCCTTATGCAGTAAAAACAGCAGGGGCTGGGAGAATATGGGCATTAGGCTAAAAGGAGACTAAACTGAAGCTGCTCGGGGCTGAGGATAACTGGCTGCAGGTGAGTGTGTTGGAGCATGAAGCGTGAGGAAGGCATGACCTCGGGAGGGAGTGGAGAGAGTTTCTTGGGCTCGGTGTTGCTGGAGTGATAATCAGTTGTGATTCTGAGCACACTACGGGAGGCAATTTCTTCTGCTTTGCTCAGGAAAGCAATCTTTGCGTACAGCACTGTAATAAGACAAGACTAGATTGAGAATTCATCTGCTCTGTGTCATGTAGAAATCTCATCCTTCAGGAACATCCCTGTGAGACCCTACATACCCAGTGGCTAACCACATTCAGGTGAAATGAGGCAACAGTGTTTTCCATGTGTACCTAGGTTGTAAAATGGTCTCTTTTCTGATGATTTTGTTTCCTTGTTAGAGAGGAAAATTTTAAAAGTGCAACACATACTGTGTGCAGCTGCCAGGACAGGGAGGAATTTTCCCTGGGGTGTGCTCATGGGGTTTCTACATCGTTTCTTCAACGAGTCTGTCCCTCGCAAAGACAGTACTACTGCAGGAAATGAATGGCTTACGAAGGCTCACCAGAGCACCAAACATCTTTCTAATTACTTCACTGCATAGAGAATAATTATAGAAAAAGAAGGATGAAAGCCCAAATGAAGTACAAAGGCCACCAGGTCAAACACTGCTGCCATCTCCTCCTCCTTTTCTGTTGACCTGTCCTTTCATCTCAGCATTAACTGCCCACTTCCTTTAAATAGCTTTTTGTCCTCACCAACCCTCCTAATTCACAAAGCTGCTTGAACTTGTTTAATTTTGTTGACTACCTGCAACAGAAGGCTTTAATGCTTCATTACTTGTAACTGAGTAAGCTTTCTGGACTCTGCTTGCATTGCTTCAAGCAGCCAGGCAATGGTCACCTGCCCCGAGAATGCTAACTTGGCTTCTTCAGCCAGAAACAAAATAGACTCCATGAGTTTTGGGAGTAAGAGAGGGTGAAGAAGAATAGTCACTGTAAGGAAGACATGGTCTATAAAGGATAGCGCATATCTTGTATGAGTAAACACAAACAGGGAGAGTTCTGCTTCATTTATCTGCAGACTGAGAAAGCTGCTTGATATTCTTCCTCCTCGGCAGAAAACGACAGCGCACAAAGCAATTGCATTATTAATTCAGATGAATAGTAGCACACATCCCTGCATTATCTAATTATTTCATTAAAGTGAAGGATCAGTTTAAAACTTCATTAAAATCTACCACCAGAAAATAATATGATTCCACTGACATTTGATTTAATTAAAAACTGTAAGTTGGGAATATTAAAATGTGTATTAGCTCTAGAAGGTCTCTGAAAGCAGCATCGCCTAGTACCTTACCCCTCAGAGAGCAGGGGGTAGCAGATGGGCACGAGGAGTTCTTGGGGTCCCGATTCAGTAAAGCTCAGCAATGCCAGCAATAAAGGTGGCCTGCACAAAGTCATTCAAAACATCCTCAAATTAGTCAAGCAGGGTTTCCACATTATCAAAATATGTATTACTTGTTCAATTCAGTCTTGAGAGTCGAAGAACCAAATTGATTCTCTGAACTGTGAGAAACAATGGCTCTGAGCCAAAGCCCGCTGGAACCAAGACAAAGATCCCCCGCTCACTTCAATAGCTTGCTGGATCTCACCCAATGCGAGTAAATGACTTTTTTTTCTAAAGTGAGTTTCTTTTTCCTGTGGCAGCTTCGCACAATATTTTCCATTGTGGCTATCTTCATTCGTACACTGCTGTTCTCCTACATGCAATTTCAGACTCGTATTGTTTCCAATACTTTATAATTTTGCATTGTCAGGATAGTTTTCTCTGTGGTTTCACAGAGTGAATTGACCTAGTTAAAATTAAAGGTTGCCAGCATAAATTAGATTAGGTCGATCTAGTGATCTGAAAAAGCACTGTAACATGCTGTGTTTGTCTTTATTTCTGTCAGTAAGAATGGCTGGGTGAAAAGACAGCTATTAGAGCTACTCGGTTTACACTGTTATAATTGCAGGTCTGATGGTATCCTATTAAGACACAACAAGACCAAGTGATCAGTTATTTCAACTAGAAGTATAATAATTCTGCTGTTTTATTTTTAGTGATGAGATTTCACATTCCATTTGAAATGCATATGAATCTAGTTAGTAATAAAGTAATACCACTTACCAACAGCGAGGATTTTTCTACCTTCTTAAGACTATCTCTATTGTGAAGTCTTAAGCCTGAGATAAAAGGAATATCTTATCCCAAGCTTCGGAGGTTGCAGGAAGAGGATATCTTGCTCTCCATATCTTAGCACAGGCCCAAGGTCTCTCATTCATGAGATATGAATACAGCAGACATCAGAAGGGCGAGCTATGTTACCAGCCTCATCTACCAACGAACATCTTGAGGCTGAGCTACTGCTGGAATAACAGCTGGCTCAGTCTTCTTATGCTTGCCCTTAAACCTGGGGGGTTTTTTGTACAGTGAAAAGCAGACTATTGTCTTCTTAAGAAGGATATTTTCTCCTGTCAGTCCTGCTGTTCCTGTAAATACCTCTCACCACCACTAAAAAAGGACAAGAAGGTAATGGATATTCATCCTGAATGGAGTCCAGAAGCACTTCACCTTGGGAACTGCATCACTTTTTGCAGGCAGAATCCTTGCAAACATCAAAGTGAACTCTATTAATAATAATACATAGATAATAATTAGCAAATAATTGATATTGACACTGCCATTTGCTGCTGTGTATAGCTCTGCTGTGTGCAAAGTAAGCTGAATGGTGGCTCCACTGGCAAAAGCTGTCTTGCTTTGCGGCTTGTTGATGTCCAGCTGTCCGTCACTCCACTATCTAATGCATGGGTGTGTGAAGATTGTTATGCTGAGCTGCAGGATACCAACACTTCTCCTATACGTGGGAGCAGTTCCCCACAACTCTGTATCAGACCATAACTCTTTCTTCTCAAGCCAATTTTTAACACAGCTGCAGCCCAAAGAGACTCTCTTTTGGATCCATTTTTTCAATGGGGAACTGTTATTGTTTTAAACCCATTTTCTGCTCTTTTGTGTGCGTTGCTGTTTGTTACTAAGAATTCAATCTATCTGTCAAAAAATGCACCTGGGAATGGGTTTTACATTGATTGTAGAATGGTTTTGTTATTTTTTGGGCTATGGCAGCATTACAGCTGTCATCTTAAAGATATTGGGACACTTCAGACCTGCTGTTTTCTTCCTTCCTTGTGCATAGTCAGTTGCTATTTTGAAAACAGAGGAGGGAGAAAGGAATGGTATGACTGAGGATGGAAAGACTTGGGGCAATGAGCAAGGAAACATTTTTTTCTTGTTTTTAATTTGGAGGAACCCAACTTGTGTTTGTACCATTTCTGAGTGGCTGCAGCAGAAAGTTTCTGCTTCTCTGTGGGATCTGCATCATCTTAGGTTTCTACCTCAAATGTTTCACCAGTTTATGCTCCTGGGATACCTCTGGCTGAATGCCATGTAGTCCTTACTATCAGAGAGAAGCACTAGTGAGATAACCGCCCCTCATAGCATCCAGCATTGTGTAGCAGTGGTTGCTACAGAGCGCCATGTATGGTTATCAGCCAGTTTCCCTTGGCTTTTGGTAGGACTGTTTTGTTTCCATCCCCATATCCAGCAGTATTATTTACCCCCACTGCATCCTGGCCCCTGTGTTCAAGAAACAGCTCTATTTCTACTGTTGGGCACACATTGCCTGTTCTTCAGTATCAGTAAGCCTAGAAAATCCAAGTCATCTTTCCTAAAACATAAGGATGCCCTGGAGTGTTCTCATAGTGTAGTTTCTCAAGGCTGGGCTAGCTGGAAGAGGGATCATTAAAAGAAATGGTCGTGGGAGCACAAATACAGATTTTAATGATCGGACTTGAAATTGACTGAGGGTCAGGCAAATACATGCTAACGTAAGGCAAGTCGTGCTGATAAAAAATCTAGCATAGTTGAAAATAGAGGTGCTGGAAAGTTATTTAACAATGCACGGCACACTGCAGTGGTTCAGAACAGCCAGGAAGGAGCATCTGGGATAATAAAAGCTGTAGTGGAATTTTGGTAGGTGTTAAATGTTTGTCTGCACTGAATAGAATTAGTGGCTTGGTTAAGGCCAAGCGAATAATAAATCACTGACTTCAACAGACTTTACTGTTTACTAAGTCCTTACATTTAGATTTACACAGTGAACTGGACTGCCAGAATGCATCTGTCCTGGTTTCAGCTGGGATAGAGTTAATTGTCTTCCTAGTAGCTGGTACAGTGCTGTGTTTTGAGTTCTGTATGCGAAGAATGTTGATAACACCCTGATGTTTTCAGTTGTTGCTCAGTAGTGTTTA
>JAVJGG010000009.1:5439503-5458546 GCA_035590195.1 Aviceda cuculoides
GCAACCCCCCCCCCCCCCCCCCAAAACGCCAGTGGCTGTAGTAGCAAAGACAGGCTTGTTTTAAGCTGCTGCAAACTTCTTTTTTTTTTTTTTTGCTGGCACAGTTGTGTCTTTCTGCATGCCTGATGGATGTAGACAGGCCAACAAAATTCTCTTGTGTGATCTAGCCTGAGTCTGTATTTCTGTCTTTCTGGACAGGAGATGCTCCTTGCCTAACCAGAGAAGTTTAGTTGTTTATACTGTGCTGGTTTTAGTACAATCCCTTTAAAGTCGACACAACAGATTGATATTAAACTTGTACTGCACAGTGACTCCTATTTAAGCATAACAATATGGTAACAGTGTAAGGATCTCTACCTGGGGAATTGTCCAGGTGTAACTCGGTGTTTCATTTCTCCCAATTTTATAATATCTCTCCACTGAAGTGGATAGAAAAGCTGTTAACAGTGAATTCTTTTCTGCTATCCTCATGATACCTCTGTAAATATGGAAAGATGGTGCAGGTGCTTCTTGCTGTGGAGCGTGACTGTAAGCGTGCTTCAGCTTTTTATGTAAGAACTGGGCAAGAATGAGTCAAGCAAGTGTTTTCTTTCATTTCTGCTCCTCAGGGGGGGAAAAAAAAGCATTGCTCGTCACTACAGATAATTATCTCCATACTGGTGTAAGTGAGATCCAGGAATTCACTGCTGGCTCTCTTACAGTGCGAGTTCCCAGCTCAGGGCCCTATTTCCCTGCTGCATTTGCAACCATGGGTTCAACCCAGTACAGAAAGGGTAACAGGTGTAAAAGCCCACCTTCATTTGTTCAAATGCCATTAAGTTTGGCAGGATTTCAGTCCAAAACAGAGGAGGAAACTTTCCTCTCTGAATATGCTGCTTTCAAATGGTTAGCCAGTTGTCTAGCCTAAAAAAAAAAAGGGGGGGGGGAAGGAGGTGTGTGTGAGAAGCTTTAAATCTACTTTTACATGGTTTGCTTTTCTTTTTAAGGCTGACGTGAACTGCTCCTGTCTTGAGTGCTGTCTTGCCTATCCCAAACAAAAAACCCTAACAATAATCATGATTTTCAATGGTTTGAGCAGCAATAGTGCTGGGGATGCCTGCAGGTCCCAAGCTATCAGCAGTGCTGTCACAACGGGCACTGACATGTTCAGCGGGGTTTTGCGTGAGGGACCCCAATTCTGCTCTGATCTGCTTTTTGACTAAGGCAACTCACATCTCCCAGCTGTCATACAGAAGTAATAATAGCATACGGGATTGGGTTAAACCTCTTCAGAACTGGGTCATCCTGTTGTTTGAGATGGTGTAAGATAACATTAAGCCGCTTCATTACTTTTCCTGTAGTTGAAACACTAGCAGTTTCTGTTCCCAAACTCGTGTGTGTGTGTCCCCGCATAAAGCATATTATGCCATGCGAAGGCTGGGGGTTTGCCTGCATATTGCTTGGGATGACCTGTGTTTCTAGGGAAAGTAGGGAGCAGAGGAGGTGGCAGTAAGTGCCAAATAATGCCCAAGTACTACTAGTTGTGTAACCTTGAGAAAAAGCTAAGGCATATGCCTTTGGATTTAAGTGTTGATTGGAAGAGGTGAATTGAGATAGAAGTTGTTAGTTTCTTCTGTCTTCTGTTCCTTTGGTATTTACAGAACTAGGTCTTTGGGTTTTAGCAGTGTTAATGCCTCGTGTATTGGATCTGGCTGAGATGGACTTAATTCTCCCCATAACAGCCCTCGTAGTGCTGTGAACACTCGTAGTTCTAGCTTTCGGTAGCTAGAAAGGTGTTGATAATACACCAGTGGTTTGGCTACTGCTGAGTAGTGCTCCCACAGCATCAAGGCTGTCTCCACAACATTTTCGCCCCCCTCAACATCAGGCTGGGGCTGGGCAAGATCCTGGGAGGGGACATAGCCAGGACAGCTGACCTAAACTAACCAAACAGATATTCCATACCATATGACGTCAGCTCAGCTGTAAAAGCTAAATAAAGGCAGATGGAATGGGGGCATTAGTTATTTATGTTTGTCTTCCAGAGCAACAGCTATGAGTACTGAAGAAGCCCTACTTCCCAGGAAGTGGCCAGACATCGCCTGCTGATAGGAAGTAGAGAATAACATCATTTGTTTTCCTTTGCTTTCGCGTGTGACCTTTGCTTTCACTTTATTAAACTGTCCTTATCTTGACCTGCTAGCCCTTTTTTATATTTTCTCTCCCCTGTCCAGCTGAGGAGGGGGAGTGATAGGGCGGCTTTGGTGGGCACCTGGTGTCCAGCCAGGGTCAACCTACCACACCTTGTTGTTGAGGGACTTCGCAGTTTGGGGTTTTCCCATCATGCCGGCAGCGGGCAGCCAGCTGAGCTTAACGTTGAACTTGCAGTGTGGTAATGGAAAAGTGTCCCAGGATCTGCAGGTGATCTGTGGATCTTGGAGCTTGTGCTTTCTGAAATCCAGGACTTAAATTGTGCTTCTTTCTTACCGCAGGTAATGCTTTTGATGCTGACTTCTTAAAGCCTTGTGTGAACATTAGTAAATTGTATCTTGCTATACCCCATACATGGCAATCATCTGCGTAGATGTCTGCAGTGTTCCTAGAAGGCATCGGATGGGATCCTGAATACCGCTGTAGGAGCGTTGGCGTATGCCCAAAACCTTCTGGTGGGTGAAACTTGCCGAAGTGGCTACGCTGACCCATGCTGCCAGCTCCCCATGTGTGCACCCATCACAAGGCACCCTGCCGGAACCCGTTTTGGTTGCAGCTTCACCTGGTGTTCCCCATGCACGGAAATCACGGGCACAGCTGTGGCACAAAGCCAAGGGCATTTGGATTAAGCTTGTTTTAATTCTATAGTAATCTTGACCTCCTATTTTTATTAAAGCCCTAATCCTGGGCCCCATCCAAAGCCCATTAAAAGTCAATGGAGACATCCCACTCGTTTCTAGCAAGTGCTGGGTCACGCTGCCCAGAGGGCACTGGCTGGCTTTGACTTTGGCATCTCAACCAGCTAGAGGTGCAGGTGATCTCTGCTCCATGCATCTGCTGGAACAGCGTGGGCAGGGATGCTCCTGTCTTCCCCGGGCCGAAGGCACATGTTTATACATCGCTGCTTCTGAAAAGCTTGGTTGCCTCAAGTTGGCTGTCACCATGGGTCGTCTGTGCACCTGCGGTAGCCAGCACATCCGCCTACGGTGCTGCCGGTGCAGCTCTCCTTGGGGAAGGAGCTACTTCAGCTGGCTGCGGTCACCCTCCATGTTGCGTAAGGAGAAGAGCATCATAGTGATTATATAAAAGAGATTATGTAACTGGGTAATTTGGTAATCGCCTCTCCGGTGAATGCTAAGAATAGCTTGCGAATATGCATTTATTTCCATGATAGCCATCCGCAGTGATTAAGCTGTGGGAACTGCGGGTGCTGGGCCGTGGCATGGGGTGAAATATTGGCACCTGCTGTGTGCGTTTGCACTGAGACTCCCCAGCTCTGTCACCCCTGTGCTGCTTTGGCGAGACACGTCAGCTCCTGTTCCCCTTGCCCCGTAGCATGGTCTGACATGCCACGCACATATGGTGAAGGTATAAAACTGCTCTGACTGTAAGTTGTCTTGGCTTTTGATGAACCTGTTGCTCGCTGTTGGTGGCATCCTTATGATGGAGTGCAATGCGTTCACTCCTGCAGATGATGGAGGAGTGAACATGTGTTGCTGCTCCATGAATTGGGGCTGGTTTTGCTTTCTCTTGCTTCCCAGAGTATCTTTTTTCGTACTGAAGTTGCCAGTCCCCTTGCGAGGTGTCTGGCGAGTGCTGGACAATTTCCAGGGCTGGACAATTTCCAGGATCCTGGTTAGGAGCAAGGAGATTCCTGGGCTGCTTTGAGATGATTAAGATGACCATGTGTGCTTCAGCCTGGCTCCTACTTGCGTTGCTGCTCATGGGTTTATCCCTCACTTGCAGAGGGGAAGGTGACTCGCAGAAAAAAAATCAGATGCAGCCAAAGCCAGTGAGAGCTACTGTAGTGATAATTGAAATCTTCAGGGAGAAACTGGGGAGCAGATGGGTGCTGTTCCTTGCAGTCTCTTAGCCCTGACAAGGTTGTGCCGCGGTGAGCTAAGGATAGCTCGGAAGAAGGCAGGAAGGGGGCGAGAGGCTGTGGTGGGGAGAGGAGGGGAGGGAAAGGAGCTCTCTGAGTGCCAGTGATTCATCTGGGAACATCAATCCTGGCTCTGAAAATGTTCCTGCAGTTCTCGGCTCAACTCTCAGCTGCTGGAGTCTGGGCGGCTGCTGGGTTGGTTTTTTGTAGGGGTTTTTTTTTGTTTGTTTGTTTGGTTTTTTTTTTTTTCCCCGGCTTCCCCTATTCTTGCTTTTGTGAGTTCTTATTTTCCTGTCCCATACACTGTCCTGAAGGTATAGTTGCTACCTTTTCTCATTGCTCCAGCCACATCATCTTCTCTACCTTGAATTACTTTAATTGCACCTCATCTCTTGCTGCCTGAAGCTCAAGCTGTTTAACCTTATCTTCAAGCTGCCACATAATCTTCTCTCCACCCACAGCTCTGACCTGGTTTCCTCCTCCTCCTCTTGGCCTTGCTGGTCCGTCATTCTACCCTTCTTGGCTTAGGGTGGCTTTCTTCTCTCTTTTGCATGTTACTGATTTAATGATTTGTAATGGTTTCTGCTTCCTTGGCTGCTGAATCCCAGTTATCTTTCTTAAAATTCTTTAACTTTTTCTGTACTTTCATCTTCTCTTTCTTTTCTAGGCTTTCTTCAGTCCCATCTATGATTCAGCCCTTGCACATCCACTTCCCACATGGACTTTGCCTCTCCCATAATTTCTTTACTTTCCCCTATATGCAGAGGGAAAGGCTATACTGTCTGCGCTTAGAAGTGTGCTGTAAATCCGTTTCTCATGTGTTGCAATTAGGTGTTGGATACAGAGTAAAAAATATAATTAAAAATCCTTTTTACTTGGACAGGATGGAAATCTGTGTTTCTTTCCTTTTGCCTGAATATCTGTTTCCTTGCATGCTTTTCTCCTTTTTGTATGTTAGGCTAGAGATTTGAGGGTTCGGCTTGCTGCTCTCTAGAATTCCCTTTGAAGCATGGGTGACCCCTCGTCACAGCAGGCTGCCCTGTGTACAGACCCTTTCTCCTTTTGTATTTATGCTTCCTCTCTTTAGTAGGGTATCAACCCTGGAATAAGCTGCTGTTGCTGTCAGGGCAAAGGAGTGTTAGGGGAATGTTTTTAATAGACATATGGTTGTTGCATAATGTAGATGGAAAGTAGGCAGATGAGACTGCGGGGCAGCTGGTAAGCTTTCTGTGAACTGTAGAGAACATGGGCAGGAACAGGCCATGGGTAATACAAACTCATTATGATACTGTGTAAATTCTCAGGTGTTTAATGGATTTAATTTTTCAGTCTCAAACTACACATCTGGAAAAAGATGCGATTTGAGAGTTTTTGTGCAAGAGCATGTAAGGATGCGTTGAGAGCTGTTGTGGGAGCTTCTGTAACGTGAAAACTGTTTAATTTGCAACTGTGCAGGTACACTAAGAATAATCCTAACGGGGCTGATAGGCAAGTGTGAAGTAGTGAAAAGAGGAGGAAGACCAAATTATTGTACTATATTAACTTGTTAAAACCAGTGAAAGTGAAATGTTAGCTCATTTTCATCAACATTAATGAGAGGTATGTCTGTAAACTCCTGCCTAGGATCAAAGAAAAAGATTATTTCTTAGTTTCAGATGGATAAGAGGGCTCAAGGTATATAAATACAGTATAAACAGGTATGAAGGCAATTTTCAGATCTGGAGCAGAGACACTGTACAAGATTTTGCTTTACTTTTGTCTACCTTGCCGATGTCACATACAGCACATATAATCTGATTAATTTCATTCGGAGTGTATATTATTCTATGTTCTGGGACCTCCAGACACAGGCGTTGACAATGCAAGTTGCTAGTCTGTGGCAGAAACCCTGGAATGTACCAGTTTTACTGGATTTCGTGGCAGCACTCTCACTGGTGGGAAGGAGGCTAACGGGTTACATGTTTTAGAGTTTTAACTCGGATCATAATCAGTGATCTGCTCCCTTCCAAGAAAATAGAGTGTAAAGATACTAAATTTCTTACAGAGCTTCAAGTTCAGTTAAATAGATTCCATTAAATAGATTTCCAAAAGCAAGTCTGATGGAGGAAAAAAAAATGAGCAGTGTCTGCAAATATCCCACTGTCTGGAAGTGCCTGATGGAGCAAAATTAATAACTTTTAAGAAGCTTCCTTTTGAAATGTTCCTGCAGCAAGCTTTTGAAAAAGATCTAGAGAGGCTTGACAACAGGAACCCTTTGTAAAAAGTCTTTCCTTCAAGCGAGATGTGAAATTAACACACAATGTGAAGCAAGGTTATGAAGGGGCAATTAATACTGGGTTTGCTGATACTGCCTAGAGAAAGCTCGGCAGCCTTATTCACAGTGGTAGGGATAGTGCTTGTAATTTCATTTTCAGCATTTGCAAGTGTTACTCTGGCACTGCTAATGACGCCCTGGACATCTCCTTGAAGGCGACTGCCTCTCTCATAAGGATTGTAAACACATGGGTCTTGAGGAAGGGCTGAGATGTGGCTGTGTAGCCGTCCACATGGACAAGTGACTCTTCCAAGGTGTTTGATCTCCCTGTCTAGGCAGGCTTGCCAGATTTGGCTGGACTTGGCCCTCCCTCAGCCTGGTAGGTGTTTTTGCAGCCAGTTGCTGGCAGGGACGTGCCACTTCTGTGCCCGGGAGGTGTACGCGTGTTGGCTTGGCACGGAAGTGCCCGTGGAGCTGGCGTGACGGTTACAGGCGGCGGGGCTGGTGTCCTGCCGCTGTGCCGTGTACATCTTCTGCCTCCAAGGTCTACCTGGACCTGCAGGGAAGAGGTGGTGCTCGTGCCCAGATTCCTGTTCCTAGAACATGCACCGAAAGTGGCAAAACTAAATCATGTACCTGACTTTAATACCTGTCTCTTCAACTGCAAAAAACCCCCCCCCACCATTCTTTTCTCTTTCAGTGCTATATGTTGTTCTGGAGGAGCAACTCTTTCTTAGTGATGTTCTAGACTTTGATATATGCTGTATTCGTGGTAATGACTTCTCCAAATACCCATCTTCCAAATCAGATTAAACCTATTTGTACAGTTATGGTATTTCTTCATGCTTTATTCAAACACAAGTAATCAAATAAAGAACAAATCGGGCTGTTATGCTTCAGAAATCTCTGACAGTTAGTACTTGGATTTTTATGGTAAACCAGAATTTTGCAATTGTTTGTAATGACAAGAAGTATGCTTGTCTGGCATCTCTCACAGAAGGATTTCGCAGTACTTAAGAACCTTAAATATGCCATAGCATGTTCCAGTCACATCCAGGCCAGATTCATAGCCATTGTATAGATGGCTAAGTGGGCAGAAAGTAGTGAAAGTGTCATGCACAGTGTCTGTGGCAGAATTAGAAGTTTAATATTTCTGACTCCTAGTTTCCTGCTCCAATACAGTATAAGGAAACTGCTTTGACTTCACAGTAAACACTTGCTTTGGCTTAGGTAAGCACATGCTTTGCAACAAGCTCTTCCTTTTCATGGACTTCTAAATATGGGCATTTTTGGAAGTCCTATGCTAGACATCTCGTAGATGGGATGAATCCATCCAGGCATGTGAGTGGTCTGGAGGAAAATTTCTTGGATTGGGACTCCTCTTCTTGTAGAACTATCAAATTGTCACCTTAATGTTTGTTCAGTGTGTCCTGTTAGTAGTGAATCTGAGATCGACAGATACATCCAGACTCTTATTGTGCAGGCATTTTTATCCTAGTCTCTTGATTTATGCATTTGGACATTTACCAATGAGCTATAATTGTATTTGTATTGTATAGTTGACTTAATGACTTTCTGTTGATCTAATTAATCTCAGACTGTTAGCGATGGCAGTATTTATTTGTGTAAAATATGAACTAACAAAAGTCTTCACCTGCATCCCACCTCTTTGGATAGCTGACTAAATCCGTTTAACTTATTGTTGTCTTTTTAGTGCTGCGTTCACACACGCTGAAATATTGCAGGAGCTGACACTTGTGTTTGAAGTTTTTTGTTTTCATTTTTTTGCTTTTAATTAATCATTCATTGAAATATGCAGTCCTAGGACACTCGAGTTTTGCGAAATTGGGTCAAGGCCACTGGGTAGTTTTGGTCAAAATAGAAATAACAGCACATTGAAAGAGTTTCAGCACTTTCAAAGGCTGGTTTTGTTTAAATACTTCTGAAAGCTAAGAAACTGGAAGTATAGGCTTACAATATGTGGTCAGAGGAGAGTGGAACTTCTTTCTAAAAAGCTTGGCATTCGCCCAGGGTGTGGGAGGCCAGTTTTATCTCCTTTATGTCCTCAGGATGATTTGGGTGTGTATCACTCTTCTGGAATAGTTCCTAGCCTGCAGGAGATGGAGTGTACTGGAATTGATTTATGTCAATTGTTGACATTATCGCTCTTCTCCACTGTGTAAAATACAAAGGAAATATGCACTAAGCTAAGTGGAAAGCTACACTGTAGCTCAGTGGTTTAGATGCTCTTTAAAGAGGGAGACCCGTGTTTGTTCCAATTATACCCCTTCAGAGACAGAAGAACATAGAAATTAAAGACAAAAAAAGGATGAGACATTAGGTCTTTTGGTTGCTATTAAACAGCACAACCTTGACTTGGGAAGTGCTTATGTGGGGGATTTGGAGAATCTGTTTGGGTGTTTTGAGGAGGTAATTCTGTCCTTGCTGTTTTTTTACACAATATCCCTAAAATTTTGCTACTGTCTCCTGGTAGAGATGGGATGCTGGTGTAGATGGGCATTTGCTCCTATACTTATGCATTTCATGCAAGTAGAAACACTGTCAGCACAAAAATCTGAGATGTTGTCTCCTTTGATCACCTGTGGCTTGATGTTCGTTCATTCATTTCCAAGAGGGTGAGAGAGGTTCGAGTCCTTCTGGGTGGGAGAGAGACTTCAACACACATTTGCTGTATCCTGGCAGAGCATGTTAACTGGTTTAGGTGGATCTTGACTGCAAGGTGACAGTTGCTACCGCCTCCTTTCCCTTACCTCTCTGTTCTGCAGTGTGTCTTTTGGGACACTTAACAGATGCCAAGAAAACAAAGATATTTATTTGTTTTAGGAATGCAGGAAACAATTAGTTTCAGAACCCCCTAAAATACAGTTATGTGCCCAACTCCCCAATATGAGTGGGTTTCTCAGAAGATTTCTGTTAGTTTCAGATCAAGCTGGCACCATCTGCAGTTTACCTGCTGCTACATAATTTATATGGTGATATGAAATATTTATATTTAATAAATAGCTCATAAAAATCTGTCTCCCCTCCTTTTACACTGAGAGCATCTTGTAGCAGCATTATGAATGTTGTTGCACATCCAGCCAAGGAGTGTGGCAGTGTGGCAATACTGGAGAGATTTATTTCAAATAATCACTGTTCCTCTGCAATAACTAGGGAGATGGGAAAAGTGGTATACTGAAGGCTGTGGAGAAGGCAATGCCTAGTATGTCTTTCCCAACCTTAAAGACTCTTGTAAAACAGATCTGTGTAACATTTGGGCTTAGGGCATTGGTAGTGTCTTTTTCTAAGCACCAGATTTTTGTGGGGCTGTGGTGTCACTGACACTGCTGTGCCAGTTCATGGTACGTTCCTCAGCTGCTGCCTGTCTGATAGGGACTGGGGTAAGGAATTCATGCTGAGGCTGGTTTTGGGGCTGTCCTTTTCCTTTAATGAAAATCTTAAGGCAATTTTAGATACTTTTTAAAAAATTTATTTATATGAACTGATGAAATGTCCCTGGAACTGGATGTTTAATACATAGAGGTGAGTTCATACATTCCTGTGTAAGTCTCTTCTATGCTGCTCTAATTGGTTTTATTTGTTTTGTTTTGTTTTTTTTCTTAGTGTTTTGAAATGATCCAATGATTTACACTTTTTCTGGACTAGTCCAGTTTTCCGATCTTATGTTTCCGTGGCTGGTGACAGGGCTGGTAAATCAGGATTGATTTAGCACTGGCAGCTCTAATGTCAAGAGAGACCATTCAAGGGCTCTATGCAGCGAAATTAAAAGAAAAGAGAGAAACAGTTTTCAAATGAAAGTATGCACATCAGCACCATCAATCCTAAAGTTCTTTGTACCAATGTGTAGAACTGGCACTCCAGGTTTCTTGTTGCACACTGTGGATTTAGGCTCAGAGGAAACCCTGAGTCTTCAGCTTGTAATCACAATTTTATGTGCATAAATTGTGCCAGATTGTACAACATCCATGAAGACTTCTCTGTTCTTCTATCTGCTGCAGGCAGATGCAGCACAGGCAGTGTCGAAGCAAGCTGCTTACATGTATGCCTTGCAAATATGCCCCAAACCTGACCTGGAGGAAATAAATCTGTAGGTGGATACACAGTCCAAGCTTCCCACCTCCTCAGTGCTCTGTCCCTCAGCTGAGGCTATTGGCAAAGTTGATAATGAATCCTGGTGATGGGGATGGCTTTTTTGTTAAGTGCAGAAGAGCCCAGTATGGTGATATGACAGTTAAAAACCCCATGTTCTTTAGAGCTTGGCTTGTGTTAATATAATAATATAATAGGAATAATCAGTTACCTCATTTATTTCTTCATATATTTGAAGATATTTTTCCAACCAGTGTTTTTATGTGTGATCTACCATACTTTATAGGGAGCAGTATAAAAGTATGGCCCCATGGCTAAGGGCAGTGTCACTTAGGAAAGTGGGGTTCTGCTGTTGGCTCTGCTGCCAGACCTGGGCATGTTTCTTTGTGATCTTTGTCCCGTATTCCTCTTTCAGCGCTTAAGAAATCATCAACTTCTGTTCATAGACAGTCTTGGAAGCTATGGATTAAAAGCCATAGGAAAGACAGAGATAAGTTTGACTGAACTGGTTTAATTAAAAGCAGGTTTAAATAAAATTGATCACATTCTACCATTAACAGAGGTGAGGAAGAGGGATTTCTGATATCCTTTTGTTGAGTACTAAGGAGGAGGACCAAGGACCACAGAATTATTGCTTGCCATTTTGTTGGTTCTTGCATCAAGTAGAGCTCACTCTCTGGGCTGGGGGTCTTCTCTCAGTAGGTGCCCTCTCATAATTTGAATTTTTTGCTAATGAACTTAAATGCTTTTAATGAAACTTAAAAAAAAAAAAAAGGTAAAAAATTTTGATATCAGTTTCATTCCCTCTGTTGAGAAAGATGAATTTCTGGGGTTCTCTTTCTCCCTTTGTTTCATGGCCTTGGTCACATCAACTTTCCTTTTGGCCTGAAAAGCCTTACGCAGTGCTTGTCTTGTGATACAGTTAGGGTTGTACCTTAAGGAGCCTGAAGCATTGCCATTGAGTAGTCTTAAACTCCCCTCCATCGTTTATCAGAGCAGGGCTACCCTGTTTCTGTTGTATCTTGATTCTGGAACTTGGATATACCATTTTGCAAGAAAAAAGTAAAGTCTTCCTATTTAAATCCACACAGCTTTGATTCGAGATTTGTCTTCAAATGAATTCTAACTCCAAGCAAAGCTCAGTCATAATGTTATCTCAAAATTATGGGTTCCCTATGGTTTTCCAGATGCTTGCCCAAGTTTGTTAGAAAATATTTTAAATTAGAAAAGTCTTCAGAGATTTTGATTTGTCTGGAAACCTAAAATACTTTCTGTGGCTTTATCACAGTGCTTTCATGAAAAGCACCCTCAATAAGCTACCATACAGACCCATCCATATGTTATGTTGCTGTTTAGGAGGTGTTGGTCAAAATCGGATGCCTTTCTAAATCCTTGTCTAGATAGTTCTCGGACCATGAAGTAGAATGGGACTTTTGCATGGGTGAGAGGAGATGCTCCTCCTACTTGGAGAGCTGTTGTGTTAAATTGGATGGTCTGCATCTTGCAGGCATAAGATCATATTTGTGGTTGTTTACATATTTTTAAATCTGCATAAACATGGGTTTGTATTCTTTGACTGCAGCTATGTAGGGAGAGTCTGAATATTTAATGGCATATTGAATACTGCATAACTTTTCCATGTATGAACTTGCAGAAGGTGTTTTGATGGATTGCTTGGTTTTTTTCTCAAACTCTCTGTAAGGTCAGAGATCATGTGTCTGAAATATTTTATACGTGTTGTGTGGATTTTAGGTAATTAGTACTTTATGCCTGCCCCTGAGATATGTGGTAGTGGTTAAAACTCAGTTAGGTGGTGATTATACAAGTGATTATACTGAATGATGAATATTTAATTTATTTGGTTTGAAATAAGAAATAAAATATATTGCTGTTTGCTGGTTTTATTTCAAAAGACTTTGTCAAGACTAGCACATTCAAAATCTGTTCAGTGTCCTAAATTTATTCTGCTGGAAGAATGCAGATATTTCTTTGAGGACTTTTTTAAAGGGATTTTGTTGCCTCGCTTTGTAAGGATGCTTCTGGCACCTTTATAAAGGCTTTTTGCCTTGTCACCTTCAGACACAGACCAAAGTCGTATTCTGTTCACAACATTTATTAATTGAGTTCTTGCTAATTGCACATTGAGAAATATATGTGACTGCAAGACTGGAAGCAATGAGCGAGACAAGTGTCCGTCTGTACCTGTCTGTCTCGGATGGTGGCAGGTGCAGTGCTGGGAAAGGCCACGAGCCTGCCTGCTCTCAGAGGTCCCTTCCCTTCATACTTCTCCAGC
Organism: Aviceda cuculoides; assembly: GCA_035590195.1. Taxonomy (NCBI): domain Eukaryota; kingdom Metazoa; phylum Chordata; class Aves; order Accipitriformes; family Accipitridae; genus Aviceda; species Aviceda cuculoides. The sequence goes on from JAVJGG010000009.1 coordinate 5,452,233, forward strand.
GTATGGACCCCTTGGATCAGAGATGTTAGGGTGTAGCTCTCTTTACTGTTTCGGATCTGTCTTCCATGGATTCATCTAGTCCCTTTTGAATCTGTCTGCTTCTGCAGACTCTTGCAGCAACAGATTTCAGATTTTGTCTATCTGCTGTGTAATTAAGTACTTAAACTGATTACCTGCTAGGACAAGGGGCATTCACTGAAACTAATGTTACAGGGCTTGGCGAATAATAGTTCTGTATTCAGCCTCATTCAGATGTGCATTCAACCTTGCTCTTGCCCATCACCCAGGCATCTGTTTTCCAAGTTGAAAGCTCCCAAACATTTTGGACCCTTCTTGAAAGGTAGCTGCTCCATCTCATTATTCATTGTGGTTGCCCTTATCTGTACTTCTGACTCCAAACTACAAGCACTTCTTGGAAAGCAGAAATAAGGACTTGGAGGTGCACTTAAATTCCTAAGGGAGAAATTGGTCACCGGTATCTACTTAAAATTTGTGATTGCCCTCCGATATGGGGGGAAAAAAGCTCAAACGGATCTTTAAAATAAAGCTGACTTTAATTTCTAAGCTTTAAGGAACTGTAGTACAACTCATTGGTCTGAGTTGGATTCCAGTAGAGTTACTGACTTTTAGTTGTAACTTACTCTGCATGGGGTTATTAGTGGATTAAAGGACTTTTCAACACCAAAAGCTAAAGACCATAAAACCTACCTTGAAAAGTATGTATTGACTCGTGCCACAAAGCTTCATTGCTTTTGATAGGGCTGGCCAGAGGGTAAATTAGTATGTGTTCACCTCCTGTGCTGATGCTGAGAGGCTAGTCTAGCGTAATTTTCAAAACTCAGTGCTCAGAGGCTCGCTTAAGCGTGCCTGTAGGAAGAGATGGACAGATTTTAGCCTGAAGGACTGTGGATAAGTGCAGCTGTCAGAAGGTAGTTGGAATACACATACTGCGTCTGCAGCAAATGCTCAGCTCCCTTCTGTGGCATGAGCATCAGAAGGAAGGCTGCTTATCATCACGAGTGACTCGTGAGAGCTGCACTGCGTAAATGGAATTTTTATCATGTGATTTCTAGTTCACACTATTGTTTAGGAATAAGTTTTGTTTTATACAGCTGTCCCACGTTTATGGCTGTGCTGCTGCAGTGTCTTCCAGTGGTGTAACAAGCAATGTGGCTAACATATGTCCTATGGTGTTTGTGCCCCTCAAGGGAAAAGGCTTTGCAGTGGAGCTCTTGGTTTGGTTGGGTGTGTTGTTTTTCTAATGTACATATTGTTGTGCCTTTTTTTTTTTTTTTCCTTTTTTTTTTTTTTTTATGCAAAATCGGGGAGATGCATTGTGCATTTAGAAAGAAAAGCAGTGGTGTTCATGAAGGTTTCTGTCTGTCTGCCTTTCAGTAAGACTTGAGAGATCATAGAATTTAGACTTTGGCTGTTATCAGAGAGGAAGCTTGTCTCACCCTGCTTTCTCTAAGATGAGCTAAGATGATCTGCTAGTGAGCCTTGTGCCAAGTTGGGTGAAGATGCTCACTCAGTCAGCTGGGCAAGATCACCCAGCTGGGTGATCCTCCAGCGAGCTGAGTGACTTTTCAGATAAGAGGCTCAGGCCATGGAAAGTTTCTTAAGCTCAGTTTTGTATTGTATGAAATTTTGTTGTAAAGAGTGGAGAGAAAGTGGGGTTTTTTTGTTTGTTTTGCATGTGGTGGGTTTGTGGTTTTGTTTTGGTTTTTTTTTGGGGGGGGGGTGCTGGTCTTTTTTTCTTTTCTTTTTTTGTAGCCTGTGTTGTTGAGGGAAGGCACTTTGATACTTGGTTCCTGTTGGATTTTCTGAGGCACCGATGGTATATCACAAACATCTGTTAGTGCTGTATTCAAACTGAGAATTGGCAAAAGCACCCATGCCAAGATATAGTCTGCAGGATGAAGTGGGACTTCCAGGCTGTTGGGCTCTCTTAACTGTGCTCTGCCCTTGAAACTGCAGGCAAATTTGACCACTTTTGGATGTGTATGGAGAGAGTCAAAGATGAATGGCAAATCCTCAAAACACGTTCTGCTGCCCATTTCGCCTTCCTTATCTAACCCTGTCACCACAGTGGTATGGCTGTGGTCACAGTGGTGAGATGCAGGTGGAAGTGAAAATCATCTGCAGATTGTTAGCATTCACATCCATGTCACTTTTACCCATTTCAATATTGCTTCAAATAAAGATAATTGTCCAGATTACCAAATTAAGACTCAAAAGGATCATGAACTGCTGGAGAAGGAACTGGATTATATGCTTTGATCAGTGTTGCATCAAACAGATTACATAGTTGGGCTGTTAACTAATGCTTCTGTGAGTGTATCTTACATTAAACATCGTACATTAAAGTTCAACTGCTAGCAATCTTATGTGGTGGGTTGGGGTTTTTTTAGGTGAACTCCAGGCGTGGGCCTATAGTAACTGTAAGTTTGTTCATCAATATAGGGATTTTTTAATAAATCGTATGCCCATGATTTTAATGTTCCTTGTGGAAAAACGCAAGAAGTTGGGTGCTGCTTCCTCAGAGACATGCTGCTTCTCCTCTTTGCCCATTCTTTTAAATTCAAATACATGCAGTCTGTTTCACATAGGTCTTTGTAGACTTTAGTTTACCTACATTTTGCTGATGTGTGGCTAAGCATGGTTTTTTTTTTTTTTTAGAAGGGCTGTTTTAAGCACACCTGATACAAAAACCATAGCTCTCTGACTTGAAGTATCGTGTGAATGAAGAGTGGTTTATTACTGCGCTTTAGACCTGAGCTACTTGGATGAATGACATGTGAAATTCAAGCATAGAGATCTTGGTTTGATCCCAGGTCTAAATTCTTCTGAGACTTTGGACCATGGATACACTTAGTCTTTTTCCTTCGTGATGAATTGGAAATAGTACTATACCACCAATCCTTTACTTAGTTCCTAGGTCTCTTCAAAACTGTTCTACAAATTCAACAATGTCACTTGACTGGGCTTAAATCAAAACAAAACAAACAAAAACCAAAATGACACTCAAAACAAAAGAGGAGGAAATGATTAATTGACAGCCTAATGCCAAAATAAAGTCCTGTTTATTTACATGGGGCCAGAAAATCAGGTAGCAAACTTGTCAATGCAAATGGGTTGGAGAGGGGGAAAAAAATTTTTAAAAATCACTGTTTCTGTAAGAACACTGGTAGTGGTGATGTGTTGAGAACTAGATCCCAAATAAAAATATTTGTAGGCTTGCGAGGCTAATGTTCTCACTGTGGGTACTTGGTATTTGTTGACACTACAGTCCAGGGAAGACTTGCAGAAACACAGGGACATGAACAGGTGAACAGCAGTGTTTAGTTTGGAGGTAGTATCAGAAAAGAAATTGGTGTGAGATTCCTTGATGCTCCTGATGCTGCAAGAAGTTCTTGCTTTGCTGCTGCTTGGATAAAAGCATAAATAGGGTAGTCGGAATAAGACTGTTTGCATCCCTGTCCTATTGTCCTGGTCCTAGTGCTTTCTTCCTAAATCCACCCTAATCTTCAAATAAATCTGTGAAGTTCTCGGTTAGCCTCCTTCATGCTGCCTTTTCCCCTAACCATTGGGAAAGGCTTTCAATAAACACCTGCAATTTCCTCCCTTGCATTTCTGCAGGTTGTACCATGGACTCTATGCCATGAATGCAAAACGTGACAGCAGTTGAGCAGCTGTATTGAGACCATTTGCTGTCATGACAAGGAATATTGCTTCATTGTTTGCTTTTACTCTCTGTTTGCATCTTGCTTCCTGTTGCTCCTTTTGTTTTATACTTCGATAGGCCTTGTTCCCTTTTTGTGTAGTGATTGTGCAGCAATGTCCTGGTTCCTGATTAGGGCTTCTAGATGCAACCAATGATAAATACAAAATAATAGTCATCCCGACATACTTTCTATCAAACTCTACTTCTGGTGAATTTATTTCCCCTTTATTTCTTTCTGTGGTGCTAAGTACAGCAAACAGCTGCTTCTACTGGTAGAAACTTGGGAGAACTTACTTTCCCATTGTTCATTTTGCCTTTAGTCCGTATGGATTTCTCCTTACACCTACGGGCAGATACAGTATGCCTGTGGAGTTGTATAATATGCTGTTGCTTGCGTTTCTGCCCTGAACTCATAATGAAATAACCTAAATGATTATAAAAGCTTTAGCACCAGCTTAATTTCATTTTAATAGACCAATAAAAGCAACCGGTGTGCAAGCTGCTGGCTCCAGTACTCCTGCATAAGCCATTAGCAAAACAACTTTACTGGCTCTTGACAAAGAAAAACAGCAGTGTCGAATCCAAGAATTTGCTCTGAAAAGAAGTCAACCAAGTACCAGTGAATCTAGAGACCCACTCTTACGCATGTTGGCTGCCATGAGCTCTTTGTTTTGAGGTTGAGAAGTCGGCACTTTCTCATAATTTGTTTTGCATTCTGGCTTTTTCTTAGTCTTCTGTAAATATTCTTTGCAGTGTTTCCAGCAATGCTGGCAACGGCCCAGACGCCTGAGGAGCTCTTCCAGTTAACTTGTGTGCATAGAGATCTGACAGGTTTTGCATTTTATGCATGAGACTGGCTCATCTGGCTGCCTCTTATGCAGCTAATATGTTTGCAACATTATACCCATATGGCAGGTACACCGTGCTGGCTTTGAAGGACAGGAGTCTCCCCATAAGGCCCAAAGGAGCCCCAAGGAGTCCCTGCTACAAGGCCCCTGGTTACCTTGCTGGTTGTAGGAAGCTGGGAGAAGAAGCATGCCCATCTCATGGCACCCACCACATGGAGCCTTCTGTATTGAGCAGCAACAAAAAAATCCTGGGAGCCCTCTGTTTAGCTAAGGTTTGTTAAGTGTGCCTTGAAGGGTGCCTATAGAGTCGGTATGTTGTGTATTTCAAAATATACAGAAACTGTAAAACTGCCTACTAACCCTCATCGAATATAAACTAGTACCATCTGCTTATCTATTGTCCTCTAGTGTTTTACTGTGTTTAAGAAGCAAAAGCACTGCTCAAGTTCTGGTACCTGCATGGACAGCCAATGGTCTAGCTTCAGACATGGCTAGCTGTCAGGGTGGTGGCACCCTGGTATTTTCTCATGAATGGTGGAACTCCCAGCTGGGCAGGTCAGAAGACTTCAGCTTTTGGATGGTTTGGAGGTGTTTGCTCCGTTTTCCTTGTTTGTCTTATTTTACCTAGTTGTGCAATTGCTCTGTGGCACAGACGGTTGCTTACATTATCGGTAGCTCTAATACTAAAATAATACTAAATAATACTAAAATAATACTAAGTAATACTAAAGCTGAATAAAATAACTTATGTGGTCTTGTTTCTTTCTTTGGAGAGAAAATTAAATGATTCAGCAAGCTAATATCTTCTCTGAGAAACACGCACCGAATGGACCCTGTCTGAGAGTGCTGAATAGCAGCCGCGTCTGCTTCAAACTGAAGGCCCTGTCTTTTATCACTGGGGACTATAGCCTATAGGTCTTTACCTGGCTGGATAAATGCCTGTATACCTTGATATATTTATTGTCCCATGATGTGACCTTATATGCACAAGCATCTTCTGTCATGAGAGCAGACATGCATGCAGGGAGCAGGCTGCAGAAGTCAGAACAGTTAATTTAACATGAACAATGAGTTCAGCTGTATTACTGCTGTCTCTTTAGACACCAGAGGGTTATGACTTTGCTCTGTTAAACAGCAGGAGGAAGGGAGCAGGAAGGACCCAAGACACAAGCAGGATGAAGTCAGGGAGAGCCCAAAAGCCTGAGGAACAGCTGGAGACTGAGATGTCTCCAGCGGGCTCTCCATGGCTCTCACCATTGATTTGTCCTGTTGCAGAAGGCTCCCCCAGATCCACCTGGCTGCTCCTCTCAGGCCCCAGTGCTGCTGGTGCCGCTGGTGCCGCCTGCCCGCAGGCGCTCAGCGGTGATGTGCTTTGCTGCATCTGCGCTGTTGGTCGCCTTTGGCTTAAGCTCGTCCCGTTCTTCACCTGCAGGAAGGCATGGGGCCATGTGCGAAAGTGTTCTTTGTGTCCGGTTTTCAACCCAACCAACCCATCTTCTTCCCCGCCTCAATTATGTTCGCCAGGCGGTTTACCTGGTGTGAGAGAGATCCAAGCCAGAGTCTCTGATCTGTTGAGTGTTGGATTGAGCCTTTGCTTTTGCGAGGAAGGATAGTGTTGCTTGCCTCGGTCAGCGGCAGGGAAGCCTCGCCAAAGGCTAGGTTGTTTCGGGCCTCCCCCCCACCCCCCCGCCTCCCTGGAGTAGGTTAAAACCATATCTGAGCATAATAGAGGGGTCTTGGCA
>JAVJGG010000009.1:5467592-5480585 GCA_035590195.1 Aviceda cuculoides
ATGAGGGTCTCTGGCTTTTCTTTCTTTTTTTGTCCCTTCCTTCTCCCCCATCCTTCCCCCCTCCCCCCCCAGGATGCAGATGAAACGGTTATATTCAATTGAAATTGAATCATTCTAGGACTGAAGGGCATTTGAAATGTGCTGCGTAACGGGGGGGGAAAGAGTCAGGCTCCTGAAATTAAATTGCATGCAAGGGATATTTGTATTTCTTTTGTGGGAAAGGTTAATAGATCTAAATGCAAAGTAATGCTTTGTGATGGGAGGCTATCTAATGCTAAACCCACATTAATTCTAAATAAAAATATGATGATTAATGCATGTGCTCTGAGCAGCAGAAGAACTAATAAGAATTAGCTGCTTGTGCTGACATTTTTTACTGTTGCAAAACACAGACTGATTAATTCAAGGTGGAGAAGTTGCTTCTTTTAAGAATCCTATATGGGAAATATTCCCCTCTTTCTTAGAGAACAGCCAAAAAGACTGGCCAGAAACAACTTCTGAAATCTATGAAGAACGTTCTTTATACTATGAGTTATATGACTTCGTATTCTTGGTCTTGATGAAACAGCTGTATATCTGGAATAGTATTTGTTCTGTTTACTGTTACATGGGAGGGGAAGCTTGGTAAAGGATTGGCATCCTTTTGTACAGGACTTTCCTGCTCTTTTCTCATTACCTTTAATAAATAAAAATACCTCAACTTAATCCTGTTTTTTAGTAAGAGTTGCTTCTGTCTTTTATGACAAGACTATTTGTTGAAATCACTGGTAACGTGGCTCACGAGTCCAGTTTCCTGGAATAGTTTGGAGGTGGGCTACTTTCACCCTCAGCTGTTAGCATCACCAAGGAAGAAGTAGGGATTAATTTTGATGGATTCAGGCAAGGCTATAAAAGAGAATGTATTTTCTCTAGTAAATTGTTTTCAGTTTCAGTATATGTTGTCTCTTACTCTAATGGATGATATTTTGCCCTTTTCTTGGCCATGGAAGAGCAGTGTGCTCATATTCTTGTCTCTGCAAATCCAATCCTTCAAACTTTCAGCATGCAGAAGTCCTGATTTCAGCTACCATATCTAATGAGCAGCTCATAATGCTTTCAGCTCTTGTCTAGGCACTGAAATGGATAATGTTCTGAAAACTGATACAATTTTAAAGGTCAGATCTCATAAAATGTTGTGATTCCTAGCCAATAATGTGCCTTCTGGAACTGATTATTTAGTCTGGAGTTGCACTTTAGGCTGTCCCATCCTTTTATCTAGGCTTCATCAAGTACTTGCCAGGTGCAGTGACCAATAAAATTGGGAAAGATCTGTGTGGGTGAGTTTTGCAAGAGGCCTTCTGTAACAGAGGCAGTAGGCACAGCCAATTGTTTCTCAGATGCTGTGAAGCCATATGGTCAGAAAGCTGTTGTCCTTCCCCTTTCCTCGATTACTAGTTTGATCTACGTGTGTGGAAGACAGAGTTCTGGGTGTATGTTGAAATAGGATTGTGTGATGCTCAGAAGTGATGAGGTCTTGTTCCATGTCTTAGATACTTTTAACTCTTTCTTCTTGTACATCTATGAATTAATCCTAGCAAAGCCTCAGGGGCTGTAGCCAGAAGAATGGCATTTGGATCAACTTGCACTATACTAATGTATAGCATATACCCAGCTGAATGAGAGGTAACAGCTACTACTAAGTGGGTCATCCAAGAATACTAGAAGCCATTCCTGTCATATCAGTATGGCAGGTCACTCTGTTAAATACCTGCTTTTTTCCTTGTGAATCTACCTATTTGGATCCTTATAACTGTAATACATAATGGAAATTGTGTGTAGCATCTAGCTTTTTGTCTGGGTAAAAAGAAAGAGCCTCGCCCTCAGTTGCTGCTAACTGATAGGGTTTCACTCACTTTGTGATTGATGGCAGATCTGTGCCTCCTACAGAATATGGCTTTGAGCAGATGTCACAAACTCGCTCTGGATGTCCCTTCAGCATACAGATAGCTGTTGCCTTCCCCCTGCCCTCCACAATCACGTTTGTCCACAGCAGGCTGCTTTTTTTTATTTGTACCCGTAGCAAAACCAGACTGTACTCATACTGCAAAGTATTTGCTATCTGCAGATGGGACTGTAATTGTTTTTACTTTTTTATTATTAATTTCCAAGCCTCCAATAAAAGCATTGGTCATGAATCCACTGCTCCCTTGATTGCAAAGAGTAATTAATTGATCAGATCTGTTTTCTTTTTGTTTTCCCGTGGACTGAAAGGTAATGATGTGCAATGTGGAGGATATTCCTGCTGGAGATAGTATTTCTGCAAATCCTGCAAAACATAACTAATGATCTGTAGAGTACCATCCGACATTCAGTGAGCAGGCTGCCTGCTCTGTCTTCCCCCATACCATGTGCATACATATGTACTCACGTTCTGTATTTTATGGTGTGATCAAAACCAGTCTTTGGTTGATGTTTTGGTAACTTCTCTTTCTCATTGTTCTTCCTAGTAGCAGTAACATTTGCAATTTCAATCTGTGGCAGGAAACGCATTTCCTTCCTTAAAGGAAATCTGAACGAATTTAGAGGCCACAAAAAAGGGCAGCTTGCAGTTCGCGTTGCTGCAGTCTGTCAGAGAAAACAGCTACAAGACAGATGCTGATTTATTTAAAAACAATCAAAAAACCAAGTCTTGTGTTTTTTCTCTTTCCAAATACACAGTCTTAAGGAATGTATTCAAGCATCTGGCTAATTCACATACCATTAATTCTCTAAAGATTACGTATGCACGCCCAATTAGACCTGCATCATTTATTTAAAAAATTAATGTACTCTTGTATTTATATTTTATAGCTGTGCCAAATTTTTGAAGGACATAGAAGGGGGAATTTTATAATCAAAATGTGCAGAGTCCTTCTCCTAGAAAAGTTGAAAGCATCAGCAGGGCCGTACCTAAGCTTAGTTTAAAAACCACAAACACACTTTTTTTGTTGTTTTGTTATTTTTGCTATTAGTGAATGGGTAAATGGCTTTTTAAATACATGAACGAAAGCTTGTTAGAAACTCTGAGATACAGCCTGTCTTCATATAGGAGCTAGTGGAGTGGGTACCAACCCTGATGTCTGAGGTCCTTTTGTATTGCAGTAATATGGGTAATCTTCCCTTTGTGTCTGTTTTGCGGACTGCAGTGAGTTGCTGCCAGTTGTGTTTTCTTGAGGGTTTAATAGTCTCAAACAACTACACGGACATCATCCTCCAAAGGCTCTGTGAGGATGAGAGCCTAATGCTGATGGCATACATCCCCTCTCATGCTTGTATGGCTCTCCACCAGCTTAACTAAGAGGCCAGTACCACTCAGAAGAATAATTTGGATCTTGGTGAGTGATGCTGGTCACAGCTTGCTTCGGAGGATGTGTGTGGGGTGGGAAAAACTGACTAATCTGTGCCCTGACTACCCCGTTCATGTCTCTGATACCTAAGTGCTGAAGAGGCTCAAATCCTTGGAGGCAATGACATTCTCCTCTTATTCTTAGCAGTAAATTCCTGCAAGGTCTGCTAACCAGCAGTGGAGATGGTGGTTAGTAGTCACCTGCTTTATGTTGGGGTTTACTGGTGTAAAGTTGCCGTAGAGATCGGTAGGAATTTTAACGAAGCAGGGACTGCAGTGGTGTGCTCTGTGTGTGGAAATCTGTTTGACATGTCATATGTATTGGATTCGGCTGTCCTGCTCACGTTTGAGGTCCACTTGCTTGTTTGCCTGATTCCCATGTAGGAGAACTGAACAACTGCCATGCAGTATTCATAGCACTGTGATACTAAAAAAAGCCTGAATCTGGATTGGTACCTGCTGTTTCAGGGCCCATATAAAAGCAAAGTCTGGGCACCGAAGGATTTTTAGTGCAGGTATCCAAGGCCTATAAGCTAGAAGGAACTGTTACTTGCAAAACTTAACCAGGCTGGAGCCTTCCTTGTGACAGCAGTAAGCATATTGGCTGTCTGAAACAGAGAATTGTAAAGAGGCAGAAACAGAAATCTTACAACTTGGGAGATGTGGGAAGGAGGAATCTTCCAAACTCATTTTAGAACTTGTGAAGTGGATTAAAATACGGGGAGGGGGGTGAACAGAACGAATGTTGAATATAAATGTAGCCTTTACACTTGTAAAGGGTAGGCAGGCTCCACGTGGTCAGAAACATTGCTGGGAAAACATCAATTAAAATGCTCGAGACTGACAAAGGCTTTAAGGCTGTTGAGGTAAATAATGACTCATATTGGTTGAGAAGCAGGAAGGAAAAACATTCAACGGCATACACCCCAAGCTGGACTCTGAAATGAGGCTTCCCAAGGGGTAGACATGCAGGCACTGGGTTTTAGCCAGGGCCTGCTGATCTGCAGCCTTCAAAAGTGAAGAGCCGCAGTATTTTTCACTGATTCAGCAGCAGACCTGCTGGATTTATAATGCATATATATTTGTAGGGTCTTACGGAGACAAACTTGGCTCCCAATATTTCTAATTTTAGAGTAAGAGGAAACAGCCAGCCGATGAAAATATTCGGAAGGAAGCATTAAGAGGTTGGAAGCTTTGAAGGAGGAGGGGGAAAAAAAGGAATAGGGCAAATGTGGAGATGGATCTTTGAATGCCACTTGCTCCAGCAACAGCCTTGGAGCCCTCCTGCGTAAACTGCCAGGACCGCAGCATTGATTTGAGGGGGGAATGAGGCTTCCGCTGTGCTTATCCTGAGGAAAAATCTCCAGTCCTCTCAACAGAAGCTAAAGCTTGTGCATCTTGAAGACTGTTGTGAACCTGTTGTATTAGTGGAAAGGCCTGATGGCATGCATCAGAAGTGTCGTCTCCTCCTCCCCCCATCTCCTGTACCACTCTTCACAATTTAATCCATAGCCATTTGTCTTCATAGGCTGTAATTGATCTGTCTGTGATTTAGCTCATCAGATGCTCATTAAAGAGCTTGCAGCTTTTCTTATTCTTGAGGAGTGAGAGTTGGGTATCTAAAAACACTTCGTCTTTGTCTTAACTGGATTCATTTAGTATTCTGGGATTTGGGGAGGCTAATAAACTTGTATGAGCTATTATTTAAAGGTGAGCTGCCAAGTGAACATGAAGGATGATCCAAGCACCGCTGGTGTGCCGAGTGCTCTCCAACATTGAGTGTCAGGTGTGAGCAGCAGAGGGAATTGTTGCTAAAACCCCAGCAAGGTATTCCTCGCTGCTCTGTGGAAGGCATCCCACGATGTCCTGGCCGTGTGTGATCAGATAATGCAGCTTGCGGTGGAGCTCCTGGAGCTATGTCTGCAATGAAGATGGCATTTTATGCTAGCAATGTCAGTGGGATACGCAGAAATATTTTGTGCATTGTATATAGAGTTTGGGCATGACGCCTGGCTTTCTTTTTTAAGCACCGCTATTGTTCCAAGCTGCTGTCTGTACTCTGGCAGTTCCCGTAACAATGCGCGCTTCCCACGTTGCCTGCACACACATGCTGAGAAAATGTCTGTCGCTATCCTTTAACAAGAGTACGCTGGCAATCTGCAAAAGAGAACAATACTCCTGGGCTGCAGCAAGCAGTTTCCTTTCCCCGGTACTTTAATGAACACTTGAGATATTTCCAAGCTGTAGGAAGAGGAGATGGGATGGATGCTCTGTTCTGCTCCTTCTCGAGCCTGGCTCCGCACACCAGAGATTTCCAGAAAGATGAATAATTCCCTGCAATTATTGAATTTACTGTGTAGTCATACACATAGTGTCATCAAACTGGTTATGCCTTGGAGGTCTCTTAAGCGCCTATAACCACGAATGGGCTCTTAAGTTCTCTGTCGTCTTTTAAGACAGCATTTCTGCCAGGGAACACATGCAGCTGGATGCCGTGCCTGCACCGAATGGACTTAACTTTGTTTGCGAATCGTGGGAAGCTCTGGGGCCCTACAGGCAGAGCCTTGCGTGAGGGAGCTGAACCCTGGCAGAGCATGCTGCCATTCACATAAACTAACTTCCCGGTTGCTGTGTGTATCGGGATTGGGAAATCTTTGGTAATATAAACATTTCCTAATTGCTCAAAGTCACAGTATTTATAAATACTCTACACTTGAGTTTAATTGTACGTTGTCCTATGTAAATATTAATACCATATTTTTCTGTCTTTTTAGTGTACGGAGGCCAAAAAGCATTGCTGGTACTTTGAAGGATTATATCCTACATATTATATGTAAGTAGTCATCACTTTCCTTTTTGTGTTTTCTAGTGTTCAAGAGAGAATTAGATTCTGTAGGCTCTTAGTGTTTTTCTTTCACTAATTATACTTTTTCCATAACTTCTCTGAGACTTCTTCTAATTTAAAAATGAAGATGCAATACTTTCCTTGTCCTCCTTTCCCACGTCCCATCTCTTTCCCTTTCTCCTTATTAAAAAAAGTGTAGTCTCATTTTGCCACCCAATACAGGTGACCTTTCCAGTTCAAAACAAAATGCAAGATCTTAAATGGCTCTTATTTCAGAGCACGGGAAGGAAACATAAGTAGAGCCATGTGAGGACAGTTCTCTCTTTGTTTTGAGCAAGGGCAGGTAATCAGGCAGAGTACCAAGAATGCTTTGAAAGTAAGTTTGTCTCTGTGCTAATACTGTTGTTAAATTTAGGGAGTTGGGATGATTTGTTATCCGTGGCATAACTGTCCTTTTGACGAGTGGCATCTACATTCATATCAGGCTTGGGTGTTAACCAAATGTCAATGACCTGTAGGTGCATGATTGAGGATCTCTCTGAACTGCAGTTTTCTGTTTTAAATCGCCCACAGCAACAACAAAAAGGCAGAGGAAATGTGTGGGTGGGAGGTGTCTTCCCTGTGGATTTGGGGGCAGAAAGGAGATAAATGTACTAAACTTTGTCCCTGGGTTGTATAACTATAATTGCAAACACCCGTAAACATAAGTTTAAAAAAACCATAAAGCGGGGTGGAGGAGTAGGTAGCAGCATTAGGTCATCTGTTCCCTGAGCAAGCTCTTTCTTGCTGAAGGATTGAAAATTACTATAATCTTTATGCTACCCAAGAACTTTCCTCCCTTTTCTTCTCCACCTCCACTTCATCTGCCAGAAATGGGAGAGAAACGCTAGAGACCAAAAGCAGCCCGGAAGCCTGGCAAGAAACAAAGCTCACTGAAAGAATGAAATGCTGTATGGTTTAATCATCTGTGATCCTGAATATTAACTGCTTAGGAAGTGCCTAGAACTCACTGTCTTTTTTCAGGTGACTGAAATGTTGAGAATTACTCATAAATTGTTGGCCAGAACAGATGGGCGAATTTAAATAAGTTCATTTTCTCGCGTGCTAATAACAACAGGACTTTGGTTCCCACCTACATTTTATTTTGTTTTGCTGCAGTGTGGGGAAAAAAACAGGGATGTTACGAAATTATGAAAATCCCACTGTACCCTGACATTCGGGAGTGCATTATTCACATCACCTCAGTGTTCTGCTTACGTTTCTGCCCACATGCTTTTGCAGACAATGTTTGTCTCCCTTGGTAGTACAAAGGGGTAGCTACTTGGATATTGAGTGTTAGCTCAGACTCTGTGCCACAGGTAAATACATACCGAGCCCTGCAAAAGCAAAGGGGAGGCTCTCTATCTGCAACACATCTGATGTACGCAAGGTTGCTCTCTAATTGGTTTCCTTTTAGTAACTAGTTTACTGTTTTCTTTGTGTGCTGAAATGTAGTATCTTGTAGAAAAGCAGTGCCCATCAAAGAGGTTAACTGGAATTGCACACAGCTTTGAACATTGGAAGGAAGAAAGTTGTGAGAGGGACTATGGTGTTGGTGGATTGTTGGTTGGTTTGGGAGATCTTTTAATGTGGAGGGAAAACTGCTGTATATTGACTATGTCAGGTCAATCAGAAGACTGTTACTAGTAGTTGTGTGTGTTTGTGGTGGTTACTGCAGCACCTTATTACTTGAGTCATTGCATAAACTTCTTGCGATTGCAAGTCTCCTGGACAGTGTATGTAAATGGAAAAAGGAAGGGGAAAGGGGTGGGATGTGTGTGCTCAGTGATTGTTGCAATGGTGATGAGTGTCACGTTAATGCTATTGTTATTGTGATTATGAGTTTAAGTGGGGAAGAAGAAACACTAAGGAAAGACAGTAAGGATTTGTGGATGGTAAAGCTCAGAGGATAGGTAACGTGTGACAAGTGAAGAAACGTGGAAGGGAAGGGAGAGAGGCTATTTGAGTGTGTAGGAGCCCAATAGCTTTAAAGGGGGCATGCATCAAAACGATAAGAAGGTCACTGATGTCTGTAGCGCCTGGGGTTTCCTACTTTACTTCTGCAATTTCAGTTTCTGTTGTCTAGGATCCCCAGCTGCTTCCTGCCTGCGCTGTCTTTTCACACCTGCATGGTGGAGGAGAGGCACAATACCAATCTCAATATCTTAGGGTGAAGTCCCCTTGCTTTGGCACTTGTTTGACCCTTCACTGAGTTAATTCAACTTGCTAATCCCACAGAAGTTGTTCATTTTAGCACATTCAAGTCAGTGTTGAATCAGCTTGGTAGAGTTTTTGGCGAACACTGGTGAAATGGGAGGAAAGGAGTATTCTGCATATTGTGGGGGAGCAGGCATGAGTAGGATCTTCTCCATTTGCGTATGGTTAGATGTTAAATCATCTAAGGGCATAATATGTAACTTTATCCTGAGAGTGTCTCCTCTGTGCAAAACTAGATCTGGGATGTGCTGCAGTGAAGCAGGTTTTATTTTATCTTATAGTTTCTGGAGCAACAGTCCATAAAAAACAGATATATTTAGTCAAATGAGTTTGCAATAGATTCCATTCCTTTCTATCGCTGGTTTTCTGACAGATGTTTTTTCCATCCAGTTAAGATATGTAGTCTGTCCTTTGGTCTTGAGACTATCTTTGGAGACTTATGAAAACCAGCAATGCAATTCTTTTTAATGATTTCCCAGTGATTTCGGTCCCATGCTGGCAGTTTGTCATGTCTCTCGTGGAGACACTTTGTATTATAATGAAAATGTTGGCGTGTCAGCTCAGAAATACCAAGTCCCACGTCTAGTCACAGATCTAGTGTGACATGCTCAGACCATGGCGTCCCTGGACTGGCATGCCCATATGCCTTATCTCTTATCGGTAGGCACGTCCTCCTAGAAGGTGCCTGCTTCTGTTTAAATTGCCTAGAGTAATAGAAATCCAAGGTGGACTGTCACATAAAATGGCTGTTTGTTTTTATCGGAAGTTTAAAGGCAAGATAGCTGAGTTAATCTTTCCTGTAAAGGCTCTACTTCAGCCATCCAAAGACAGAGATAAGACTGTGTCTGCTAAGCAAGAGGAACATGGGATAAGAAATCAGTGTGCCAAAATAAGTGTACTGGAAATTCAGCTGGGGGTGGGGGGGTGGGTAAAACTGTGGTGATATGACTGTTCTTCTTTTGGAGCTTAAGTTTTTTGAGTTTTCGATTCAATCTGTCTTCCGGTGTCATTATTTAAAAAAGAAAAAGCTGTTGGAACTGTTGCTCAAAGCTTTCTTAAAACTTATTGGTTATGTGTTCTATATTAACAGCTAGGGCAAAGGTTGGAGGTCTCTGTTACAGAACTAACAATACATATCTTTGTTCAGATAGTTAATGGTATTAGTACCTTTTAAAATTATTTTTCCAGTGGACGTAATTGTTCTAGCCTTCATAGATCAGCAGTAAGCTTTAGTTTAATTCAAGCATGTTTCTTTCAAACATAATTCCATTTCTTAAGGCTAGACTGAGGAATTGATCGTTTTCCAAACTTTTCTACTTCTGCTTCTGCTGTGTGAATAAGCTTATTTCAGACCAGAAGCCATCATGGAAAGGTTGCCAGGAATTTGAGAGACCTATATTGGTCTGCTACTGTTGATACAGAGAATTTCCAAGACTGGTCTTACTTTACCTCCTAACCAAACCAACCATTTCTCCATGTCCTAGTTGCCTAAGTCACAAGATATTGTCAGTTGGATACTTTCCTCCTGCTTCAGCAAAACATTTATTTATGTGGAAAAATAAGTAAACAAATACAAAGCAGAGAAAGGAATTAGTCATTGGAGTCTAATTCTTATCCTTTGGAAAAGCAGGGAGCCAAGTTATCCCTGACAAGAATTAGATCATACGTCTCGTGTGTATGCACAGAAAGCAATTCAGAATTAAAGCTGTCTTAACAGACTTGACTCAGGTCCTTTGCAAGGACCCTCATCCTACCCTCACTTAAATAAGCCAACTCAGTTTTATTCTAGATCTAGCTGAAGTGCTAATGGTTGGCAGAAGAGACAGTCAAGATACTCCTCTTACTTGGCAATAATGTGAATAATGACATAGTGAACGCATTAGATTGCGAAACCCCCTCCTCTGTATGCAGATGCCAGCAGCACTTAAGATACTCCAGTTGTTTTTTCCATTTCTGAATTGGGAATTAATAGTAGAGGGAAGGCTGCCTTACAGTTTGCTCATGAGGAGTAGTTTGATTAGAATGAATGTGAATGTCCCCGTCACTGCAGCGTGAAGTATGTTCACTGGTATGACTGACCAATCCTATAGTTTTTTTCTGTTTTCCCTCCTGTTGTTAGCTACAGTCACATCTGAGCTTTTAATGAAGTGATAAATTCCCGATGCTAGAACCTGCATGTTTCTAATACTCTCCTTTCCAGGCTCCATGGCATGTTTATAAAGCAGCACAAATGTTTTTGAGTATGAGTGGTAAGTATGTGTCCACAGCAATAGAAATACTGTGGCTGATGTCACTGCGTCAGTGAAGTAGTCACCCATGGGGAGGGGGGTGGCTGACTTAGAGGGAGAAAAGAGTTATGATGCTATCCAATATTAAGTTAACATTGTTTCAACTCATCCTGTTGGATTATTGTGTATTGAATTTTTTAATAATGTGATATTCTAAGAGAAGTAGTGAGGAAAAGAGAGTAATTGAGTAGAGAATCAGAGAATACCTCAGGTGGGAAGCGTTCTCAGGAGACTTCCAGTCCAACCTCCTGCTCAGAGCAGGGTCAGCCATGAGGTCAGACCAGGTTGCTCTGGGCTTTAACCAGTTAGGTCCTGGGAAAACTCCAAGGAAGAACACAGGAAGGCACAACCTCTCTGGGCAATGTGCTCTGCTGGCTGGTTGTCCTCATGGTGGATAAGTTTTTTCACATACAAGTCAGAACCTCTTTTTGTTTTGGTTTACATCCATCATATGTTGTCCTCCCACCCTGCACCACTGGGAAGACCCTGGCTCCATCTTCTTAGTAACCTCCTCCTGGGTACTGGCAGGCTGCTCTCGGGTCATCTGAAGCCATCTCTTCCCTAAGGCTGAATAAGCCCAAGTCCCTGAACCTCTCCTCGCAGGGCAAGTGCCCCAGCCCCTAAATATCTTGGTAGCCCTTTGCTGAGCTCACTCCAGTTTATCAATTTCATTCTTTTTGCTGGGGACGCCAAAACTAAATGTGGTATTTTAGATGTAGTCCAACAAGTGCTCCGTGAAAGGTGGAAGTTACTTCCCTTAATCCAGTGGCTAGGCTTCTGCTGACACAGACCAGGATGCTGGTGGCCTTTTTTGCTGTCATGGCACACTGCTGGCTCATGTTCAGCTTGCTGTCTCCCAGGACCCCTAGGGCCTTTTCAGCACAGCTGCTCCACAGCCAGCAAGATGTTCATCCTTCCCACAGGCAAGACTTTGCATTTGTTTTTGTTCAATTTCACGAGGTTCCTGTCAGGCCATTCGTCCAACCAGTCTAGATCTTTGAGTGGCAGCTCTGCCCTTGAGCTCATTGACTGATGCCCAGTTTGGTGCCATCTCCAACCTTTGTGAGAGTACTCTATCACCAATTTGAGCAACGTGCTTGTCAACAGGACAGCTCCAGACCTCTGTGGTACTACTAGCGATTACTTCATACTCTCTAGGGAGAGTGTGACCCGTTGACCACTGCCATCTGAGCCCCACCGTCTAACCAGGTTTTTTTTTTTACCCATATAGCTGTCCACCTGTCTAGACTGTAATGTCCGAACTTGGATACAAGAATATTGTGGGAGACAGTGTGGAAAGCCTTGCAGAAGTTGAGGTAAATGACATCAGCTGCTCTCTGGCTTGTCCACAGACACCATTCACTGCCAGTGTAGTGGTAGAAGCTCTTCTTGCTGCACTTCATGTCCCTTGCAACTATCAGTCGTAGGTGAAGTTTGGCTTTCCTAACATCACACCTACTCGTGTGTGTGATTTCTAAACTCCTTGGTAGCCTGTTCTGGCTTCCACCTCCTGAATACTGACCCTTTGTGTTGGAGCTCAGCCATGGGTTCCTTGTCTAAGTATCTTTTGACTGTTCACTGGTGTGCTACTAGGTGAAAGACCTCCAGAAAAAAACACAGACACTTTCTCTGGAAGAAAATGTTAACCGTTGCTCCTGGTAAATATATGAAGAGCAGAATAAACATAGGGGAGTGCCATCTTGTAACCTCTTCTAATGCTTATCCAAACCAGGATCTGAATTAATGTTAAAAGCATGTGTGGATGGAAGTGTTGTATTTTTAGGCTAATACATTTCTGCTGTAGAAAGTAGTTTACTGCATACAGCAGACAGCTGCATGTGTACGCATTTATTTTGATTAAATTTGTTTAAATTTTCATTTAGAATTAGTATAAGAACATTAATATAAACCTAAAAAAGTAATGTTTGCTAATACTATTCATGTTTAAAACGTGTTCCTGCCCTATGTGGGAACAGTCAACTCTTTTTCTTATTGTGGAGGAGAATGCTGATTGTATTCTGTCTGTGGTTTTTCATGGTTTTTGAAATAAATTTCTTGTGCATTTCCACACACTTCCTTTGCTGATTAAATTTTGTTGTATTTATCACACAGTTACATTCATCTGGGTTTTGAATGTAAGCCCTTCTGTGCTTGGTGGTCAGTCTATAATAATAATTTTGTGCATTATCAAGAACCTGCAAAATGTTCCAGTTGAAAACAATAAAACATGGTTTTCTCTT
>JAVJGG010000009.1:5484523-5511410 GCA_035590195.1 Aviceda cuculoides
TGCTTTACTTCTGGCTCCCTTTGGTTGCCCCCCCCCCCCCCTTCAAAAACTGTCAGAGTTTCTTGTATTCCAATGAATCCCAGTTTGCTTGGTTGTTGTGGGGGTTTTGTGGTTTTCTTTCGCCCTCCCATCCTCTGTCTCTGTCTCTACAGTAAGGTTTCTGCCACTACATGTGGATTAACAATTTGTTTTGCTTCACTCTTCCAAAGGATGTTGCTAAAAAAAAAATCTTAAATGTTAAATCAAGTTATGGCACATATGATGCAAACAGTCTAGAGAGGAAACCTAAGAATGCTACAGGCTGCATTTCAAAGGGATGGCATTGATGGGGAATACCCATGTTGAGTGAGGACAGGGAACACTATCAGACCACTATGGCCATACAGTCTACTGAAGACTGCAATCCTTGCTTTACATCTTTAATTTCTCCACTTTTTAGCAAGTGCCAATCAGGGAATTATTTTTGGATACTGCTCTTTGCTGCGGCAGCTCTGCTAAGAAGGGACTTGATCAGCTGTGTGGATGCACGTATAAATGGAAAAGAGCTTCTGGACCATTTCATTGAGCAGTTGTTATCTGCAGAACACATGCAAGTACAGGTTTTGTTTGTGGGGTTTGGGTCATACTGTATACCCTTCTGTAAAACTGTGCTTTGCTTGTCCATTAAAGAAAGAAGTTCAGTGTCATGATGTAAGTGCAAACCCATACAAAAAGCTTGTCACTGTGATCTGACGCGCAGTGTGACTTTGATCTCTGACACATCAGTTCCTTGGTGTGCTAGCAGTGCAAGTTGTTGGACATGCAGATGCATTCATTTCACTCTCCTGAATTATGAATGAAAAGATGTACCTTCTAAATCATAAATCACATTGCAGACAGTTTTCAAAAGAGAGACTGTATGCTTGGTGAAGTTGCAGATTAGCAAAGCAACTAATGGATCATGTCTTATCTGATGTAATGGGTTAAATTTTGATCAATGAAACAAGCATTGCCCCAGGGAAATGCAGTTCTCGGGATCATCTTGATGTGTGAAAGAGGGAAAACTGGCATTAGAAAAGTCTTCTGTAGGAGATGGGCTCGGTCTAGTTCAGA
Source organism: Aviceda cuculoides (assembly GCA_035590195.1). Taxonomy (NCBI): domain Eukaryota; kingdom Metazoa; phylum Chordata; class Aves; order Accipitriformes; family Accipitridae; genus Aviceda; species Aviceda cuculoides. The sequence goes on from JAVJGG010000009.1 coordinate 5,485,616, forward strand.
TTGACAGTAAGGCTCATTCTTCAACTGACATTGGGCACAATCAGTCTTTCTCCATAAAAAAGAGCCAAAGCACAAATGTAACTTAAAGAATATGCATACCAATTCAATAACTATATGTGTGTGTGCTTAATTGCTTTTTTTATGAACCGGTGTCTTAATTCTGCTGGGATTTGCTGTCAGGCAGTAAGAGATAGTACATCAAAGACTGATTATACTTAAGCTTGTATATTACTCCATTAATAAGCTCATTTTATTGTTGTCTTTTGCCTGCTAATAAATATGGCTTTTGTAAGTAAGTTAATTTTCTTGTAATTGGGATCGATGTTGTCAGAAGTTGTCTTGGGTTTTTTGTAGCACATTGAATCAAGAACAAGACATCAGCAGAGTTTCTGCAGTACCCTGACAGCAGTGTCAGCAAATGGGCCATTTGTTCTTCCAGTCTTTTTTGGCACTGCTATCAAGTGGTGGGGAATGCAAACAGCAGGTTGTTATCATGGCATCATCCTTGATTCTAGGCTCCTAGATATGGGTACATATGTCCATACTTGCAGGCATGCAAAATAAAGCACCTGTTTGGGTCTATGGGCAAAAAGTGAAAGGGTTACTAGTGTCAGATCTCAAAGGGATTTTCCTCCGAGTCGTGGTACTTGTTTAGCTTTGCAGATCCACCCAGCAAATGCAGTGCTTAGCTTTGGATGAGTTGCCTCAGAAAGGTTAGTGGCTATTAGAAAATGGAGCTTCTCTAAACACAGCTGTAATGAGACTCCTCCATCCTTTGCATTATCATTTTCAGCCATTTGAAAGTGCAGTCATCTGTGTAGGAGATGAAACTTCTCTTTGATGGCCTGTTTGCCATTCAGTGGTCTCAGGAGCATCATAAACAATCCGCAGTTGAGCCTTTCTGTCTCCCAGCTGCTACTTTAGCCCTTTTTTGCAGGAAGAAAAGCTAAGCCACCGAGACTTTAAAAATGGTGCCTAGACAATGTAGCCTGGACAATTTAGAGATTAAAAATAAAAAGTAAATTCAGATACCATACTCCTCATACAGATGCTGTTTTAATTTTGGTGTTTGAACGACCATAATTATATATTTTAAAATAGCTTTTTCTCATCTCTTCTGGCTCTGGAGAAAACAGATGCAAAATAAGCGAGGCAGGGGTCAGGCACAGGGGAGGCATACGTGCAGCCTCCCTGGGCTCTCTGTGTTAATTTGACTTTTAATACAAGTTAAGCTCTTGGGGCTTGATCTTGGAAATTACTTTGGGGCCAGAGGCTGCCCTGGTGCATCCACTCCCCGTCCTGCTTGTGGGCAGGTGTAGGTGTCTGGGCTGGCAGAGCCAGTGTCTGGAGGCAGAAATAAAGACTGCTCACATCCCTAAAATCCTTCTTTTTTTTTCGGCCTTAATTGCCTCAAGAAGGGCTTGTAGATTTGTGGGCTCCCCTTCCTCTCTGCTTTTCTGACCCAGCGAAGTCCTTGCTGTGCCGCATCAGCAAAAGAGGCAAGTGCCCATCAATGTGGATGAGGTGCTCTAACCAAAAGCGTGTTGAAGAGCAAAAGAGGTGCCATGACCACTGGTTTAACAGAAGGCAGCGGCTGGCACCCCATTTTGTAAGGGGCCTGATCCTGCCCATGCATTTGACATATGTCTTGAAAGCTCCTGTTGGGTTGATCAACTTGGGGAACACGGAGGAATACTTAATTTCTTGGTCCTGATGGGACTGAAGTTAATGCTGACTTGCTAAGTCTTGTTAGTAGTTTTGTGAGGTCTGGTAGCTTTGAGGATGAGCAGTTGTTAGGGTCCTGGCAAGCTTTAAAGAAGAAAGGTGGGAGATGGGTCGCCTTGAAGTTCAGGGACAGCAAAGTGGGTGTTTTTTCTTTTGGCATGAGCAACTTACTCTGCTTGAGTCTCAAACTGGGTGCCTGAGTATATTAATGGACCTTGCTGTGCTGATCATGTCAGATCCTCCAGCTTGCTTAAATAAATCTTGCCTACCTGTCATCAGAAGAGTGTGCAACTCTTTTCACTTGCAAAACAACTGATTATGTATCCATAGAGCATCCTACTCGGGCCCCAATTAGAGGCTGAAGCCTATGTGACTTGATATATTTTGTGAGCAAAGGCTTGTTAACTGAGCGTGTAAATGTGTAATTGTCTGTACAATTATCCAATTGATTTTTTTTTTAGCTTTGCATACAAATATGGGAGCACAGTCATGCAGTTGGGCAAATTTTCCAAAACCAGATGCTTAATTAAATATGTGCCTTAAGCATACAGACGTGACCACCCTTAAAAAGATTGATCCAGTTGTGGTAACCTCCTCTTTTCTTTTGGTATGTGGATAGGCTAATCTGAATTTTTTCATCCGAATCTGTCACATACCATGGTTTCTGTGTTATTTCTGTCCTTTTTCGTACTAAATATGTTTCATTGGTCTGAGAAATAGCAGTTACTGTAGAAATTGTTCAGAGGTTGCAGTTAATGTACATGCTGACTTTTTTAGTGAAGTGATACCTTGTGCTTACAGTGATTGGTGCTATAATACCTTTAAAATGGTTCTATTCCATATGAAATATTAATTTGAGATGTGGGTTTTTTTAGAGGAAAGCCTACTTAAATAATGGGAGTTGTTGGCAGTTGCAGTCCAGTGCAACTTCTGACAAGCAAAAAAACTCCATTAAATTTGGAAATAATGGTACACTTGAAGTTTTCCCTCTACTCAGTGGTTTCTCTGGAAGCTGCTCATTTGCAAAGAATGAGTGATCTGGCAGTTTTGACCTTAGAATTCTTGTCTGTTGCAGTGAATAAAATCCCAAATAGCTCATGTTTGAGCTCTGCAGTGTTCATTTACTGTGAAAGAAAACACAGTAATACTGCTTTTTTTTTTTTATAATGTGTCCTTTTATATAGAATTAAACACTGCATTCGGTCCTTTTGAGGCGGCTTTAAAAGAAGTATATAGGAAGGTAGTCTCAATAACATGCAAAAAGTTCCTGAATAGTGATAGAGCCGTACCATGGATGTGTAGAAGTGATTGACAACTGTATCCGGCCAAGGGTAGTATGTTCGTATTCATAGACCCACAGAATGGTTTGTGTTGGAAGGGACCTTTAAAGATCATCTAGTTCAACTCCCCTGCCGTGGGCAGGGACATCTTTCACCAGACCAGATTGCTGAAAGCCCCATCCAACCTGACCTTGAACACTTCCAAGCGGCTTTGCCTCCCAGACTCATGGCAATGTCAAAAGTAATGCCTCGGGCAGGAGTGTGAACGGCGTCAGGGTTGGGGATCCTGTTTTAATCTGAGCAACAACCACTCCCCTAATGCCCTTTTCTCTTTATTTCTCTGCAGATGTCGCTCCTATGAGGATTGCTGTGGTTCAAGATGCTGTGTAAGAGCTCTCTCTATCCAGCGACTATGGTATTTTTGGTAGGTCAGGGCATTTGGGAATTTTGTTTGTCCTGTTCTTGTCTTGTTTGTAGGACTTAAACCAGGGTATTGCCAGCCCTAGTATTTTAAAGTAAAGTAGGTACAAGCATGCAGTAATGTATATGTGTACATATATATGCAAGGACTTTGGTTTTTTGCTTATAAAATTCTCCCAATGTAGTGAGAAAACACTGAAAAAGGAGGTTACTTGTGTCAGGTTGACCTTTCCTGCTTCTGCATCCTGCTGGTCTGCACAGGCAGCAGTCCCACTTTTATGCAAAATTGCTGCGTTCCTTATGCCTGTCCCAGCTACTACCAAGCAGCAGCGTTTGTCCATTTTTGTTGGGCACTCAATTTTAAGAGGATTGTATAAGGAGGATTGTGCATTTAGGCAGGGTTTAAGATATTCTTGCTAGCTGAATTGAGGCTTTGATTAAAAAGGAAGAGAAGTACATTTATGACTATAAGGATTTCACTGGAGATGACAGCAAAGGAAAAGCAGGCAGAAAGATTTGAGCTTGCAAAACCAGTAGCTCAGTAATCTGGATAAAGCTTAAAGTAATCACTGTTATGTGCATAATGAAAAAATAAGGTAAGTTTGTTTTGGAGAGGAATTTAAGAAAGCACCTGAATAAAACCTTTTCATTACAGTAAAGAGAAAGTAAAAGCTCTCCTGAAAAATTATTTCAAACATTTTTATGTAGAATTTGAAGACTGCTTAAAAAAAAGGCTTCAAAATTGAAACAAATAAACAGTGAAAAACAGAAGCCTGATATGTACTATAATGCAGAGATTTCCTGAAGCTGACTGTGGGATTTCAGTGTACAATCCTTACTGATATAACTGAAGAGCTCTGCAGCTCAGTCCCTGGGGTGACGTCGTAAATCTCTGTTTTTCTGTTCAGAACAAATCCTTTGCAGGAACACTGCCAAAAGGGAATGTATTAGTATTGGCTCAGGGAAACAGGACCTCCTTCTGCTCTCATTTCCACTGTAGAAACAAGAGCAGAACTTGACCCTGTGCATGAAATACCTCTCACTGCCACGCAGTGTCATATTCTTCCTCTAGGGCACCTGGGAATGCTCCAAAGGAGATAAGCATGTTGTGTACGCTTGCCTCTGGCCAGCTTCCCTCCCAGAAGAAAGAGCACAGTTGTCATTGTCTTCCAGTAAAGGGCCCTGAAATGAGGTGGCTACAGGCAAAAGAACCATTCGAGTTTATGGGAGCTTGCATTAGTCACTAGCATGCCTGATAGCTAATCAAGGAAACACAGTGAAAACCACTGTCTGAAGAAGAAAATCTTCTGATGTGCCCTTGCTGCATGTGCCTGTTTCCACAGCACCAAGACAAGGCAATGATGAGGTCAGTTTAGTCAGGTTGGAAAAGGAGCAGAGAGAAGAACTGAAGCAAAATGATGTCTTTTTCCTTGAGAATGCATATCCTGTCTAGGAAGCACAAAGTAAAGGTTGTCATCTTCAGTGCTGAATGCTTCAGTCTTCTGGCTTGAGCTTAAATGCCAGCTACCATAGTTCCTGTGAGAGACAAAACTACAGTGCTGAGTAATTTAAGAACATCTAAGAATCCTCTTTTAAGGGCAACTGCAGAATAGTATTCCTCTTTGTCCCCCACAAACCTCCTGGCCAGCCTCTATGCTGTAAGCGTGAGGCTTGTGTCCAAGATACACAGTTTGAAACTGTACCAACCTGGAATTTCAGTTCAGCATCCTGGAGGCAAAGGTCAGGTGTGAACCTGAACTTTCCAAAAGTTCAAGGGCGTTTTAGTTTCAGATTTGTATCTGACATGCCAGAAAACATGGGACAATAGTACTAATTGCTAAAGATGTCCATAATATATTTGTAAGTGCCCCGGGCGTGCTATCTCAAATGACATATGCGTGCTCTCAAGAGACAACTTATTTAAGAAGCACCGGTAAAAAGTCATAGGCTGAAGATTGCTAGGTGATACTCCTGTTTCTCTCAACAAACAGTCTGGGTTTGAGAGATGCCTGAATGTGGGTGGGTTTTGACTTCCCTCTTCTCTTTGCCTAGGTTCCTTTTGATGATGGGAGTTTTGTTTTGTTGTGGAGCTGGTTTCTTTATCCGAAGGCGAATGTACCCTCCTCCACTAGTAGAAGAACCTACTTTTAATGTGTCTTACACCAGACAACCAGTCAACACTGCATCAGGTCAGAGACTGCTCATTAAACAAGTTTCACTCATTTCTGATGTTTGCCAAGGCATTTAAAAAAAGGGAGGGTTTGGGGGTTTTGTTTATTTGGTTTTTGGAAACTCTGGGTTTGGACAAGGGATTGCACTGCAATAAACCATGCAGCCACCTCCTGTGATAAGTGAAGTCTTTCAAACAGCATAATTCATCTGCAGTGTACAGAAGTGGTTTTGAAACCCAGGATGACAGGACTTTCAGTTCCCTTCTGTTGTGGTTCCTCATACCTTTACAGCTGTGTGTCCATGCATGGAAGGAGGCTAGCAAGTTCTCACTTTGCAGCGCAGACAAAATGATAGGTATCCAAAATGAACAGTGACATGAAGAAAGAGTTTTAAATACAGTTGGTAATGTCTGTCAGAGGTGAAGGAAAGCCTAACATTTTTCTTCCACGATCTGGCTATCTTGCAAGTCTTCTCGTTTTGATTTGTCTTCCATGCTCTGTGCTACAGTTTTTCTGCAGCAAAGCGGTCCTTCTCCCCTTGTTAGTCTACTTGCTGTCTCTCTGTTTGGTAATGGCTCTGAGCATCAGGAGGATCTACCTAGTGATGGCTCCTGTGGCAATACTGCTTTCTAAGTTTGTTATTTCTTCCTCTCTGGCTGTTAGATAGTCCCAGTTGGGAGAATCCTGCAAAATAAGACTCACCTGTAAGCAGAAGGTGTTTGTGCCTTATGGGACCATTTTGAATCCAGCTGTCTCTAGTTGGAAGACCTTCTACAGTGCTGAGATTTTATCTGAGTGCACACTCTGGTGCTTGCTTTCTCCCTGTCTCAGCAAGGCCAAACTGAGACATTTTTAACCACTGTCCAGATTGCATAAGCCAGTGGTCATTTGTGCCAGTGAAAGTACACACACATGCAGGCATGCTTGGTACACTGACACTTTTCCTCCCAGGCTGTCATTTTATTGCATGTTGTATAAGAGAGAGCTGAAGCTGGAGGATAATTATCTTTTCTGACAACTTTTTTTGGAATTGGCTATTTGTTTTTGTTTCATGCTGGCTTGGAAGTGGAAATATAACAGAGTATTTGTGTAATGAGAAGGAGGATCTCTGAAAATTTGGTGCCTCAAACCTCTCTATCAAAAATTGTCTTCTGAACCATTACATCTCTGTGTAATACTGTGGCTGCATCAAGACAGCCTCCTCAGAAAAGTGTCCTAAAGCCCTTCTCGCTAGCCATGACTACCAGCATTGTGCAGAGATGCAGCATTTGGGCTCTCCCTGCTGTCATGACGGCTATTGCACACCCACGTACCTTGTGCAGACTTTGGAAATGCTCTTCCTTGCATCCTTAAGCAGGTACTCATAGACATGTCTTCCCTCCCCCAGGTCTAATTGGTTAAAAAGATGTTACAGACACAAACTGACACTTTATTCACCTTCTTTTTGTTTAAATCCTAAGAGTTTTTTTTTAGGGCTTCTATTCTGCATCTGTTTTTCTGCTTGACTGAACAAGCATTTCCACTGAGAGTCTTTATTTTTCAACTGTGGAGGGTTGGGGGGGAGCCAAACTAACTAAACTAATATTTTTAAGCCTGAAAAATAACCTCAAGATTATGTGAACAGGGAGCATCTTTGGCTGGATTGGTAAATACCAGATTTAATTTTAGAGCATGGTTTTATTTATTCATGACACTTCATGGAACACAAGTTGTGGGTAAATACAAAATAAGCACAAGCCCTTTGATGACCTGCTTATGCCACCTACTTCCAAACTGTTATTACTGTTACTTAAAAGCTTTGAGCTAACCCCACCAATTTTTTTTATTTTTTTTTTTTACTTTTTATACTATTCTAGGAATACTCAACAGCAAAAGCAATGGGAATTAGTAATCAACCAAGCTCTCATTTTACACTAGCTCCTCTTCCAAATTTGGTAGCAGTAGCCAGTTCACTGTTGAGGTGGATCGCTTGAAACGTGGCTCCTTGCCCATCTCCCTCTTTCCCTGCAGCATGTTCTGCCATCCCAGCAGCAGCCTGGAAGTGGGAGTGCTTTTTCTGTGGGCCTGACTGGGAAAACGGATTGAACACCTCACCTACAAGCAGCAGTTTGCAGGCCTGGTGGTATCTTTCACTTCAGCCCTGGCCTACGTAGCCCCAAGCTGGCAGTTCAGGAGCTAGAAAAGGTCGGGTCCCTTTGCAGACGCTTAACAAGTACTCACTGAGCTGATCCGACAAGGAGGTTGACATTCAGATGTTGTTTTCTGCTGGATTCAATGAACTGAAAAAATATCTCAAAAGATTGGTGTCCACACTTCCCCCCCAATTCAATAATAGTACACAGAAGTTTTAATGAAAACAGTTCATTAAGTTCACTGAATTAACAGTTCACAGTAATTTTCCTAAAGAGCAAGCTGCAGTGAGCTACCTCAACCTCTCCCATGTCCCCATGCAGATGGAAACTGCAGAAATGCAGAGCTGGGCAGGATTTAACATTAAAACAAAAATGCTTAAGAAAAAGGCTGCAGAAGAGGGTATTAGCCCAAACGTTGGAGAGGTAGGACTCGGCTCCTGTTCCCAACCTGGCTCTCCTGCAGCCACGTGCTGATGCTATAGATGGAATCAGAACAAGGGCTTCTTGTCACCACAGCAAAGGAAGAGAGGCTGCAGAGCAGCCCTCTGCTCAGACAGGCAAAAGGAAAAATTTCTGTGGTGGTGTGTTAAAATTTATTGTGTTAAGAAGGAAATAGCTGCGTTCCCCATCTGCTTTCCGTCCTTTTTTGCTCCCGCGTGTTCAAACAAAGCTCCCTAGGCAGACACCACAGGCTCTGGGACAGTTTGCATCCCCGTGCCTTTTGGCTCGGCCCATCTGATTTACTATTGTAAGGACATGTTTTGGGGTTCAGTATGTAGCTGCTTCCTGAATGCTTGAAGTACTAAAGGATGCTTAAAGATTTCAAGAAGCCTGTATTCCTTCTGTGGCAATACTGAGTCCTAGTGTCACTAAGTCATGGAAGGAATGATTGAGGGGAAAAACACTGTGATGACTGTGTCATTATAGGAAAAACAGACTAGCGCCAAAAGAAGAAAACCTGTTGCTCAGCCATGATTTTTTTTTTCAGTCCAGCTTTATTTAAATAGACAAGAGAGAAAGAGAACTAATTTACATCTTGAGATAAAGACAGTCTATGACTTTAATTGCTGGCACTACATTAAGTTGTCTTCCACCACCCGCTGTGTTACGCGCCACCTTTGTTATTCCTCATGGCAGCAGTGTCTGTTAGTCCTCATATGTCATGGCTAAGGAATTTTGCATTTGATCATACATTTCCTTTCTTTGTCCCTGCAGGCTCCAACATAATTTCCTAAATTTAATCTGTGCAAAGTGATCTTGTCCCATTGTGTTAGCCAGCCGTAATTGGCTTCAACTTGGGTTTTTGCTTCATACATGTTTACTCCTTAGCTGTATTATGCCTAGAAAGGAAATTATCTGTTTACTTGGGATGCACTCTGGCTTACAGGCAGATCCAGTACACCACAAAATAATGTGTGAAGTCCTTTCGTAAGGCTTGACACCTGAGTCAGGGCTGCAGTTGAAACCCCTTTGTCCATCTGGGATCCCACACCACTCTTCCCTGCAGGCACAGCAGTTTTTCTGTGCAGGGAACTGAGCAGGGCTTGCTGTTTTCCCTTTCAAATGGTAGTCGCTTGGGGCAGTGGTGCCCTTTGTTTCACTAAATGATTTCCACTGCATGCAAAATTGAAACTTTTTGGTGAAATGTCAAGAAGTGAATGTAGTCCCGCAAGCCTGCGTTTTTTCTAGAATGGGAGAAAGGTGGCTCCTTGTCTTTGCTCTGATGAACACTTTGAGAAAACTTGTCTGAGTGTGCAGAGCACAGGCCCTGGAAGAGCACAAGCTGATGCCGCTGCTTGTTGTTGATATCTTTTCTGTCCTTTTCTTTCTTTCAGGGTCACAACAATCCGGAGTGCCGTATTACACAGATCCAGGTGGACCTGTGATGAATCCCATGGCTATGGCTTTCCACGTCCAGCCCAATTCCCCGCAAGGAAACCCAGTTTACCCACCCCCACCCTCCTACTGCAACACACCACCTCCCCCTTACGAGCAGGTGGTGAAATCCTCCACATGAGGACTCTCTGGCTTTCTGACCTGACTGTGTGAGAAGAAGGTGCCATTGCAAAATGACCAAGATGGAGGGCATCCGCCCTTTTGAACACTTGCTAGTTCTCCAAGTTCTCTCTCCCTCCCTTCCCTGCACCTTTCCTCATTAAAGTTACTTGCAAAGGGGTAATTTTAAAAAATTTTTTCTTTTTTTTTTTTAGTAGAAGTGGATTTTTTTCTTTGTCTTCATAATGAGAGAAGTTGTCTTTGTAATGCTTTTAATGGAAACCTATATTTAAAACCTGTATGTCTTTCTCTTTATTTATTGTTTGTTTCAATCATGGGTTTAATTGCGTTGTGGCAGGCTACTGATAGCGGTTCTTTATGCAACCCCAGAGTGATGTGCACTGTCCTAAGACCCCATAGCAGAAATGCCCTCATCTAAGGGAAATGACAGAGAAAGAGGGTAGAAATAGAAGAGGCAGGGCAATGCTTTTACCAGAAATGGAGACCACCATTTTTTTCTTTTACGATTTTCTTGTACAGTTTGGTTCTGATGCACAACAGAACGATGCTGTGATAGAAGTCTCTGTGACTGGAGCACCAGCATTGGTTGAGTCACGGCAGGGGCTTTTCCAAGTGCCCTAGAAAAGAGGGAATCATTACTTTAAATGATGCATCTAAGAGCTGAAGGACCAGGATTTGAGTATTTCTTGGCCAGCACCTGGACTTTGCCTGTGTGATCAGCATCATGGCTCCCCTTGTTTTGCCAGCAGTAAGATTGTATGAAACAGCCAATGACCTAAACGTTGATAGTGAAAGGGAGGTGTTATAACCTCAGAGCGACTTGTGCTTGTGCCTCTTGACAGAATGGTTAGAAACACTGAAATATGTAGGTAAGTTTTATTCCCTAAATTGGAAAATAATTACAGTAAGAAGGAATGGGAGCACGTTTCCAGGCTTGCTCCCCTTAACATTGATGGGAGTTTTGCCCATGAGAAATAGTAGCTTTCATTACTGTCTTAGTGCTGCCACAAAGAGTACCAAGTAGAGCTGTCATCTCCAGGTGACAGATCTGTAAAACTGCTCTCCTTTCTAGGTCAGGCAAATAAATAACTTTTTGGGACCGCTGTTTAAGAGCAGTTGCTTGACCTGATGGGCAGGTGGCTTGGCTTTCAGTAACTCTTAGCTCTTCATGTGTTTTGCTGTGAGCAGCCCCAGGATTCCCAATTCACCATCTCATGCTCGTGTCTGACTCTCTGAGTGACCACTGTCAACACCTTCAAATAAACATAGAGCTCCTTTACCTCTGAGGGCTCTCACACCCATCTATGTCTAGCAAAAATGTGAAGCTACTCTGAGACATGACTACGTACTAACAGGACCTTCTCCCTTTGTGCATATTCAGAGCCGTGTCACAAGCAGGTGACAAAAAAAAGATGGTATTGCCTTCTGCTGCTGAAGGACCTGCAGAAACAGCGTAGCTGAGTGTTAGGAGTCCGATATGGTCTTTTGGGTACCGGATGAATGCTTACGCACTGCCAATACATTGACTGCTCCTGTGTCACTCCAGCCAGGATACAGAGGTCACCGAGGTGGTTTGGAGTAATCTGAAGACCTATGGTGCACAGGGAGCCAAAGGTTTGTTGTGCAGTTAATGCATGCCAGTGGCTTGTGAGAACTTGTTCCTCAGCAGCAAGCTGGATTTGCAGAACTGTCAGAAAAGAGCATCCCTTTTATTATGAACATGAGTCTCTTAACAGAAAAAAACACTAAGGGTCACTGGTTCTAAAAGCTGCTGATGTAGTTAGTAGTCATCTGGAGTACAGCTTGCTTTTGAGGAGCTCATTCCTGCAGACCTGACTTGGGTGAAATTGTAACTAATTGCACTTACTGTGCATCATAATAAGGGACAAAGCAAAGTAATTCTGTGTGTGTGGTGTAGGCTCAGTGGACACTTAAGATAACAAAAAAGTATGTTTTGTGTATGATTACTAGGTCCATCTGCACACCACAACTGTATATATTTTCTAAACTAGTGTGCACTTGAAGTGTAAAGCTGCATATGTCACTGAATATGGTTGTGTATACATGACAAAAATTTTTTAAACGCAGATCCAACCTTTCTTTTTCTGTCAATAGAAATGACAACAGACCTCATGTTTAGTAGATAGATGTTAAGTCCTTTTATATTATGAAATATGCCTGTGACAGCTGTCATTTTCTTGGACACATTGAATAGAAGCCTTTTATAGTGAATTCTTATGCTGTACATTGAAATTCAACTTCTGGTGAAGTCTTCCTGAAGTCTGGCTGGTTTATTTGCTAGTGTTGATGGATGACACTACCTCTTACAACACATACGCTCCTCTGCTAGCAAACTTGCTTGGTCTTCTCTTGAAAACAAACATAGCACCTGTGTGGCCATCCATATGAATTACTTGCAGACTGTTTACATGCCTTTCCTCTCGTTGCCTTGCTTTTGGAAGTTTTTAGGTTTTCTTTTATTTTTTCCCTTTTTTTCCCTCTTAGTTTAAGAAAAAGAAGTGGGGGAAAAAAGAAGGGAGAAAAGAAGGGAGTGTACATTGCATGTTTTGCAAGGCTGGGTTGGTGGGTTGGAGGATGGATGGAGCAGAAGTAGGTCTTTTTACAGTCTCAGGGGCTTCAATTGCTCATAAAACTTGTGCAGGCTTTCTTTTGAAATGCATTTTATTAAAGCAAGATTGGATGTTGCTGTACCTCTAGCCCTCTTCGTTGTTCTTTCCTGAGCTGTGTGGTTAAAGTTCTGTATATTACCAAGTAGAGTTACGAGTGTGACCTCTTGTGTGCAGAGGAGGAGAGAAGGCAGGGCTAATGCCACCGAGAGATTTGTACTCGACAACGCTTTAGCAAGCCAAATGTGAAACACAGGCTACAGGTACACCACTGGAAAGGACAGGGTTACTTCTCACCAGCGAGCAGTGATGACAGGTCAGGGTGCAGTCCCACAGCGGAAGGAAACCATCATCTTCCAACAGGATTTTACTGAGCAGTAGTGATGCCCCAGGAGCTGCAAGCTGCTGCAGCTGTGCTAATGTCAACTTCCCTGTGGTGTGTTGATTCTTTATCTGTTGGGATTCCTGTGCCGGATCCTCTGGGTGCTGCTACTGTGTCCTCTCTCTAACACAGCGGATTTTGGTGCCTCACGGGCAAGGCAGGGTGTTATTTGACTGCAAAATAAGGTTGGTGCTGGTGGCTGGAATCCCTGGGGATGTGTAGGGCACTCCCCTGCCCCTTCCTGGGGGCACCAGACCAGGGTACAGGGCTGGCTCCCCACCTGGCTTTGAGACCTCACCATCTACATTCGATGGCGATTTAATGTGTTGTAGGGATCAGTCTCCTGGTTCTTGCAGAGGTCTTTGATACGGCGGTTTAAATGCCTTGAACAGGGCTTGGGCAAAATGGAGATGCTTAAGCTGAGCCAGCAACATAAACGATACCCCCTTGAAGTCCTTTCTTCAGTTGTGTGTCCCCAGAAAATGTCTGATGTGGCTGTGAGGAGGTGATCGGGAGGAATGTGCGCAGGTGGGTAAGGAAACCCTTGAGGTCTCTGCTGCTGTGACCCTGGCAGAAATGGGAGTGAGAAGGGGGTCCATCCCTTTCTGCCACAGTGAAATCTCCAACTATGCCGCTTTGAGAGAAAAGGCACTACTGGGGACTCCTGGTACACCTTGCCCATAGCTCTGGTGTGGCCAGTCGTTTGTACGTCCAAGGCTTGTGCAACAAACCCAGGCTGCACTGTGGGATGGGGAGAGATCCTGCCCTTTCTGTGGCTGGGCAGATGGCTTTCAGCCAGAGGTTTCACTGTCTCGGTGAAGAACAGCAAAGGTTATGGATGACTGGATGTGCTCTGCTCTCTTTCCTCCTTGGGGATCATGCAGGGAGGGAGTGAGCAGAGGTCTTTATAGACTTGTAAGGATCCCGTGATCCTTGTGTGCAGCTTGTGCCTCCAGGTAGGCCGTCATCAAATTTGTCTCTGAAGGGCTATTAAGGTGGTATTCCTGAGACTCTGTAGCTCTCAACAGGGAGTGGGCCAGCTCCTCATGAAGCAAACCTTCCTGACCTCAGGTGTTTTCAGGGCCACGGACCTGGCCATGTTTCTGAGCAGGTTCTAGCTGCTAGTTTTTCTTCCACCATTGCTGGTGAGACAGAAGAGCCCCATTCGCTTCCCTTCCTATCAGCTGGCAGAGGTTTCTCACCTGTGGGTAGCCGTGTGTGACCAACACACCATCCACCCTGCCTCCTGATGAGCTCTTCGGCTAGCACTGCCCTACCTCTGTCCACCAGCCCTGTGTCTCCCAGGCGAGACTGGTGCAGGGTGTGCACTCTGCTTTCCAGGTGGAGGGAATAGTTTATTTCCTGAGTGTTTTTCAAGTCATTACTTGGCTACGGGGCTATGGATACCAGAACACCTTGAGATTTGTTTTGGATTATGTTAAATAGATTGGCTGCCTGATGAGTGCTAAGGGTAAATGCTTGGGACAGATATATCCTGACTCCTCCAGACCCTAGAAATGCACTTCTTTGATGGAACAGATCTTAAATCTTGGTTTAGGGCTAAGCCGAGGGGGAGGAGGGTGGGCAGGCACTGCCTGCCTCCCCTTGCCTCCGGCAACCTCAGCAGCAGGCGATAGATGCAGGCAGTGCCAGGCAGCTGGTCCTGAGCTGCTGGTCAAATGCACTGCAGACTGGGAGTTGCATAAATGCTCAACTTGATGGGTTTGGGCAGAAAATCAATCCCAGCCCCTGAACGGCTGTCCTCAACTCCTGCAGACCCATCTTGCGTGGCAGTGGTGGAGGGCTGGCAGGGCTGCTGGTGCAGAGACTGCTGGTGGTCTGGGGTAGGTGCTGCTCGGGGGAGATTTTTGGTTGGGGGGGTGGGATGCGGGTGACCTGGTGGGTGGCAGATGGGTGGGTGTGATCCAGCGCCAACAGGACAGAAATGATCCAGCTTCCATCAGTACAGGCGTGAAGTGACACAGCCTGAAAACTTGTTGGTTGGCATCCTGCGTGATGCTTTATGTCTGTAGGCGGCTCCAGGGGGTTATGCAGACATTGGTTATCAGCCTGGGTTTGTTGGGTTGCTGTGGTTTGAGAGGGGAGGAGACGAAGAATATGCTTGTAATACCATCTTCTGACTAGCTACTGTCAGGAGTAAGCAGGGGTGCAGAGTCACTCCATGATCATGGGACCAGCCTCGCGGATGCTCTGGGTCCTGCCTATCGCAGGAGACTTTGGGAATTATTACTGTCCTTCAGCTTCTGGTTTCCCCCTGCCCTGCCTTGTACACGCCACACGTCTCCTTTCAGCCCTGCAGCAGGAGCGTGAGATCTTATTCAAGATGATCAGAAGAAAAGCAGCAATGGGGATTGCCCTTCAGCAGGGCTCAGGAGATGCTTTTTTTGTTTCCTGAGGAAAGTAAGTTTTCTTCCCATAAAGTGCCTTGCTGCCTTAGGTGCTATTGAGGGAAGAGTCCATATTAATGGGTGAATTAAGTTCACGGCAGTCTGAGGGTTCATAAGGTTTTGCTGCTGCTTGTTCAGCCTTCCAGCAAATAGGCAGCACTCGCTGTCAGGCCCAGGGCAGCTGAAACACCTCTGCCAAGGCGTGGGCAAGAGCCTGGCAAGGCAGGGCTGTTGGGCTGAAGCTGCTAAAGTAGCACAATCTTATTTGTGGATTTTTGTGCTTGATTCTCCCCTCCACCTCTTTCTCCCTGGTGTGACCAGGTGCCCCGTGGCTCATAGGAGAGGGGCAAATGTCACCTGCAATATCCTGCAGCACCTTCCATGCCTCTCTGTAATTAGCAGGCTGACTCATCAGTTGTGGTGCAAGTAGGACCTGGCCTGACAAGGAGGGTACCAGCCCTGCCGTTTCTGCTTGGGGCTGGCTCGCAGCTGCTCCTGTGTTTCATTATCACTTTGGGAAAAGATAATGCAGTAACGTGCTTTTTTGTTTTGTGGGTGGGTTTTTTTTTTCCCTTTTATTCCAAACCCTGTGACAGCTTACATCATTGCTGCAAAAACAAACAGCTGGGACTACATTTTTTCCAACAAGCTCTTCAGACTGTGTGGTACACAAAGGAGGTATTGCTCTTTTATTCCCTACTTAAAACAAAACGCAAAACCCCAGATGGGTTAGTTTTATATGTATATACCCAAGGCGGCACTTTCTGGCACACAGGTCAGCAAGAAGATAAAACACCTTGTCAGATAGTGGAGCCTTCCTTACTTTTTTTTTTTCTTCTTCTTCTGGTCTATCTAATACATCATTGCTAATTCAGTGGGTGAGAGAAATGGGCCAGGATGTCTTCGCAAGCCCTGTGGCTGTGGAAGGCTGCCCTGGCACTGGGGCTTCGAGCGGTCTTACAGCTCAAACTGATTTTACAGTTGTTTGTACTCTTTGATAGGGAAACTACTACAGACACACCATGCAGGGGAAGATCTGGCATAAGGCAGTTTCTACAAAGTAACTGCTAAATAATGATGCTGTTAAAGAGGAGCGGTGCAGCTGGCAGCCACTTTCCCAAGCTGCCAGGTGCTGCAAGGTGAAGGGGACAGCAGAGAAAGCAGAGAGAACAAGTTAAGCAGCCCCCTGACCCCAGCCCCTGGAGACGGAGGTAGCTCCTTAGCTGCATCTATGTGTTCTTTTGGCTTTATACAGTGAGAAAGTCACAAGGATAGGTGTATGAGTCTATGTCTCTCTCTATATATTTATCGCCTGCTGCCTAACTCTAGCTTATCTAATAGCTACAGCTGGATTTACAGCAGCCCACTTGTAGCTGTTGAAGAGAAGCGGTGGCTGAAGACAGGTCACTACTGCTTCCCACGTGCAAATCACAGCTGCTCTGCCGTGCAGAGATGGGGTTCCTGTGCGTTGACATGAAACCAATGAAAATGAATGGGGGAAAAAGTGAACAATTTCACCAGGAAAGAGATTGTTGCATCAAAAGACCCTGATAGGACAGGGCTCAGGCAGCATGCTGCTGCCTAGCTATTACCTGACACACAGCACACATGCTTCTTCCCAGCCCCTCTATCCTACCCTATTTTGACATTAGAGAGAGATGTTGTGCTAAAAAAAGCCCTAATGCATTTATCTAGCTACAGCTGAATTTGTAGAGATTATCTTCAAGTCCCTACCTACAGACCAGAAATAATGCTATTAAAAAAAGCAGCAGTTGCTCTATGTGGCAAAGAGGGCCACAAGTGGCACATGGGGCTTTGTGAAACAGAAATAGTTGCTTGCAGCATACTTGAAGTTTCCTTCTGTTAAAGTTGAGCTAGAGAAAAACATCAAGCTTTCTAAAAGCTGGAAAACAGATGGAGCTGGACAGAGAGATTTCATACATGTGTTCTTAAAAACCAGCTAGTCACGAGGCAGGCTCTAGCTGCAAACTGTTCAACAGGACCTATGTGACCAGAAAGGAAAGCAACACTTTGCACTAAGCAATGCACACTAAGAGCACCTGGGAGAAGCAGCAGTAAAGACACCTGCAATGCTAGTAAAAGGTGAAGGTTAAAAAAAAAAAAAAAAGGCAAAAAGCAATTTGCCCACTCTCTGCCATGTGTTTCATCCTGCAGGACTGTAAGATCGGGAGGCAGTTCAGCAGTAAGATCAGTGGGACAGCTATTGCCACAGTGCTGGAGGGAAGGAAGGAGTACAACAGGAAAAAAAAAATAAGTCACACAAATTACCACCACATAGCTTGATCTTTACTAATAAAGCCAAAGAACAAAACATCAGCATTTTTTTCCTCTTTTTCTTCTCAAAGAGCATCTCCATTTTTAACACTACTGCTTTTTGCAACAGATGGACAATTACACACGGACAAAGCAAACCAGGGAATATTGAGACTTTTTCCACATTTTTAGTTTGATGTGATTTCTGAAAACAATGCCTTGGTGAAATACATTTTTTTCACCTTCACACAATATCCTTTCTTAATGGGCCACCTAGATATTGCAATGCTGTGACAAACAGAAAGGAGGAGCCATGGGGAAAGTCACATCAGGAAGATGAGGCAGACGCACTGTCAGATGCTTCCCGACTCGATACGTTTCCAATCTTGCTCAATTCCAAGAGGACTCTGCAGAGAAAGACAGTGCCAAGCCCCACCACAGCAGAAGGCTGGCTACAGTACAGAAGGAGTTGGTAGCTGACTTGCTCATTATTTCGACGGGTGCACTCAAGCATCTTGGAGATCTGCTCAGTATTAGGCTGTTCTAAATGTGTATATACCTATATATTTTTTAAACCAGCAAGTTTTAATTACCCTTGGGCTCCAGCCAGCCAAAATCACCTCCCACATGTGCCAGTCCAAGCTCAGCAGCAAAGGCAGCATATATGTATATAATCACTGAATGAAAAAACCTGCCTGTTAATCCCCTAGCTAAGTGGTCAGTACAACACATGCTTGGGATTTGCCAGGAAGGCCGGTGGCTCCTGTTGTCTGTATGCAGGCAGTTCCTGTAAACCTGGCAAGCCTCTTCCCGCTTAACCCACCCCACATGCTCTGCAGTCACCGCCAAGGGGAAGGAAAAAAGGGGTAGGGGTGATGTGAAACAGGATCAGAGCTGCCATCTAACTCCTTAGAATTTCTGTGAGACTTCACCCTGGGCAAGTTTCCTCCCTGGCTTATCTATGGGCAGGATCAGTGATCTGCAGGCCAAAGGAAGAAAAACAAAGTTAGACCTTAGCATGCTTGCCATGGAGGAACATCTCATCTGAGATAGCCTCTACTGGTGCACTCTGTGCACTGCCTTCTGTAATCAGCTCTCCATGTTCCTCACTGATCCCTCTGCTTTCTGCTGCTCTGCTCTGGTTTGCTTCACCACAGCTGCTTGCCATACAGCATCCCTCACTCCCACTGCCTTTCAGCATTTTCCCTCATCCCTGGCTGAACAGATGCATCTGGGCTTGGTTCCCCCCCCCTCCATCTTCTGCCCTTTGCAGGAGGGGTGGAAAGGTCTCTCCTGCTCCTGTGTTTTAGTCATACCTGACAATCCAGCAGAGGAGCTACACCAAGACATTAAAGCTGTCCCTGCACTGGCACTGCTGCTGTTGCCCAGCAGAACCAAATGTGGAGAGTATTAACATCCCAATGGATATGGCAACAGACACTGAAGTTCAAGTAAGTCACCTGCTACCATTCAGAAATTTATGCAGGAGCAACAGTGCATCTCCAGGCCTGACCGCAAACACTGGCGCTCAGCAGACGGCCCACAGGTCACATATATCCTGATGCATGCCTGAAAGGTCAAACGCTCTGCCATCTGTCACACTCGCACCTGACAGAAGGTACCAACTAAAATAAGCACCTGGAATGACAGCACAGGGAGACCTGGGGGAAGGATGACAACAGAGCTTGAATAAGTGAGAGTGTACTACACCTACTTACCTTTTTCAAGCAGTATGCTTACTTACTATCTGAAACACATAAACCTGCTCTAAGTGTACTCAGAGTATGTCCCAGTTCTCCCAAACCGAGAGCCTGATACTCAGGAGCACCTGGAGGCAGGTTTAGTATTTCACAACCCCACCACACTACAACAGGAAGCAAAGCACTAGCAGCACAGTTAAAACTAAGGGCAAAGGGCTTTTTCTGTTTGGATTTTAAGATGAAATAAACTTCAATTACAGCCTTGAACAATGGTTTCATATTGCTCATTAATCTTCTGCAGCCTCCACAAGCAGCTGGTATTTATCACTCCTGTCATACTACATGGGCTAAATGTGGCAGGGCTGGGCGAGGGAGGGAAGGGCCCAGAACAAATCACCACCTTGGTTCAGAAGCAACAGTCATCCTGAGTTACCAGCATGAGAAACTGCCCCGATGCCCTCCCTTACTCATTTGTGTACTAGGATGCTGCAGGACAGGCTTATTACAAATCCACACAGAGGAGAGGAGACACACAGTTACGCTGTCCCGGCCCTGCTGTTAGTGGCAGTGGGAGGTTAGTACAAGTGACTCCACCTGCAGTTTAAGCTCATGCCATGGGATGGGGCTTTGCAGAGGTGGGGACAAGGATCTCCACCCTGCTGCAAGTGCCTAACACACTAACCAGGTGCAGGTACCAAAGGGAGCCTCTCTCAGGCTTTCAAAAAGACCTCCCACAACAGCAGCGAAAGACAAAGCAGGTCCCTTCCAACCTGCTAAGTTTCTGAAAACAGAGATGGCCTCATACCTCTTCATCAAAAAAGGCTGATCTCCATCATCTTAGCTTCTAGGGACTGTGGAGAAAAATGCAGAAAAATATGAACATAAAAACATTTTTAATCTCTTTTTAAAGTTACCAGCTCACCAGTGAAGCTGGGCACTGTCCTGCAGGTAACTTTCTGGCATAAGGTGGAACTCTCTGGGTAACCACGCTGCAGAAAGCAACACTGCTGTTGTGAGTCATGCACAAAGGTACAGGACAGATTCACACAAAGACCAGCTTTTTGCTAACAACAAAAGACTTGAATCAACACACAACACCAATAAACATGCAGAGCATGTCAAAGACCTGAAAAAGACAAATACAACGGAAGAGAGAAAGTTCAAAAATTGACTTCTCTTGTCCTATGTCTGAAGGTGTCACTTTAACAGAACTTAAATGTGGCTTCTCCCATTCATGCTCTGATGACTTCATGGTCCTTTGGGGCAGGGGGGGTGAGAAAACGGGTTTATCCATCTGTCAGTTCAGGGTCGAGTTGGTTCAGTATCAGAGGCACTAAACAGTCTCATCTCTTTTGGCATCAGTTTCCCTTCAAAATGATCTTTTAGCTGTCCTGTTCCACTTTGCTTTCCCTCCTTTGAGGTCCAAGTTCAAACGCTGGAAACTGGGAAGTCTCCGGTACTGAAATATCTGAGAGGAAGTGAATAGCTCCAGCCATGCCTAAAACATAACAAGAAAGAGATCTTTGTGCATCTTTGACATAAAAATAGCACAGTTGACAGCAAAGGCAACAGCACCTGTTCGAACACCGCCTCACTAGGTCTTTTTTTGAACAGGGGAACTTAGGGCCTATAGAAAGGCAAGTTAATCTGTACTTTGCCCAGGAAACCAAGTATTACTTGAGAAGATCAAAGGCAAGAACCAAGATCTCTCTGCTACCATCTTTTTAGCTGCCCAACCTTAATGGCTACTTCAATTAAGAAAAAGTAAATCCCCATTTGGACTGTCCCTCAGAATTTGAGCAGCTCTTGCTTATCATTTCTTTGGTTAAAAAACAAAGGCAAAACTTTATTATACTTGTGATGTACAGATTCATTTGTTCACTATTCATAAAGAAATCATCCAGAGCCTGAAGCACTAACACCAGTATCACCTAATAAAACTCTTAGCATGACAGACAACAGAGGTGCCCTACAGCTGGAGAGCATACAAATACAAGCTCAGTTTTATGATCGAGGTAAAATCCTATTTTATCAACAGCTAAGCACATACAAAGGAACCTTCCTGAAATACAGCATCTGAGGCAAATGAAACGATTAGGACAACCCCTAAGATGCACATACAACTTCCACTGAAAGTATGCACGTACATGCAGAATTGGACAACTTCATACACAGTTTTGGCTACAAGAATTTGGCTACCCCCAAATTAAGACTTTTTTTGTCTCAAAATTGAGATTTCTAGATTTTTCTAAAAAAAAAAAAAATCACCGACATTAAAAAACTAAAATAAAAGCTGTATGTCAGCATTAAAGCACAAATCATCCTATTGTGGGCACTACTACAACTTCTCAACAAATTTCAAAGCTCTTATACAACAGATTGTATGCTTGCTTTTTCCCTCTACAAGGGCATGCAAGGGAGCTCTCAGGAATAAGAATACTTGTACTTTTCTCCCTTAAACATTAAGACAATAACTCTGTATTTAGAAGGGATGCATATAACTACTGCTCTCTCCTGTTCACACCTTGGATTGGTTTATTTGTAAAATAATCCTATTTGGTCTGCTGTAATTTCACATATTTGTGATAGGTGGCATAGTAGGCTCACTGTTCATGAAGCAGCAGTGCTACTTTAAATCCTGCTTGGGTCTTTGATTCCTTGCTACTGTCTTTCTAAAACATAAGGACAAGATAGGGAATAGAAAATAAACTACAAATAAAATTTACAAAGCTCTAGGAAAGTATTCAGGAACATTTTTGAGCTTACAGAAAAGTCCCCAAGAACTCTGCATTTCTTTTCTGTTCAAGTGATTTTGGTTCATATTAAAACTAGCTTTTCCTTGCTTTAGTACTCCAGCAGAGAAGGTCTAGTTCTGACAAACGAACAGCTTCTCCTAGAGATCCCCTACCCACAGCTGCTCCTCTGCCCAGTCCCTCTGCAACAACACCCACAACAAAACTGTTCTCTGGACTTCTGTTTGCTTTAAGCCAAGAGCCATTGGCGCAGCAGAATTTTTTCCAAGAATAACAGTGGCACTGTCTTTACACTGGAAACTGCTAAAATGCAACCAAAAGTGAGAGTTGTGATAGTGAATGTTTTTCTTTTGCCTTTCTCCCTCCCACCCACCTCCTTGTATGCAGAGGTGGTGGTAGGGGGTGGGTCTATGTTTAATAGTAGAGGAACCCACCAAAGATTTCCCAACTCCTAAGCGTCTGCCAAAACTCCAATGTTGCCCTTCTTTCCTGTATAATACAATACCATTTGCAACACCACCACTTTACCTTCAAAGAGAGAATAAGGTCGGTCAGGAATACGACATCCATGTGCACCATAGTCCAAACACCATTCAGCAAACTGGGGAAAACAAAATAAAAGTTTTGTTTTAATATTTTTTATTTAAGACTGTTAAATGCAAGCTTGAGTATCTGCATATCTTTAATATGTATTAAATGTAAAATAATGTAAGCAGAAACACAACACAGAAATCACTGTCCAAAATCAATTTATCCCACTTCAACTGTGACAAGGCTGCAATTAGGTTTTAGGATATGTATTTCCACAGCACGAGTTTCAGTTTTGTAACAACATAATTAGGTGGGCTGTACTTAACTTCTGTTTTCTGGAAATCAACCCTGCTACATGTCAATGAAAAATGCTGTGAGAACAGATACATTCAGTTTCAAGGGCAAAATTTTTCCAATACTGTATCAGTTTCTTATCTGTCTTGGTGTTTAATTTATCCACGAGCTCAGGACTCAGGGTCATGAATTGCATTTTGGCTTTCTTTCACTTCCGTGCACCAATTTAGAGTATTAAATCTCCAGCTGACATTACTTAGTTTTATTTATTTGCTCTCCTCAAGACTTATGAAAAATCATTCTAAATACAGTTAGACTATTATGGTCATCCACGTTTTGTTGCAGAAGATAGAATACCATTAAAAAGAGTTGACACTGTCTTTCTTGTGTTTGATCAACACTGCTGCAGTAGCTACATTAGATATACATGACTTATGAATCTGGATCAATTTAATAGCAACCATCTATCTCTTCTTTATGGCTCCCCAGAGCATACAGGGGGCCACAAGTTCCCATGGCATTTCTGTGCTTGGAAGAAAATCACTGCTTACTCAAAATACAGTATGAAGATTCCTGCAAATTAAAGAACCAAGACGTCTCTCCCCGCAATTTGGGCAACCTGCTAGCAAACAGATCATCCTACTAACCAGAGGGTGCCCCGGCTCTAGAGTTGGAGCTATACAGGGTGTGAGTATACCCCCAGAGCCATCAGTCTGTTCAACAGGAGGATACACTGGCATCTCTCCTCCTTGCTTCCCTCCATTCTGTTCTGTTTAAAAGTTTACTGGGGGATGGATTTTTCTTCTCTTGGTAGGGGTGTGTGCATGTACATGAACATCTTGAGGAAACCCAGCAAAAAAACCCACAAACAGAAACATTGTGGTCTACACTGTTACTGAGAACTGATGAAACATTTTTGGGCCCCCCAAAGGTATAAGTCTTCAAACCAAGGTTTAATCCTCCATGTAATCTTGTCTTATATGTGAGGACTGAACATGTTTATGGCATATTTCTAAACTACAATCAATTCTTGCAACATCCACATTTTATTGCACACTAGCCTTTATTATTACTGCCAGCCTGGGAGCTGCAACAGAAATTAAAAAAATGCACCCCAGGCTACTGAAGCACAACCATCGTTTACAAGTTCATAGCTTCAGCACAACTCACAGATCCAGTAAGTCACACTAATATCTTTGTTAAACCAAGCGGGGGAAAAAAATATATCTTCTAGCAGGAAGACATCTGCCATTACTTGTCACATAGACTGGGCATGCTTGCTATCAGCAGTGGTTTAATCAGAATGCTGAGCAGCGCAGGGCTCGGATGCTCTCTGTTGCCTGGAGCCCAGGATGCTGTAGCCCCTCTCTCCTCTCCCAGGCAGGCCACCTAGGAGCAGCTCAGCCTTCTGGGAGCCTGTCTGATAGTGCTGGAGAGAAGCTGTGAAGCCACAAATGAGAAGCACAAACCAGGAGCCATGGCCTTTCAAGCTCTTCTGGTTCATTTGTGAAACAGCTTCATGGCTTCTGAGAGGTAACCAGGGATTCCTGGCCAGACTCCTTCCCCTGGGCCTCAAGTTTTTGGTGTGAGCAAACACCTCTGGGAAGGAAGCCATCTAAGTTCTCTCAGTTACATGCCTTTAGGTACGAACATAACTGCACGCTTGCTTCCCTGCATGCTCTGGCTCAAAAAGAAAAGATTTCAAGAATGCCAGACAAGCAAATTCCTCTGCCTGTTTCAAGATTTCCCCTGCAAGAGCCCGAAGGGCCTGACTGAATGCTGGAGATGCTAAAATGCAGAATGGCTGCAAATACGCTGCCAGACCTGACTATGCTAGGCACCTCCAGCAAACGGTCTTTGGCCACTGTGACACATCATCCTTCTCAAATGGATTTCAGGTATGTAATTGAGTCTCTTCCTTTTTTGGCTTTGAAATAGATATGCTTGCTTTTCTCTAGCTTGGTATGGAAGAATGTCAAGGCCCTCTTGAGCCAGAAATGCAGTGCCAACAGGACTTGCCAATACTGCACAGAGCCACAGAAGTTGTACTAGCATGAAGGGTGACAGGGAGAGCCCAATAGCTGTGCCGACAGCAATGCCTGCTTGGTGCTGTGGCTCACACATCAGCAGTGGATGAGTCCACATGTGACTACGCATTTGCTGTGGGAGTGCTAGGGGTTTATTACATTCTCTAGGATGCAGATATGCCTACAGGTGTCCTCATGACACAACGCTCTGGTAAATGTGAGACAAGCAGCAACTTTTTAGAACTCTGCTGACCAGGCTGACAGTGGAGATGAATACAATAGCTTTACATATGGCCAGTGCTCATCTAAAAGCACCTAAGAAGCAACTCAAAATTTCCCATTGCAGTACTTTTTAAAAGGCCTCAGCTAAATAACTATGTATGCAATATGAAACCTAGTATCAGTGAATTAAACTGACAAAAACCCCAACCGACCAAACCAAATCAAACCAAAAGTCTTATGAGATTAGGAAACAGAGGCAGACAAAGCTTTCTCCTTTGGTAACTGCTAGCATAGTCAGAGCCGATAGCAGAACCTTGACAATTCCAGTGGAAAAATTCCGAGTGTCTTTCTCTTATTTTTTTCATTAATACAAATTGCAAAGTGAGCAATTTAATAACTGCAATTCAGAGCTCTAAAAGCCCCAAACAGGCACCAGTCAGAAAACAAATAATTACAAAAGACTACAAACAGTATCGCTTGAGGAGCTGAGGATGACAGTGGATGTCTCAATGGAATAATTAGCACCATATAACAATAGTCTGTTATTGCTCAGGCAGGCTGATTTCAGACTCTATTTTCTTCTGAACACATGTTTAGTTCCTCCCCTCTGTCCTGGTTTCAGCTGGGACGGAGTTAATTGTCTTCCTAGTAGCTGGTACAGTGCTGTGTTTTGAGTTCAGTATGAGAAAAATGTTGATAACACTGATGTTTTCGGTTGTTGCTAAGTAGTGTTTAGTCTAAAATCAAGGATTTTTCAGCTTCTCAAGCCCAGCCGGCAAGAAAGCTGGAGGGGCACAAGAAGCTGGCATAGGACACAGCCAGGGCAGCTGACC
>JAVJGG010000009.1:5511510-5535688 GCA_035590195.1 Aviceda cuculoides
CATCATTTGTACATTCCAATCCTTTCATTATTACTGTTGTCATTTTATTAGTGTTATCATTATCGTTATTCGTTTCTCCTTTTCTGTTCTATTAAACTGTTCTTATCTCAACCCATGAGTTTTACTTCTTTTCCCGATTGTCTCCCCCATCCCACTGCAGGGGCGGGGGCAGAAGTGAGTGAGTGGCTGCGTGGTGCTTAGTTGCTGGCTGGGGTTAAACCACGACACCCCCTCGCAGAACATTTGTGTGTCTCACTCTGCATATTAAGATGATGTGTGCCCCACATACACGGTTGAAATCGTCCAGTCGAAGCGTCAGTAAAGGGGAGCAAGTGACAGGACCCTTTTGTCCCACCCAGACACGCAGACAGCCAGCTCCAGCTCTAGCACACAACAGCCTACTCCGATCACAGTTTACTGGTGCATGGGCGTTATGACACGAAAAGGAACAAAAATTTTACTGGAATGCTGTAAAGCTCACCTTGCAAGCTCGGTAGAGGTACTTTTTGTCCTGAGTTAGGTTATAGAGAGACAAGAAGGAATAGCCATTGCCAGCAGTACCATGACAGATCCCATATCCTTTTCTCAATAAACCTCTCTGCCAGATGACATCACTACAATCCATAGCATCTTTCAAGTATTTATCCTCTTTAAAAGTCTGTGGAATAAAAACAGAGAATAAACAGACATAAATTGAAGTACTAATGAAAACAAAAGGAAGCTGGACCTGAGAGATGTTTCGCTTGGTGTGGGTTTTTTCCATATACAACTTATTTTGAATTTTAATAATCTATTAATCATAGACTTGCCTTTCTTTTCTTACTAAGTTGTTCCTCCTTTCCCTGCATCAAAAAAGAAAGAACTTAAGATTTTGTTTCTGAAATCAGGACCCCAAAGGAAAAACTCAAGTTCAAGGCCCTGGGTTCTACAACCTATAATCTATTTGAAGGGTACGTGGTCCTTTTTTGCTTCTCCCCTCCATTCCCAAACCACAACATCATTTGATTTGAAATATGGAAATGTAATTCTTGTGTCCAAGAAATGTAACACAAAATACCGGCCATCAAATCTGGTCCTAAAGGGCTAACTCCTGGTCTTCCTGAGTAATTCTTCTCGGTTACTCACTGCCTGCCTTCAATTCCACGTCAAAAATGCACAAGAGTATCTCTTTGCATAGCACAGGGCTCTCTTCTCTGTCACAAGTACAAGTAGGAACACTCCATTATCTTGATTAGTATTTGTACTGGAAATACTCAGAAGCACTAGCCAGTTTGGGCAAAGGACCAATTTTGCAATGTTTATTGCAACTGAAGTGCATTTTGGATACAGAGAGCCCATCCAGAGAGCAGAAAACAAAACCAAGTAATTTAGCTGAACACCACCAGACTTCCACCTTTGTAAGGCTACCTTTTTGCTCCCCTTTGCCTAAGTCACTCTACAGATTAACAAGACAAAGGAAAAAAAAAAAAAATAAAGTAACTGATGGACTACTTATTTTGGACTACTAACTGATAGACTTAGTCCTTTAGAGATTAAATCCCCTGCCAGGCTATTTAATAATGTAATAGAATCAATTAATATGCAAGATTCTTAAATCCACAAGCTTTATAAAGAAAGTCCCTCTCTCTAAACAGGGTTTGCAGCTACTTAGCTGTTAACATTTTGAATTAAGGCCTGGCAACAGCATTTGATTTTGAGGACAAATACTGCTGTCTATTATTGCAAGTCCCTGTGCTTGGTATGAAAGCATAGCCAGCAAAACAGACTCCAATTTTTCTTACTGCTTCTTCAAAAAGCAGAATATAAAGACTAAAAGAAATGCATCATGCCCTATCACCTTAAACATAAAAAAGAGGCCAGAAAGGAGACTGCTAAACAGAACTTGGTCCTAACTCTCTTATCTCCTGCAAAACATTTTGTGCTGGGGAAAGCATTGCATTGACAAAGAAGGGGGGCGGGGCGTAGAGAAGTCTGCAGTGTTAAGTCAACCTCCTACCACAGTCCAAAGAAAAAGCAAGTGTGACTGCTGCTACATTCAGCAATGCTATAAGAGATTTACAGTTCACATTTCAGGTAGCAGCATGAGTAATTATTCCATAAACCGAGCCTGCTTTTCATCAGCCCACCCAGAGGCCGACCAGGGAATCTGCCAAGAAGGACTGTCAAAAGCAAGAATCAATTTGCATAAATGTAATTAAATGGCATACTTTCAAATGTCATGCAAATCAGAAGTGCACAACACCAGAGATAGCAAACCTCGTTAAGGATGGAGAAGAGCAAACAGTAGGCTTGTGGTAGCTCAGCGGTTATATTTATGCCCTAGAAGAGGCCTGGGATCTTCACTCTGATGTTAAGTTCTCAAGAGCTATATCTTAATAATGAAGTAATTTATGGAAGACATTCTTTGGCAAGACACGTGAACCTACGCTTTTGAAAACCAACATAATTCTTAAAACTCTTGGGATGAAGATTCAAAGAATTTAGGTCAGCGTTCTCACCCCCAGGACTCCAACATTGAATTGTTTAAATACATGGCCCTTTTCCAAGAAAGCCTAAAGTCTAGTAACTACTATCACTCAGAGAAGCAATTTTACCCACTTATTTCCTCTTCACAAACATACCTATGTAAGTATTTTGAGATTCTCAGGTGCCTAGCCTAGGGTTCTGGTTTGAAAGTCTAGATCTAGAAAGATGTAAAATGCAAACCTTACAATCTAACAGGGCTGCATACAGGTCTCTCTGAAAATAGAGGTCTATTATGAACACAGAATGATTCACCTTATAAGCTTGCATGAGCATGTGGATGACTCCGGGGGCACCATGGCACCAGTGAACCAGTCTGTCAGTCTCATTGCTCAGTGATGATGGGTAATTCCCAGATCTGAACTTTTTATGACGCACATAGTCAATGCTTGGCTTCACCAGCTCTGCCAGGGTCTCCTGGTCCACATTTGCAATTGGCTAAAGAAAACATTAAAAAAACACCACCAAAACCATAAACAGAAGTAGTAACAAATTGTGTATCAACACTTAATTCTATGATCTATTTTCAATTATCTTGCATAGGTGCCCTTGATCCAAATACTCTGAATCACTTCATACAGATTTAATTAATGTCTGCTTACAATACCCTTGTGAAGAGCATTTTTACAGCTACTGTAGAGACAAAGAAAGTGGGGCACAAAGTTGTTACCTGTCTTACTGGAGGTGACACAGAAAGACTATGGAAGAACTGAGAACAGAATATGGATTTCAAGACTCCCAGGCCTCTCTTTATACCTTAAAACAGCGAGAACGCTTACAGGAGAAAGATGGTTTTATAGCTTCGTTGCTCATAATACACATTTAAAACACAATGGGTTACACATTTTGTTTTAAAAATAAGTAACACAGATAAACGTGTCCTATTTCCCAATAAATGAAGTGTATGTAGTGGCATACCTGGCAAAGGTTTATGAAGGTTAAAGTTTTCCATCATAAACAAAACTCCCTGAAGCTATGGGCTATAAATCTGTGTTTCCAATTTCAGAAGCAACAGCTACTTCTCCAGGTAGCTAAACATCTTTTGTACTACAAACTAATCCTTAGATTGCTCTTCTGAATTTTCTTTCTCATTTCTTCTATTTTAGTTTACATACTTGCCAAAAGGAGAGTATATCCATCAACCTGCATGCTCCTTGTAAGTAAAGGTTTAGAAGCCGAGTTATCTGTTGGGTCTATAGTTGTTCTTTGTTGGCATTCCCTCCTCTACCACCCATTTTACAGTATTTTCATAACAGAGGTCTCTATTTTTATACAGCCTACATGATTTCTGGGATTCCTGCAAGCTGTGAGAACAACTGCAGAAATTGGAGCCTACAGGAGCCTAATAACTGAGCTTACTTTTTTAAGTAACTTGTCTTTGTTGCTGACTCGATGTCATACAATTTCACTGTTTCCCACCAGCTCCAGCATATTCGCATTCAATAGATGAGCACACTGCTACAACTGAGAGTCTTACAGCCAAATGAAGACTTTCAGTAGCTGTATTTTCAGTAACCTGAAAAAAACAAAAGCCTGTATTTCACCTCAGCCAGGAAAGCTTTGCCAGACTTCTACCTACAAGGTCCCTCAAGCAAACTCCACCTGTGCACTTTTCTGAGTGGAACAGAAACCTTCCCACTGCTAATCAGAAGTACACCTGAATACAGATCGGCTTATCATGAAGAACACCCCAGAGCTGATCAGCCCTCACTCAGATGCTGACCTGTGGTGTAGGGAGGCTCTGGGGGAAACTTTGTTTTGCAGATCTGATTTCACTCTGCACCCCTGCAGCAGAAGGCAAAGCAGATGGGCACCAGCAATAAATGCCTTCAGTCTTGAGCTGTGCAAGGCAAACCCAGCCCAGCCCAGCACATCTGTCCTTGGGAGGTAAATCCAAGAAGAGCAGAGCTCTTTACAAACCTCATTCTCACCTTGAGCTGCCGAGAAGATTTGAGTACAAGTGAGTTCTTTGCCCAACTTGCTGAGGTTCCCAGCAACTACTTCCAACAGCAAAAAGGTAACCTACAGGTATGTGTCCTGACTCTCTGGCTAAGAGCAATGATACACAAACAGACATTTTTGCTTCAAGGTTAATGAAAGGGACTAGGATTAGAAATTCCCTAGCCAGCACTTCAGAATTTCCCCTCTACCTCCTGGATGAGTTATTTAACACTGCTGAGCTCTTATTCTTCCAGTAGTCTCCTGTAAATAAATCCAGCAATACATGTTTCCTCATAAAGGTGCTGTACAGAAATTATGATCAGTGACCTTCACATCACATATGTTGGATATCCTTTTTCTTTATCAAACAGTGACTCAACAAACCATCTCCTGAATTCTTTGCTGAAAATACAGAAAAATTCTCCTCTTTTGGGGTGAAAGGGGTGGGGAAAGGATGGACTCAGATATGCCATGTTCTGCAGTGAATGACTCAATTCTGCATGACTCATAATATTTAATGTACAGTGAAAAGACAGTAATCTAATGCTGCATAAACAATGGCTTTGTGGTAATTCTTAAAAGCAGCAATTATATGTAAAGGAAAAGAGTTACGATTTTAACATGTAGACAGAGTAGCTTCTGCTTAAACCAAAAAGCACTGTGCAATTATTTCTGCTATCAGCCCTAAACAGTAAATGAAGGAAGGAGCCTTTAAAGAGGTTTCTCAGAAAACCTAACAGAGCCAGAGAAGGAAAAATGGAAGCCAGGAAAATGAGGGAGCCAGAAGGGGGTGGGCCACCTCGTTGAAGAAAGCAGGAAGTGAAGTTAAGGGCACAGTAAATCAGACCAGCCTGAGGCTCCAGTGAGATGGTCACTGCAGAAAATGGCTGTAGTGAGGTTAAGACATGTCCCCAGGTAGCAGAGCAGTAGCCACTTCCACAACAAAGTCAGCCACTTTAGCCTGAGCTACTGGTGGAAATGGCGTGAGCTAATCCGAAACAGATGTGGAGAAGTCACAGCACCTTTTGCAAATGAGGAACAGCTGAGCAGTGGCAACACCAAATACCAGCTCAGTCACTTCTGCAGTGAACATTTGTACACAGCTTTGGGCTGCGAGGATGTACAATCCTTCCAGTTGCCTTAAGGAAAGTCACTTTGCATGAGCTGGTAAGAAAATTAACATTTACAAAGGCACAGACTGACAGCACCTTTAAAAACCAGAAACAGGTACAATACAAATTGTGCAGCTCTATGGCTATCTTCTATAACAAATCTTAAGGCTCTTTTTTCCAGATTGTACAACAGAAATAAGATATACAGGTGTGTTTTGAAAAACATCATAATCCTATCGGAGAATCTCAGGACAGGGGGAACAGATTTAAGTGTGGGAAACAGGAGGTATACAGAAGAGAGGAATCTCAGGAAAACAGAAAGAGGAGAGCAGGGGTCATAAATGCATTAAGAAACATCAGGTTTTGGGGGGAGAGATGGGAGGATAAGGAAGAGGGAGAACATATAAAGAATAAAAGCATACTGAAGACTAATGTGTGATTAAGGATAGTCTTCCAAAAGCTTCAAGGCAGTGGGGGGAAAAAAAAAGTCACCAGAGAAGAGAGGAATGGAATGGAGGACAGGAGGCACCAGTGGTGCACTCATCACAAAAAAAACCTGAGGAGTGATGGATGGTAAGTGAATATTTAGCTGGTCTAACTGAGGCACCAGAAGTATGAGCATGAGGGAAGGCACCTCACTATCTCTGTTGAGGATAGGAAACTTCAGCTCCTGGAACTCTGGTGCTCTGAACCATAACTCAAGGGTTAATTCACTCTAATGTGAGGATACCCAAGTCACAGCTTGCTTCTGCTACCACGGCCTGAGCTAGCACCTCTGCACAGTTCTGTGCTGCAGAGCCTAACTCCAAATTCCGAGACCCTGACTCAGCACAACACTGCACACGCATGAAAGCTGAAGATAAGATCCTCTGATGCAAAACAAGAGATCACTGGTGTTTCACCCGAGCCCACAGAAGACGGTCTTACCTGCATGAGCATGTAATAGATCCCAGCCACTCCATGGGCTGCTCCAACGTATTGCTTCCTGTGCCACTGGTACAACAGAGGACAACGGTCTGTTTTCCGTTCCTCCTTCGAAAAGTTTTTCCCCGATTCAATAATAGCATCTATTACCTAAGAAAGAGAACATGCCTCTTCCATCTGTCTTGCTTGCTTTGATTCAGAGGGTTTTGCTTTGTCATGACTAAAACCACAGTAAAGAATAAGCCACAATAAAAAGTGATAAGACAACAATATTCAATTCACTTGGACTTGACTGTTGAGGTAGAAATGGAATTTTTCCTAAATGATGGAATCACTTATATTTCTAAGAGTGGAAATTTAATATATAAATATTTCTAATCACTTTTTTCCAGGCTTGCCTTCTCTGGTTCCAGTATCTGCAGAACAGTTGTGCATCTTCCCCGCACTGAATTCTCCTTTCCACTTAAACAGTTCCACACTTCTGTCTTAAGGTTTTGTGTCACAATTTCTCATCCTCAAATTCTCCAAAACTAGTTACTTCTCAGATGCATTTCCATGGCTGGCCATGGACCCACCCACACTGGCCTGTGTCAGTCCCAGCTGGGCAGCAGGGAAAGGGGGAAGAGACTGGAGGGACAGATGAGACTGAGTTCCCAGCTCTAGGTCCCTCTCCTCTCCAGCAACCCTCTCCCTTGAATTTTGTGAACGAGTGAGTCCAGTTCAACTTCACTGATGCTGTGGCACTGGAGAGAGAAGAGTATCTTACCTCTTTGATAACTGACTGTGAGACAGTGTCCGGACCAATTTCAGTATTCAGGTACAGCAAGGCATATAGGTAACCTGCTCTGCCATAAAGCAGCTCATCTGGAAGTTCAGCATCTGTGCTTGTGACTGTCCTTTGGAGCTGCAACAACCTGCATCAGACAAGGAAGGTAAGGAGAGAAAGCATCTTCTCTAGAGACCATACTGGACTATGTATTGTACGAGCCATCAATCAAACCAGAAGCAGAATGAGTGCCAAAGCCCCACCACTTCCCTTCAGTCATCCCCAGTTCAGCTGGCTGCCAAGTTTACACACAGGAGCTCTGCGTGCCTGCCATCCCTAACTGACAGGCAACTCGGAGCCAGAGCCAGGTGAGTATTAGTGCAACTATCAGGTTTTTGTGCAGACAAAAACAGATGTATGGGTGCAGGGTGGGGGTTGGAGGAGGCTGGAGAGCTTCTGCAACAAACAGGGAAACCTCCTGGAGCCTCTGGGAATTTCACCTAATTGAGGACCCTTAATTGTAGATGTGTAAGAAGAAAAAAACAAAACCAAAAAACCCCAATACCACCGTTCAGCACTCCCCCTCCCTAGACAACACGTTGTCTCAAACGTTTAGCAGCTCAATTTTAAAAAGGGCACTGCTATTACGCACAAGTGTTTTGCTTGCCTTTAGCACTGGAAAAAACAGTTTGGGCTGGCCACTGCAACTTTCATTTGCTCCAAAGAAACTCCCTGCTATTACTCTACCAGTCTGATTAGAACTGAGGTGGAGCAGAGGTCTGTTTTCCTGCCCACTTCCTCCCTGTCTCTTCCTATCTTTTGTGATTAAATTGGCAATCAGATGAAACCATGGAGGTGATCACATTTTAAATTGGGGGAGGGACCAAGACAATCTAGATTAAGACCAAATTCAATTCCCAGATCCCCCCAGCCACTATTACTTGGCAGAAATGTTAGTATTAACATCATGCCGGAGCAAAAACACTGACCCCAATGGCTTGTTTATGCTGTCACTGTTTAATACCAGGGAAAAGCGACTCACAAAAAAAAGTTTTATATCATCATTCCCTTCTTGGAACTATGCTTTGGACTTAGAATTAAATTATTTTCTTTTAAACTGTCCACTGTTAAGTTTTATTATTCAAATCATACAACTGGACAGCTACAAGGTAAAAAGTTAAAAGTGCAATCATAGATTACATTTTGACATCTATAATGTATCACTCAGCTGGTGTTATGCATATATTTGTAAAAAAAAAAAAAAAAAAGGAAGAAAAGAAACAAATATCAAACTAACCTCCTTTTCAGTCCTCCTCCTAGAAATGACTTTCCAAGGGGAGGCAAGACTAAAAGATTTATTGCTAATCTCATTTTGCTATACTTGTGCTTCATGCCTTACAGCAACACTGCTTTCCTAGCTGCATCCAGAATACCATGCCCAACTTTACTGTCAGTGCCAAAAGCAAAAAAACCCCAAACCTACCACCCATTTCAAAACTGAAATATTCATTCAAGAAGAGCAGCAGCAGCAGCTATTAATCACACTAGAATTCTGGATTAGAAAGAGACCAATTGTATTTCCAAATATAAACCAGAATGGAGATGAGGACACAAGGCTAGTCTGCAAATTCTGGCAGCCTAAGGTATGCTGCTGGACCACGAGCAGGTGGATTGCTGGTGCTGAATGCAAACCCCACAAGGCTCCACTGGTTCCAGCCCTCACCAGGACAGCAATCAGCTCCATACCAGAAAAGGGACAGTCAGTTCTCCAAGGAAGCTCTACATCTGAATGGGATTTCTCAAGACATTTATTACATTTAAATTACTTTGAAAAGGGGCTGGATTTTTTTCAGGCTACCCTTCATATGCTCTGACCTAATTAAAGCCCTTGCCTTTGATGGTTCAGCAAATACCTCCTCTTTGTTTTATTAAATCTTTGTTACATACCAATTGGATGTACTATGTTCATGTCTGGATGTTTCCAGATCCCTGCAGTGTACGTGTTTTGTAACGAATCTACAATTCAGACCCACTCTTTACAGGAAGCATCACATACTGCACAAGCACTACATATTGCTGATTACAAGTGTGTGGCTTTTGTTAGATGTCAACTCAATGTGACAAAATCAAAACATGCATGCACTACAGATATGCCCAGGACATCCTGTCCTTACGGCCATAGAGGACTCAAGACAACCCGCTAAACATGAATCAAGTGTAGTCCAGCTTTGATAAAGATAAAGCCTATTTTGTATTCTTCTATTGAAAATGTATCAAGGGAGAAAGTGTCTCAATTTTTTAATCCTGTCCTCCAAAACTCCACTTGCTAATGTTACTGAACCAATGCTCTCTACAAATTAAGGGCATGGCTTTTTGCACCATCAAACACTTACTTGGCCACACATTCTTTAGATTCACTGTCGTTTTTCAGCTTGTGATAAACCACTGCACCCACTGCCAGTGGCCCAGCATCACCACAGAGGAAAGTAACTCTTCTGCCATTCAGATTGCGAAGGATTCTCTTCACATAATCAAGAGATCGCTGCAAATGGCTCTGTTTTTTTGTGACACGGTACAGTTGCAGATATAAGAGGGCAATACCTGGAACAACCACATGAAAAAGAGATAGTTTCATTTACTCTTCCTTCTAAGTAAATCATGTTCCCCTCTTTAGTGCCTCTGAACCAGTCACTCCAATACGAACAGGTATTTGGGCAACTAAAGCATGTCAGTCAAGGGTCCTAGCTTATGCAATGGGAAGGCATCAGGCCATCCATTTGGATTACATTTCAATTTGGATTGTGACAAAAAGTTAAAAAAAAAATAATCAGACTGAAGCCCAACGGTAGACTCACAGTTTGCAGAGAATAAAGAAAATTCATGACACAGGCACCAATACTCAGTGCAGAAATCACTGAAGACTCAAAAAAACTGGGTTAACAAGCATGTGTATGACCAAGTACATTGACTGTACAAGACTATCTATTATATCCAAGAAGTGATGTATTTTCCATTCGATTTGTAAAAGGATCTTTTGATGAGGTTTTGGATTCAACTTGCCAAGTTCTTTATAACCCTTAAACGTATTTCGCAACAAGACTATGAGTTTCTATGAGTTAAGCTAGTTTGGAAAAGCCAGAAAGCAAACAAGTCCTCAGAGAATGCTGGAAGGTATATCAAGGTTCACTACATTAAACTCATAGTTTTCCATTAAAACAAAACCAAACAAAACCAAACCTTAAAAATTGCAACAATGTAGACTGAAGAAAGTGAAACAAATCCATCTAAGTGGATGTTTATTGGCCAATTGCAAGCATACATGTGCAGAAGCAAAACATTTACCTCCAGACTTTACTGCATCTCAAACTCATTTCTGAACAGGGAGAGCACTCTCCCAAGCCACAACCAAAGCTGAGTACACACAAGGCCTGCTTAGATCCTCAGAGAGACCACCCAAGGAGTACAAGAATAGCACCACAAGAGTGCTGATACATCCTCAGATGTCCTCCGGACTAGCTTTGAACAGGCCATTCTAGAGGAGTCCAAGAGGGCAGCTGCAGAGCTCGGTTAGCCCAATTCAGTGGCACAGGAACTTGTGGGCTATTTACTTCTGCAACCCTCTTTTATGTCGCAACAAACGTGTAGATACCTGGGCTTGGTCAAAGGATGATCAGAAAAGTAGCCATGACACCCAGTTCACGCAATCCTCCCTTGTCCAACACCCTTAAAATGGCTCCTCCAAGAGGTCTGGCACATACAAAGAGTACTTGTATTAGCAAGATGGACTCTAACATGAATCCTATGATTGTTACGTGCCAACAGTATATGCTCCAAGATTTTCAAGATACTTCACAAAGTATAAGCCAAAGCTCAGGACTGCACTGCCAATAAGATTTGTCTAGACTTGGTACATGACAATCAGGGCAGTTGTTTTCAGCATTGCTTTTACCTTCTGATGTGCACACTAGCAAAATGCTGCAAAGAGCAAGTTTGGGGAGAAAGTATTTGCACTAAGAATTTTAAAAGCCAGATCATTTAAATATTTTTACTCAGAGTAATTTCCACAGGAGCCTTGAAAGAAGTTTACAACTTGGAATAGACGTAGTTGGCGATCCTTCTACAGGATGGAAAAACCCCACTCTCATTAGACTGCATTACTTGTTCATCTTCTTGTTTCAGCTGATGATGGCTGTGTTACTTTTAGCTTATGACTCATTTTCAGCATGCTCTGGTTTATCAACCGTAACTTCAGTTGTCAGTCACAGTGTCAGAACACAGCTCCCCGGGAGCCGTTTTGTAATGTCAGTGTGAGAAAGCCCACCACTGGAGATCTTCTGCACCCATTTAGCAGCCACTCGCTTTCAGACCTTGAAACACATCTACCATTTAAGTCCGAGTTGTCTAAAACTTCCCACTCACCCACAGCACCATCTGCACCAAAACATCAAGAAGGCGGCAAGAAATTTTACCCTTTCATTTCCAGAATTAAACCTGAGCATGGGTGAAGCCTGGAGAGTTTTTCCAAGCTGCTCCCCCTCACGACACAAAGATAAAAGAACAGATCTCAGGGCACATTTCAAACATGCTGTGCTAAAAGCATAAGTATGCCTGAAGCGTGAGCTGAACAGAGCAGGAATAGAACATGCCATTGTAATAGCAAAGTGGCACTTAAGAAGCCTAGACAGAAAAGCATTTTGGCAGCTTGAAAAGCAGTGGCCACATCAGGCTTGACAACTGCAGGCTCTGCCTAAAGTATCAGAAGGGCTCATTCACATTTGGGTAGCATCAGTGATGCAATCCTAAATGAACATGGTGCCTAGCAATAACCAGCACTTGCACATGCCTGTTTATCTTCATGAACTTCACAATCTTGCAACCCCACCTCCATACTCCCCCTCCTCACACGTGCATTTTACCATTTTTGTACAGACAGAACAAGCACAGCCAAGCTATCCATACTCCAGATTGTAAGGCTCCAAGCTCCTGGGCACGGAACACCTCCTGCCCACAATTATTAGAAGATGTTGTCACCATTAGACAACTGCTAACTAATAGTCAGTTGAACAGAAAAAGGTGAAAATAACTCATTTTAAGAAAACCTTAAAGAAACAAGAGGTAAGCTGAAAGAAAGAGCAGCCTTAGAAAATTCACTCCTTTTGCAAGACAAATATCTCCATATAAAAAAGCCAATTATCTCTCTGTAACTTTGTCTGCTGAAGTCAATGGAAGTCATTCCAGACAGTAGTGACCAAGGATCCAGAGTTAAAAGAAACCAACTCACACAAATGCCTGCATCAGAATATTTCTGCCACTCCTGTGAGAATATTAGAACCTTCTCCTGTGATAAACCTAATTACATCATTTAACGACACACTTCATTCAAATTCTAGCTTTCTCACCAGTCCAGCCAGTATAGGCAGAGCAGTCATGTGGATCTGCTGTCTTCAGCCCTTCCTCCATTTGTTGCAGAAGGTCCTTGATTTTTGCCTGGATCCGTTTTGAGAACTGAGCACTGACCTGAAAACAGGAGGCAGGAGAAAGGGAGCGAGTCAGAAAAGGAAAGAATCCAAGAATGCAAACTGTCTGCTCTACTTTCTTGCTTGGAAAAAAAAGGAACACAAAGCCAAAAACCAACCAAACAAAAAATAACTAGGGAATAAATATTACATACAGCAACCAGCAGTGTCCAGGTGGTTCATCTTAAGTGTGTCCCATGTAATGCACTCTGATTACATATTAGAGTAAGTTATTAAGACAAAAATTATCTGGCGATGCTTTAAAGTCACACGAAGAACAGCTATGGACACTGACACTATGTAATCATATGCTGCCTCTTATCGCAGGCTCTTAAAACAGTAAGCAAAGCTTCTTTGAGCTGAGTAAAAGGTGAACAGAAGCAAACAGAAGACAACCATCTGCTGCCACTCCATGGGCCAGCACTCCATTCAGGGTCCTGGTACCAAGATGACGTTATAGACGAAGACAGCACAGTGAACCTACATGTGCTTGCTCTCATCACAAGGTCCCTGCACATCCTTTGTGCCACTATGGAGGCAGGAATAGCTAAAGGAAAATAAATGCTCATATTTGAGACAATCAAGTCAAAGCCAAGCCATCATCTTTACAGATGTGCTCAATCACATCATCCATGACATATTCACATTTTCTTCTTAAATCCAAGACTTCCTTCGATGTCCCAGTTTGTGATCACCCCACGGAAGGCAAGTTGCCTAAATGCCCTTCCTCCCACTTCTTGCTCTCTCCTCTCCCCAAAACAATATTAGGATTTACATGCTTTATCACAAGAGGACGTTGTTAAATGCAGTGACGTATTAAAGAACAACAACCTGAAAGAAAGAGCTAGAAGCAAAGAGGGCAAGCAAAAATAGCTCAGCAGCTTCAGCTCATGCATGAAGGTGAAGAAACAAATATTTGATTTTATGTATCATTTACTTTTACTTTTGACCAAGAAAAGTTTACATAGATGCTATATACTAAATATAGCAGAGGATGCTTTACTCTTGCCAACATTTCTCTCTCATTCAGCATACCGTATGGGAAGATACGCTACTGATTACTCCCTTAGGCCTATGGAACGTGGAAACAGTGAATGAACTGGAATTTATTGCCCTATTAATTTCCATGGGAAGAGTATTCATGAATTCCCTTCACAGGACGATTCTACATTTGAGTGGGACCATCAGGAAGAACAATCAAAAATTATTTTGGGGCTTTTTTGGGTTTTTTTTTTTGTTTTGTTTGTATGTTTTGGTTTGGTTTTTTATTAAACAGTATCACTTACTGATCAGCTTTTTCTATTAACACATTTATTAAAAACTATTTTATATATTTAAATAGAGCTTAAGATCTAGCTTTACCTATAGCACAGTTTATCTACTATAGAGCTAAAGAAGAAGAAACAAAAAACCTCTTCCCTTCCTGGGCTATAGGAAAAGCTTTATCATTATCAGATAATTGCATCATTCTGACAAAAGAGTGATGTACACAAACCTTATGCCACCCCAAAATATTTCCTGAATGTGTTTCCCATCACCTATGGAAAGCCCCAGACATACATCGCTTGCCACCCGGATCTTAGTTACCCAGGGACAGCCAGAAGAGAAACTCTCTAGGAACGTGGAAGCCAGCAGAGCTTCCCCACATCCCAAACCAAGAGCCACAATGCAGTGGTCATCAGAAGAATGGCATTACACAATTTGGCTACTTGTCAGCTTACACTGAGAATAAGCTACTGTTTTCTGAACAGTGCTCGATCTCCTTCCACCTCTTGCTTCCCCAGCCTGCTCCCAGATAGCAGCTGGTACAAATCAGACCGGAGAAGGCTTAGTTTGATGTTAAACACGTCTACATTTATGATTTTTTTTTTTTTTATTGGAGAAGGAGAAACTAGCTCATTAGGAAGGTAAGATCCTGTTTGATTACAACACATCTCAAAAGGGAAGGGTTCAGATAAATGACAGGTCCTGGCTGCCATCATTCAACTGGTTACTCAAAATAGACACTTTGGACTCTTGTTCAGAGCAGAACTTCAAATAAAAATCAGTGAACTCGAACATCCATTCAACAGATTCAGAAATCAGAAAGATAATAGGAATTACACAAGTCCTCCAACACCCCAAAAGTCTCCAGGGTCAACAGTTCAAATCCATTTTATGATGGTAGGAGGAAGGGAAAGGGAAATTGTGCCATTATATCTCATGCCGCACACATACCACTCTAGGAAGGAGCTAGAGCCCCCTTAACCTCTCCAGTAACTAGAAATAGCAACCAAACACAGTAAGCATCTGACGTGTATTACTCTTTGGACTTAATATGGCATGGGTTTTTTTAGGAAACTGTACCACACACACACACACAATATCCCCCTCACCCTTTTGCCTAGTTCAGTGAAGTCTCAACACAAAGCAAAACCCTTCCCAAGGGCAAGGCTTCTCTCCTTCAAAAGACAGCTATGCCAATGCTAAGGCATATGGCAAAACAGCATGAGGATATCCACATGGATGTGTCCAGGCATAGCGCTGAGCTTATGTGACAAGAGTGAACTAGGGTTTCAGACTCCCGGTTTATTTACCTACTGCACACCACAAGCAGGCTGGTTATCTTTTTGTTCTGACAATACACCTGCTGTTACCAAATCAGGGTATTTTTCATCAAACACCAGATCAAATTACTTAGAGGCAGCAGAGGAGTAGTAGGACATTGGGACACTTGGGTTCTGCTTTAAACCTCAGTCCCATACAAACATTTTAGCTCAGGTTAGCATATCCCTCTCTCTACAATGGCAACTGTAACTTTCCTATCTTGATTCAGTGCTTGGAAAAACACACATGAAAGGATTTTATTACATCATCATCATCATTATTATTATTAATCTGCCCAAACAAAGCTTATGCCAGTGTGAACAGGTTTTGGGGCAACAAAGCTTTCCCCAGCTACCTACTCCTCCACCACTGCCTTTTTGTGGGGTTTTTTTTGTTGTTTTTTTTGGTTGCTCTGAAGCTTTAACAACCTAGCACTGTCATTGTTCATTTGATAAAATTCCACTATAAGCTTATAACAGATGCTTACATGCACTAGAATAAATTAATCACATAGAGAAATGAATGTTGAAAGGTGGCTTTAGAAGATTTATAAACCTCCTTCAAGGAATCTTATGGTGGCATTACAGCTGAGCATAAAGCACACTAATTCATGTTGAGTGCAGATTGATTTTCCTGAGAAGCATATTCACTTCATGAGGATGATTCCAGCTGGCATTCAGCTTTTTCTGCAGGTGACTATTGTTATTCCTGTAGGGACAAACAAAAAACAGGAAGCCTGACCTCTGATATCCAGTATCACATTTACTCCTTGTTCACAACAGGCTGGGTGGTAACAGGAGCTGAAGAGATCTTTAACTAGAAAAGGCTCTCTCCAGGAATTCAACTGCTGCATTACTCCTCTGCTGCTGCAGGAAGAACAACCACTATCATCCCAACCACTGCTCAAGTTTTACATTGGCAAAAGACAAAAAATGAGAGCTCATTCCCCATTATACCCAACAGAACCCCACAGCATATTGATTATGGTAACAAGAAAGGCTCATTATCAGCATGAAACAAAAGTAGTGCAGAAAAATACAAATATGTTGGTTTTGCAAATTAATTGTTGTGTGATTTATTTGAAACATATCACTTTCTCCATTGCAGTGAGGTGACAGGCAAAGGTACATCCCAATCCAAAGCCTTTTAAAGCCAATGAAAATGTAAGGAATGTGAGCATACATGTAACATCACTCACCTTTGGCACTAATGACATGGTGTCCAAGTTACGCTGTCCTTGTCAGCAATACCTGCTTGTTTCCCCTATCTGCTTTCTTTCATTTGTAGGGTTCCTAAAAAGAACTTAAATCATCTTCTTTTGTAAACCCAGCACTAAAACTACACCCACGTTACAAAAAATACACCATGATGCAAATAAAAATCTCCTAAAAGAAATGCACATTTCACTTGCAGTTGATATTACAGTAATGTACCAATTCTTATTGACCTACCTCTCCATTACAGCCATATCCAGCTTTACAGCCATGGCTTTAAAACAAACCACCCCCAAGAGCAGGTAAGGCAATAAGCAGCTGCTATGTATGCGTTTTATATCATGATTTCTGGTAGGTAAGAGGAACCTGTAACTTAAGTCTTGCATGCACATTTGGACCAGATATCACAGTGCTTACATAGGTCTGACAATGCAACCATGAGACCTCATGCCACTCTTTTTGTGGTTAGAAGCAATACTCTGGTTTGACAGACACAGGGTGAGTTCTCTCATTTGCCTTTTGCCAAAGACATTTAGATACCAATGTGTTTTTCAAAAACACCTCTCAGTGTTCATTTGCATCATGACACATCTATACCAAATAACTTGTGCAGACTCATGGCTGGACAATGGAGACCTGAGCTCATCTTCTTCAGAAGTCACCAACATACCAGTCTTTCTTGCCACCACCAGCTCCCAAAACAACCATCTTGCCATCAACCCTAATTTGCTATTAACCCTATTTTACTTCATCAGCTTTTAGGGGACTGATGCTATGCACAAAATTAGACTGACAAAGGAAGTAATTGATTCTGCAGAAGCTGCAAGGAAATGGCCTATACACACAGTGCTACCTACTGAACAAGCAAAATGCACTTATTTAATCTCATCTCAGTTTGAATCAGGTTAAGAAGAGATAGATACATCAAAGAAAAGTGACTTTATTGCTGGTGATGTGCAGAACAGGAGATGTAACATGGTGCTGGGTTTTCTTTCAGCCAAAGTGCATCTCACAGAGAAGAAAATACAGCTCAACCTGGCACTGCAACAAGGACTCATTCAAAAACCAAACTTGCATAGAAGACTGCACGAGGGACATGACAGACACTGGTAAGGGAGAACGGGGTGGGGGATGACTCACAGCTTTACTGAAACAAGAAATCCTGGCCATACTGAAATCATTGGGAACTCTGCCACTGACTGTAAGGGAGCCAGGTTTCACACCCATGCACTGGAGCACGGGTTTACTGAAGCAGGATAAGGTCTCACGCTCACCTCCCCAGAGCTCCTGCAAGAGCAGACAGAAGGAATGGCAGTAGGATCCCAGACACAGAATCTAGCAAGGTTAGCTGGGAAGTGACCTC
Source organism: Aviceda cuculoides (assembly GCA_035590195.1). NCBI lineage: Eukaryota > Metazoa > Chordata > Aves > Accipitriformes > Accipitridae > Aviceda > Aviceda cuculoides. The sequence goes on from JAVJGG010000009.1 coordinate 5,529,456, forward strand.
CCTTTTTGTACAGAAAATCAAGTTTTACTTTGTTTTTACCTAAATCAAAAGACTGTTACAGCTCCAAGAGCAGCTTTTTTTTCTTCTCTGAAAATACTAGATACTAAGAAACCACCTCATCACCCAGCCTGCCAAACAGTCAAACATGGCTCTCTGCTACTACTCAGTTAGGTCCTTCCAGAAATGAATGCCAGTTCTGCAAAACCACATGCTTAATAAATGATCTGAAACACTGCTGTCTGTAGAACACATTGCTCTGTTTTTCAGTGATCTGGCACCTAGTGCCATACATGTGATAGTGGGGGGAAAAATATAAAAAAAAGAAGAATAGAAAAAAGGCGGAAGGGAGGGAAAGAGAGAGAGAGAAAATCTATAGCTGTAGGCAAACTATCACATTGCTACTGCTACAAATGCCAACTTAGGAATAGGCTTTAAAAGCAGGCATCACCCTACCTCAGAGGAGATGAGGGCATGAAAAACAGCATTAAAAGGCAATCCATTCATGTTACAGTAAGAATTGTTTAAAGCATGTAAGAAATAATGAGACTGTGCCTCTAATGCATTTGTGTGTAAAAGGAGCTACTTGTCTCATTGGTGATTAGGTTGCAAAAAAAACAAAGCCTAAAGATTTAGATCATCATAAAGAGTCATCAAAAAGCTTCAGATTATTGGTAACAAAAATAAACATGATTAACAGACACTGAGGAACATTATCCTATGTTTTCAGAAATGGAGGCTGATAAAACAAAAGAGCAGTACTGAAAATCACTGGTCCTCCAGGTAGCCTAACGCCAGCATGCTACTTCTTAAAAACAAAGAAAATAGAAGTCTGTTGTGACTATGATTTAAAGTCACTCACTACACAGAGGTCTCCACCATAGCTGAGACATTTTGAGGTGTTCTACAAGTTATAAAAAAAAGCTAAAACCTCTGCCAGTACTGTCTAAATTATTTTGATGCACAGACAGCAGGTATATTCCACATACTGAACTTGACAGCATATCAGTGTTGTGCAGTTAGAACCCAAATATAATTTATTTTCACCAGAAAATGAGTACCTGTTATTGCACTTGCCCATGCAACTAGCCAGAGTAACAACTCATTAACACACAGGTCTGCAAGATATAACTAGAAACCAGCAAAGAGTGGATGGATGCGAGAGAATTTAATCAGAACTTGGGTTTTGATTTATAAAAGTATCTTCATTCAGAAACGGTTGACTAAAACCAAATAGGCTTAACCATGTGGTTAAAGTGTTGCCCTGAATAACAGGAAAGGCTTTCAGTATAAAAGCATCAGAAAAGTGCTAAGTGGCATTTGATGCTGATGTGCACTGCAGAAAAGAAGCAGCAGCTCTTTCTCTCAGGCTGTGTACACTAACTGCCATGAGTTAGTAATGGACAATGAAGTACAATAAACTGATTCTCACACTCAATTTTGACCAAGACTCACAAAAAACAAAAGAAACTTTCCTTCAACAGAAACATGATTTGCAGTACTCAGAATCCTCTACTAAAATAGCACGCACCTGAGATGGGGTGCCAGGAAACAGTCAGAAAAGTGGCTATCTCAAGAAATGCAGCTACCTCATCCCACATCTCTGGCAAAAGAGTGGGAAGAAATATTTACTGGCTCTGGAGGTTCAATTCTGTCTCCAGTGCAATGAGCGGTATGATTCACACTAGTGTAAGTGGTTGCAGAATCAGTCTCAGAACAGAAGGAACCTGCTGCTCTCAGCAAGACAACTAAAATGCCCAGTGAGACAACCCAACAAATATAAAAAATACCACAGGAAAGGGAATGATGAGTGAAGCAATAACAAAAAACTTTAGCTATATTTTTTCAGATATATTTTAAAGGAAGACGAACAATGAAAAGCCACATAAAGGAATTATCAGAACTAAAAGGAGATTGAGAAAGCACCAGGAAACTAAACACCACTAAACCACCCAAAAGATAATCTAAGTAAATATTCTGTATCCCCATTAAGTGATATCTTTGCAAATAAGCATCATTAGCTTTAAAACAGGTTCCCTGTAAGGAGCTCCCTGCATGGCCTAATTAAGTACATGGTATACATTTGTCAGAATATACCACCTTTCACTAATATTCTTAAAATGTTATGGCAAGTCAGAAAAAACTTAATCAAGAAAGAACTGGCCTAAAAATAAGTTACTGTTTGGGTATCCTAGTGACCTATCCATAAAGTCTAAATCCAGTTTTGGTGCTGTCAAAGACTACCCTGTGATTCCACAACAAATCCAGACAATCTTAAACTGAGGGCTGGGATGTGCTAATGTCTTGATGCCAAGGATGATTTTCTTGCACACACACAAAATCCACATCAGGTTGTCCAGGCACGGGCTTGCTTCCACCTCTCCCTGGATGCACAGGTAATATCAGCCTGCCTTTGGTTCCGAAGTCACTGGCTCACAGACGGTGTGAAAGTGACTCCAAAATCACACCGGACTATGCTATGGATGGAGCCACAGAGCTGTGGTGGCTCCGAGGATGGTGAGCAATCTGAGGTTGATATTGGTGGGTCACCCATGGAGCCAGGTCCTTGAACAAGCCATTGCCACCCTTTCCCAGCAAGTTCACCTCACCCTTCCCCTTCCCAGGAAATCCATTACAGCTTCATAGCTCTCTACCACACAAAGGTTTTGATGAACAGTTTCTGAGCCAGGACAACTGGCTGCCCCCACTTTATGCAAGCCTGTGCAGACCTCCCCATTCTCAGTCCCCCACCTACAGATAATGGGCAACACAACGTCAATAAGTCTTGACATTAACTGCAGCTATAGGTTGCCTTGGCTCCAGTTCAGGTGCGAAAGCAAAGCACAACACTGCTCAGACAAGTTAGTCTTTGGTTCCCAGCCTGCACAGGCCCATAGCCTGATATTGCCACATTTAAAAATAGATAAGTTTATAACTAGAGTTGCCTACAATGCAGGGGAAACTATCAAAAGAACATCTGCTTTTCAAATATTAATACTTTCCCCAATAAACAACTACAATGAATTAAAAATTAAATTAAACTTAACAGACAATCTGGCTTTCCCATGAACTAGGGAATATGCTTTGTTCTGAGTCTATAGCTGTCTATTCATTTCTCTGTCCCTTTGACCATTTACATTTCCATTTTGAAAACTTTTGGACCACTCTGAGATAACATTTGTAGGTACTTTTTCAGGGTAAGGTATCGCTATGGGGTCCATAGTGATACATATTTATTTAATTGAAAGATTTGCAATTTTTTAAACAAAGACTTAAATTTAAAATTATTTTTCTTATTGATCTAGAATTAATACTGTCCGATGGATTATCACCTTCAGCTTTCTCAAACAAGTTACAGAAGCGATTCAAGTCCAGGATATTTTGAGGGTAAAGAAATCTAGTTAAGAAAAAGTGAATTTCAACTACATGAGCAGAGCCCACCTAGATAACTGTAGTATTTACTGTGAGTGTTTTTAAGAGGGCAATCAGCAGCCCAAAAATCTTGTATTCTCTTCTCCTGTTCCCATACCTTCTAGCTTCCTGAACTGTACCTTATGCATATAAACACACAATTCCATATGCAGCACTTTGTCCCAATTGTTTCACATTTCAGACAATGTCTTGACGAGTTTCTTGTCCTTTTATCAGCTGGATGAATATTAGATGGCAATCGTGGCAGCTTATGAAATCAAATGGAGGGATTAATAATGCATTACCTTCCATGACAAAGGCAGAGCCCTCCACACCTCTAGCTGTCATGACATGAGTCACTCAGTGCTCACCGCTCCACACAACAGCAGATGGGAGGAAGAAATTATGTAGTGCACTGAGGGCTTCTGAAAGCTGCTCTCGTTTTTAGGAAACTTGTGCTACAGTGTACAGTGGTTTACAGAACAGACTTCCTAACCTATGCAAAATCCTTTTGTCTTCACTGGCGCTTTAGGTAGGCAAAGACATTTCTCTGACAGGACTGGAGCCTGTTAAATGCAAAAACCCCCCAAACCCAAACCACAAACAACAACAAAAGCACCCCAAAATACTCACTGCGAAGTCTCCTAAAAGTCAGGATAGTACTAGGATTGACAATACGCAAATGTTGCAAAGAATATAAATGCACATGAATATACTCTTAGCTATGTTCTAGCCCAGAAATATATAGGACAATTCCTCAGATTTTGCAGATGCAGAAACAAAAGAAAATGTACACTCACATTTGCTTTCTCCTATGAAATGCACAGAGTTGAAACAATTCAAAAACCACTGGAAGTTGCCGTAGTTACATCACTTTAATGCAGTACAGAAGATGATTTTTTTCCAGAGGAGCTTCATACTTTCAAACATAACAAAGCCCAGACACCACCTTTTATCAGATACACAGCTACTTAGGTGCTCAAAGATATTTTCTGAACAAAGCTGCACAAATACCCGCCAACTGCCACACGGTAACAAGGAATGTTATCCGCCATTGATCCTGGGAAAAAAACATTTGCACCCACTGTAAAATAGCATACTCATCTACACCACAGCAGAACAAACATTCCCAATGTGAATATAGGGCTAGAAATTCTTAACTCATTTCAGCTCTGCCACAGAACTATGTCTCTAAATTTATATTCATTTAGGAATGAAATCTGAGGTAAACTGGAATTGAACTATTCTGCAACACAGCTAGTAATTCTCTAAAAACCAGCATTGTTAAGGAAGTTCACCTTCCTCCAGTATCAGTTCTCACTTTGCAAAACTGTAGTCAACCTACGACAGCCGTAAAAGAAGGCTTATTTTCTCTTTAAAAAAACAAACATGAAGTGTGGGATCTAAAGCAGGTGCATAAGAAGGATGACTGGCTTACAGAAGGCCTTGGAAGAAAGTTCTTGGTATGTTTTTTACCAATTTAACAACAACATATAGCTATAGCTGTTCTGCCATCTCCTCTCTGCCTTCATACTTAACTCATCATACTTGGATGTTTTTTATATACTGAGCCAGATACAAAAGAACAAAAATATCACATTTCTCTTTCACACACACACACACACAAATAGTTTTATCAGCACAGAATATACTACCAGGGATTTTTGTAAAAAGCAGATTTCACTTCCAAACTTACCCTTGCCTTTTAACCCTTTTCAAGTGCCAAGTTCTGCTTCTGACAGCTGCAATTAGCTGCAGCAGTAAGACACCAGTCTCCCAACTATTCTCTTTCGTATGCTCTGCTTAGCCACACAAAACTTCACAAACCTCAGTTGCAAAAACCTAGTTAAACCTTTCATTGCCTCGGTCTGATGGTGAGCTGATGCTGTCCTGCTCATTCTTACAATGCTCGGGACGAATGCTGCTCTCACCGCTGCACATCACCATCCTCACCCCACCCTGTCAGTAAGTCAAGATTATTCTTTATTGCCACAAACAGAAAAGTACAGAGCTGAGATTAAAGGCTCTCCTTTATTCACCCCAGCATACAGTCAAGTGAGTTCGCAAAGTTAACTTCCCACCCAGTGCATCTGTGCTTCCAGCAATGTCACCACGCAGTGTTTTTCATCCAAAAGATGACGAAGCAACACAGTATTGAAAGATGAGGCTGCTCAGGGACTAAAGTGACAGAAGGTCCGTATTCTGGTATTCCTTCTGCAGCTTAAGGCAGCCTGTGTGGTAACAGGCCAGAGCAGCTTCTGTGCTTAATGCCTAAAACGCATATGGCTCCCCAGCCAGCTGCGTATGGTGTCAGGAGATAAGCAGAGCAGGAAGACTGCGATCCTCATGCGACCAGCACCGCCAGACAGACCTTCTGCTGGCCTGAACTGCCAGGTGTCTGCCATGGTGCACCTGAATCTACAAACGTAGAAACACATGCCTTGGAGACAGCAGTCCAGCATCACCTAAAGCCTAAGTGTTGCTGCTGCCTGAGGAGAAACTCATCTTTATAAGATGCACCCTCACCTGTTCCCTTCCCTGTGCGCTTTCCTTGGTGAAACTCAGGCGACTTTTCAGCGGCGTGACAGAACCGCCGTGGTAACTGCAGCGCAGGCAGCACCACCTCCAGGCCCGGCACCGCGTCCACTCGCACTCAGGGGGCGAATAAACAGCTTACGGCTGTCACTTCCACCGACTCCAAGCCGCGCGGCCGGGCTGAGCTCCCGCTCCTTCCCTCGGCTCACCCCGCCCGCCTCTCCCCTCGGCAGCCGTCGAGGCCGCCGCCTCTGCCACGCCGCCCGCGGCACAGCCGGCGGGCAGGGGGC
>JAVJGG010000009.1:5537048-5552082 GCA_035590195.1 Aviceda cuculoides
CGGCGAGGGGAGTCGTCTCCCCGGGGAGAAGTGGGGGGGGGCCTCCCTCGTCCCGCCTTCGGGGTACAGTGTTGGCCTGGCGGCTTATTGTGGACCCCGGTGGCTGTACGCACCGTTCTGCCTACGGGGAACCGCCTCCCCAAAGCCAAAGCACGTTAAGAAAAGGGAAAAAACCACCCCCCACCAAAACCCCAGAGCACTGGTGCGGGCCGCCGGCGGCAGCTCGTCGTCCTCAGCCTGAGTCCCCGCTCCACGCGTGGGGCCGGGCGGGGCAGGGCCCCAGCGGTGGCCGGCGGCTGGGCGTGAGGGGGGGGGATCGCATCCCGCCTCGGGAGGAGCCGTGGCTCGGTCCCGTGTGGATCAAGCGTTTGTGTGTGGGATCAGGTCCGGGGTGGGGGCCTCGGGGGGGGATGCTGAGTGCCAGGGCACCGTGTCAACATAAATTTAGCCTGTCGTTTTATGGATGTCTCCATCTAAAGCTAGGAGAGGAGTTCCAGGTGAAGGGGCACTGTACAATAATCGAGGATAACTCTTTTCTATTCACAAAGAAATGGTAGATGCTGTCGGTATTGTCGTAGCCTTCAGGAATTCGTTCTGCATACTGAAACACCCTTGTGCAGAAGCAGGCTGCAAACAGCCTGCAATCCAGCCAAACACAGCAAACGGTATTGTGTAAAAATACGGACATGGGAGACCTCATTATCCCATTAAATATTTACTTCCAACTATGCCATCACTTTTTGCTAGTAATTGTACGTCAGCCAGACCATAAACTATTAATTCGAGTCTGGACACGGTGCAGACTTATTGATCTTTAGTTTTATGCACTGAGTAATATTACTGCTATCAAAGTACATATTCAGTATGTAAGGTTAAATATCGGTGATGCCTCTCTCAGCGTCGGCTTCAGTTTATGGTTGTTTGTAGCAATACGCATGTGAATAAATGGGACATGTCCATTATCTTGTGGCAGGATATAAATTTTAGGCAATACTTTCTTAATTTTATTTATTTTTAGAAATTGAGCTGATGACAAAGCAAAAATTCCAAACAGCTTGTCTGACAAGAGGTACCTTGTATTTGCTCAGGCAGAGAAAATAACCATCCACTCAAAAATAACACAATCATCTGTAAAACACCCTGTTCTGTAATAATTTTAAAAAATCACTTTATACATTATTTCCTTTTTAATGGGGAAGTCTTTTGTGCTGTGTTGTGGTGCCTGAAAAGGGTAAGTGCAGAACCTTTTAAAAAAAATCTCTTGTCTCTGTGTAGACATTTTGCTATGTGAAGAACATATTTTCATCTCAGATGGTTTCCGTCCCTCGGAGAAGACCAGCTGCGTCGGTGCAAGTAACTACATCCCCATAATGAAGATTGGAATTAAGTCTTTAATACAAATGTGTGTGGCTTCTGTTTTCTTACACCTTCAACTCTCTTCAGTCAAAATGGTGCAAATATAAAAGCAAGATCATACCAACTGGTACATGCTCAAGGCCTACAGGTGAGGAGTGAAGGTAGTCCCTGGCACCTTGCAAGAGCAGGTTCTTCTCTTCCTCTAGAGCGGTGGGTTGGGGAGTGGTGGGTTTGCATCTCTTGCCCATCGCCTCGTTGTGCTGTTCGGCTATCTGCGCACTGCTGTGTTTAACACTGTTGTGCCTGTGGACCTGAGATTTCTGAGGCATTTCTCTCCATGTTCACTGTTCCTCACATTTGTTGCAACGTGGTATGTTTAGTCTCAAGTGTACAGTCTTTCGCATATAGACATTAGTCTCTTGTTCTTGGCAGGTGGGATGTATTTCAAAAGACTTTCAGGCTTTCCTTTTGCTCGTTTACCTTTGATACACACAGAGCTCCTGCAGCCTGAGTGGGAATCGTGGATAAAGGAGGAGGAAAAAGGTTGGGCTGAGATGACAACTTTTAACATAAGTTTTAAGGAAGAATCAATTCACATCGCTCGTCTGTAGCAGTACAGAGCAGGAGGCCTCACCTACTGAAATCATGATTTCATGGGTGCTTTCATCCAGAATACATCTGAATGCTATGGAAGCAGTGAGCCCTCATCCTTTCTTCCCACTCCAGCTATGCATTCCTGTAACCTGCCTTCTGCAGCATTGGCAAACGTGCAGCCCTGCAGCAAGCTGATCTAGCTGAAAGCTGTCCTTTTCCTTTCTCTGATGTAGGTGAAACTGCAATGAGTGTTTCACCAAGGCCTTATTCCTAATTAGATATCAGTTTATTTGTGTAAATCATGAACATTTTTGCTTAACATATCATTGGGCTAACCATTCTTTACACAGGAGGAATTCATAAACCCCTCTGTTTTACTTCTCTGGCCTTTCCTTCCCTCTAATCTTCTTTACATCCTGCAATATCTGATACTGTGCTCCTGACACGACTACTGCCAGTTTTTTAAATAGTAAAATAAAGTATCTGTTACTTTTTGGGCCAGGACTAAAGAATCATAATCCATGCATAAACCATTTAAGATACTGTGCTTTCCTATGTATTTTTCTGTTTGATTCCCAGTATGCATAGTAAATTATCCTAACTAATGAGGGAAAGAGCATTGTGTATCACAGAGCTGACCCTCCCAGGGCTAGCACACAGCTGCCCTTCACACTGTACCCCATGAGAGCTACATCATATTGCAATGTAATGCAGCTTCAGAATGAGTGTGAGCAACCATCATGAATCTCTGAAGCTCTAGCTGTGACATGTTTAATGGTTCCTTCAGCAGCTGTGTTCATTCTTATTACAGTATAATAGCACTCATTTGTTTTCATGCGCAATGGCTCCAGATATGCACAAGCAACAGCACCGTCCATGTTTTGTTCTGTGGAGTCAGGATGATGAGTATGTGACTTCAGCACCCATGGTAAAGTGCCTTGTAAATTCTGGGAAACCAGTATAGCAGCTGGTATTAATCTCATTTTATTTCTAAATATAGATCTATGAGATTCAGCTGAAATTCATTGAGAGAAATGAGAGCTTCAGGAATGGACCCTGCTAATGTGATACATAATGGAGAACAAGGCTGTACACTGCTTTCTTCAGTATTTACCTGTGGAAAAACAAGGTATGGCAATTTCTCAGCTGGTGTTAATTAGGGTAGCAGGTCAGTCGAGATGGGGCAGTTTATACCTGCTGCAAATCAAGGATCATATCTTTCTTCAGCATAAATTAAGTCTTTCATACTGACTTTTGCTTTCTCTCTGTCCAGTCCTCTCCTCTTCAGGCTGCACTTTGTCTATGCTGCATCCTTTGTGCTCTGCAGCAAGCGTTTTTCTCCTCTAGCACTACCATAGGCCTGTAATAGGCTATTAAGGACTTCCTAATTACCTCTTCACCATTACTATCCCCTCCCCTTAGCTGTACTTCCTAATTTCTTTTTTTTCTCCACCACTGTCTAATATTATATTCTGCAACTAAATTATTTAAAACTGTTTAGGTCTAATAAACTATGGGGGGGCTACTTCTTGTAACTAACATGATATTATGACATAAAATCTGCAGGATCAGGTTTTGCATTTTAATTGCAAAAGACTCAGAGGCTTTGGACCAAATTCAGTCCTGTGTTTCAGTTCAGCTTCAGGTGGACTATAACGCAATGTAAGAAAAAATGGTTTGTGTGATATGTTACTATCATATTGCTTTTCAGTAGCAACAAATTTCTTTGGCTGCTGTAAATAACTGATCTCTATTATAACATAATTTTGCTGTTTAAGTTCTCAGAGATTTCTGTGAATCTGAGAAGACACTTTGCTACTCAACCACCAAATAAATTTTTTAAAAGTAACTCCATCTAACATAGTTTTCTTCTTATTTTTTGTTTTATCTTTGGTCTTGTAGCAGAAAAAGCACTGTCATCAAGTCTGTTGCACTTCTGTTTTGATGAGTGCATGCTAATAAATGACAAGTCTGAACAGCAGTTGTTGCACTTTAGCCTGCTTTTACAGAATGCATTTTGTTATAATCAAATATTTCTATTCCTTATCCCTTTAATCCCAGTGGGTTTTGATTTGGACATCCTGAGGAATACGACTAATAATGAAATCATGCAAAGATGCCTGTAAATGTTCTCATAAGTCTTTCTGTCTATGATGAAAATGGAACCAGCTCACTGTTATTAAAACTTACCCTTAATAATCATTGGCCTAGTGTTGGATTTTCAAGGGGGGTATTTCCAACCCTGACAAGGTTTGTAAGTCCAGGGAAAGAAACGCTTAGTTAGTAGAAAACAAATGTAATCCTCCCAAAGGCAAGGAGCAGGAGGAACAGTGGTGAAAGACAGGTACTTTTAGGTTAACTGTAGCTGGCCAGTATCTATAAAAAGGAGCGACAAAACCAGTGTTGGATGAGAGGATTCCCTTTGCCTAAGGAAGCTGTTGCAAGCTGGATGTTCAAATTTGACTTTAACCCTGCTACATCTTATTTTCTTATTTCTTCTGATATCCTTTGAATAGCACAATGCCATTGTGGTTTAAAAAGCAGCTGTAGTCACTACCTTGAGGTAAGGATAGGTGAAAGACCCAGGCCCAGGATTCACCAGAAGTAATGGACATGGTGCTGCAATGCACTGAATGATCTCAGTCCTGGTTGTTGCGGGTTTGATTAGAGAGGTTTGTGTTCTTCAAAATGTGCTCACAAGTCCACAGGCTTGGGTTCTATCTTCAGTGGTTTTTGCAGCATCAGGACAGAGTGGCATAATGGTTTTGGGGGGGACTAAGCGTGCAAAACACAAGCACCTTCAAGCAAAGTAGCTTTATAACTTCTGCAGGATAAGAACGAACTACAACAGTACAAGAAGGGAGAAGAGAAACAAGGGGAAACAAGGGGACACAAGGGAATGTGAGGAAGACAAAGGTAAAATCATCAAGGACTAATGAAGTACAGCACTGCTCCTACTAAAGGAAATATAGAGAAGGATTTCACTGACTTTAAATGAGGCAGCTAACTTATCTCTATCCTAACACTGAAAGTGAAATACAGAAAATATTGCTCAAGATAGTACAACCTGGATAATGGTAGTAGTGAAACAGCAAGACAGTCTCTAACACAAGCTGTACCATCTACCACCTGTCGCCGTGGGTAGTCACCAGTCTTCAGAATCAGCATCACAAGGCCAAGAGGGAGACAAACAAACTTCTCACCCACCTTCTGGCTGCAAGAGGTCAGGCCTGTTCCTGACCGGATTTTAAAAACCACCACCGAGAACAGTCATCTCTGCAGGCAGCCATCTCTGCACATTATTTCCTGTGTCCAACCTGGAAGCCATTTGCTGCAGTTTCAGACCATGTGGAGAAGGGTTTACGCTGTGGTTCATGCCTCTGCAGCCTTGCTAATAAATCAGAACTAGCACAGGTACAACTACCTCAATACAGTGTGGGTTTGTGGTTCATGGTGCAAGGAGTGAAATGGGCCCAATGTTTGAACAACACCCTGGTCTTTTCCCCATGCCCCCCACCTTTGTAGCATGGTATTTTGGATCCCTTGTCTGCTACGCATTTAATAGCTGTTGGCTTGTCCAGATAACCATGCTACAACTGGCTTTGTTATGTGCATCTATCTCCCAGAAGGGCCACCAGCAGTAAAAAGGCTGATGGGTCATGCATTTAACTGGAAACCTGTATCAGAAAAGCATCTAAGGTGAAAGAAGAGCCACACCTACTTGTGTATCTCAGTTGGTTGCCACTAATGGCTCTAAGAACCCTTAGGACTGTAGCATTTGTAGAAGCATAGAAAGTCTCATTTTCTGCTGTATGTTATGGATGTGTTCCTGCAGGCTGTGTCAAGCTTTTCTGATGAGCATATAGTTTTCAGAAGCCTGGATCAGAAACCAATTTACTAAGATGTTATTGGAGCATTCAGTACTCAGCAGGATTCTGTCCTTCTTTTGTAAACTGCTAACGTATTTTACTAGAAATGCTAAATTTCTAGATGGACTTCTGCTGGTGGAAACATTCTGCACATTGCCTGATGCTGTGGAGAGCACCAGGCAGTGCCCTTTTCATCCCTCGCTGTGGGGTTCATGCCCCAACCTTGGTCATGGAAGCAGAAACTGTCTGATCTGGTGCTTTAGGTCAAAGCCTAAACTGAAATTGCAGTATAAGGAGATAGATAGGGGTCAACAGAAGGATAAGCATTTTTTCCTCCTCACCTGACAGGCCAAAGGAGAACCACATTCGTGGAAAAGTTCCTAACACGGCCCTCATACGGGAAGAGCCTCCATGTGGATAGCAGTCTCTCAATTTAGGTATAACATATCCCTCTTATCCTTGTGGGGAACAGCATGGGGAGCTGGTGTGTTTTTACAGAAGAGCAATGATGGCCAAGGGAGTCACAGTCCCCTGATTACCATTGCCTAGTGCAATCTTGCTCACATGTTTTAAGATGGAGTCACAGGTACAAGGTTGTGCAGCTCATTCCTTCCAGCTCTTCCCAGTCAGTGCAGGGCTTCATCTGCCCCTGCAGGGTGTACAATTTGCACTATTAGCCTCTCTCTCCCCAGGGCTTTTGCATCTTGAGGATGGGAAGAGAGAGACAGAAAAAGAGGCAGCTCCATTTTTTCCATGAGTAACTGAAATGTATCAGGTCCATGCTAACCAAAAATCCATTCTGTCAATGTGCCTGAAGGACCTTATCTTTTGAATTCTTCTTGTAACCTGCCTCTGTATAAAAAGCCCTGTTTCGTCAGAAAGCATGAGGAATAAAGTCAGAGTTCCTAAAATTAAGGTGACTAGGATCTTGCAGAAGAAATCAACTACTGTTATAACAAAGGTAAAATCTCTTTAGCTATTTAAGTAACAAAGAACAAAGAAAAAATGTTTGGTTGGTTTTTTTTTTTTTTTAAATCAGGTAAGGAGAAGATCAAAAAGTATTCAGGAGATTAAGCGTAATCTAGGTCTAGTGAAAATCAAAATTAATATTTTGGCTCAGTTTTAAGTAACGTAGCAGTTACAGAATGTGACAGTGAAACAGGGTAATGGAAACGAGTGAAGAAGAACAAATTACCACATTCTGGGTTTAGGCTGGAGCAAAACTTTAATTATTTAATACCCAGTTTAAGTGGGATCATAAAAGTTGGCAAATGAAACTGCAATTCCATTAGTGATATTTATCTGTGCAGTTATCAAATTAGGCAATACCATGTAGTTGGAGAACAGCACATATAGGACCTGTTTAACAAATAGAGAAATAATGAAGCACTCCATTACTGACCATTAGTATGACCTTCAGTAGGATGCAAAGATTTAAAACAAATATTGAAGAAAAGATTAATAGGGGACTTGGAGATAAATGGAAATGGGGAAAAAAAACCAACATAGGTTTGTAATACATTGCTCACTGTGGAGAAACTCACTACTGTTCTTTGATGACAAAAGCATGTCTGTAGCTAGAGGACCTAAAGTAGCTGTCACTCCTTCGTACAGCTGCAGTAGCATAACTGGTAATTTCCCATGTAGCCCAAGAGTAGATTAATACAATTATTATACAGTAAGCAAGGATCTAGCAGACGGGAAGGCAACAAAGTGCTGTTGTCAAAGAGGATGCACGTGGCTAGAGGAAAGGTAATAGAGTTGATGGGAAGGTAAATAAAGGAGTGGATTTGGGACTGAGCCTAATGAGCATTTGTATTAACAATGTCATTACAGAAAATAAGGAAAAAAAAATGCAGAGAATGATCAGAATGTTGTAGTAGAAGACTTAAGTGATAGAAGTGGGCAGCCGTGAATGTGGGGTTGGTAGTTTCAATAGGGCTAAGGGTGTATTGACCACAGTCCAAGGTCATAAGTCTGCCTGCAGTAGAACTGGTCAGTCATGCTCAAAAAAGGTCCGTTAAAATTGGAGCAGAGGCATAGAATGGGAATCGAGAGTCTATTTTATGAGGAAAGCCTAGATCACTCTGGCTTTTTTAGCAGAATGAAGGCTGAAATGGTGTATAGTTGCTGTTCACAAGTATGAGAGAGATCTAAGTATAGATCTGTATCTATACTAGGGAGGAGACTGAATAAGGACCATACTTGCAACTGAACAAAATGGTTGTATGTTGCCCATGATGAAATTCAGACTAAAAACAAGAAGGGAGTTAACTATCAGAGGAGGAGGGTTTTGAAGCAGCCTTTCAGTGAGGCTTTTCAGAAAGACCTCAATAAACACCTTGGGGGGAAAAAAAAAAAAAAGCTATGATGTAGTTGTGAGCCAGTAAACAAAGATGCTCATAGTCCTGTGCCTCTGGGAAATACAGTGGTCTCAGGGGATGTGAAAGAGCTTCTCCTTATTCATTGATGGCTTCTAGTAGTCAATGATTAAGAGAGCATAGATTTTTTTTACCTTCATAAACTTCCTGTTGAGGGAGGTGTATTGGCAAGTGACAGGGTTGTCACATTCACTGAGCTTCTGGGTGAGATTTCCTACAGCAAGCTTTTAAAGTCTAATTGTCATTAACACATGTGGTGTTTACGTAGGGATGGAGAGCAGACATCTAAACCTGCTTAAAATTCTGCCAGAGGAATGACAAGCCAAATCACTGGGCTGACAGATAAGAGAGAGTAAAGTTAGAAAAGAATGGTTCTAGGCAGCTTTCCATTTTATGGCTGGAAGGGAGATTTCTATCTGAAGTGAATTCCCCATTCAGACAGTTTCCTGATGTGTGTTTTTATTTCTGTAGCTCTCTCCTGGTGTTTAACTGTACAAATATTTCTGTCATCCAGCACTGAGCTTCCAGGTCTAACAATAATGAGAAGACAGATGAAATATGAAATTGGTGCCCTCCTGGAAGCCATTTAAAATCTGTCAGTCTGACATAAAAGAGACTACTAATAGTGCCATATTTAGATTTTTTTCTAACCCAAACAGATAAGGAATCTATGTGGGGAGCGCTCCCCTTTTTTCCTCAGATATTCTAGCTTTGAGGAGGATTTTGGTTCACTGAATAGAGGAATGACTTAATTATTGTATAGTCCCTCCATAACTGTTGGACTGGATGCAGTTTACCTTAAGGCTGAAGGATACCAATATGAATATCTCCCTGCAGTTATGAAGATATTAAGAAGAATTCATACAGTGCAGCAGTTTGTATGCTTGAATAATGTGAGTGGTGATTGCTAACACCTTAGAAAATCTAAACTCTGCTGGGGTAACTGCATTGACTGGTTTAGATTTCCTTAAGTAACAAAATGGGTTAATATTACTTCTCCATGTGTGTGTTGCAACTCGGCTGCCACAACACATCAGAATTAAGCAGATCACCTCTGCAAATTTCTGGAGTAATGGTGACCCTTATCAAGTACTACAACTACTGTTGTATCCAAGCTCAAGCAGAACATCCTTTGCAGGCTTTTTCATCTCTTTTGTTTGACCAGGAACTACAGCAGCTTTCAGACGCAGGGGTTTCTTAACACACTGGCCCAATTTCTGTAAAAATGATAGATTCCAGGGACTAAGGGGGATGGAATGGCTGCAAAGCTATTCATCATTGTTCACTGTTTTAAGAAAAGGACAGCATGAGAGAAGCAAAATAGAGATAATGGGCTTCAGTAAAGCAGACATTGATAAACTCAAGGAGTTTGTAAGTAGATTCTCTTGGGAAGATAATTTAAGGATAAAGAAGTGCAGGAGAGAGAGCAATTACTGAAAGAAATTGTATTTAAGACACAACAGCAAATTATTGCGCTGTGAAGAAGAAAGAAATCAGCGTAAGAGGGAATAGCTGCAGCAGAAGTTCTTTGAAGTCTTGAATGTTAAAAAATGATTTCTTTACAAATTAGGAACAAGGACATCTGGCTAAAGCTGAGTAGAATAAAAGTAGACCAAAAGTCTGTGGCTGAGCCTAGAAAGATACAGTACACAATGACTTACTACTACCGGGGGTGATAAAAATTAATGTGAAAAGATTGTATGAGCATTACAAGAGCAGAAAAAGGCAAAGTAAAATTCAGTCCTATTCCTTATTAGGGGAGAATTGCAAATAATAGACCATGATGAGAAAGCCAAGATATTCATTGACATCTTTGCTTCAGGCATGACATAAATTGTGAGCAAATGCCTAAAGCAATCAGGTTGTTTACAAGAGCAGAGATGCACGAGTCTGAGTAGGGAAAGAAGAGGTTAGAAAATATTATTTCATGTGTTATGTTTATTAAAGTTAGAGTAGCCTGGTGGAATTTACCCTGGAATATCTAAGAAACTGAAGCAGTATCTGAACCATTAACACTCACTGGTAACAAAAGAGGAGAAAGTTCTCTAGGAACTAGAAGAAAATCCACAGAACCCATCCTTCAAAAGAGGAAAAGGAAGGTTCAGGGAGATAACAAGTCTATCTGTGTTATCCTGAAAGATACACAAGACTAAATTATTAAAGAATCAATGTATAAAGTACCTAGAGAATAATAAGCTAATAAGAACAGCAGGAGTAGATTTGTCAAGAATAATTCATGTGAAACTAACCTTGTTTCCTTCTTTGACAGCATAATTGTTCTCATGGATAAAGGAAAAGCACTAGGTACATCTTGACTCTGCTAAGGCTTTTAACATGGTCCTGCCTAACATTCTCTTAAAGAAACAAAAGAAACCTGTACCTATCCAGAGTCATTATACAGTGAGCACACACATGGTTTGATGTTAAACTGGGAAGGCATTAAAAACAGGGTTCTGCAGAAATTCTATTTCTACTCAGGATTTTCATTAACAACTCAAATCATGAAACATGCAAGCTTTCAAAAACATGAGGCTAGGAGGGATTACAAGCTCTTTGAGATACAGTATCAAAATTCAGAACCATATTGAGAAACGGCACAGAAGTCCCCAAAGCAACACGGGAAAATCCAGTACTCAAATACAAACACTTATCCTTCAGAAAGGGAAATTAAAAAATAAATTATAAAATAGGGAATGAGGAGATGTGATTGCTTTAATGGAATCATGACGAATGAAATTGTCATGATACTGTTACAAAACTGAGCAAATCTCATGCTGTGCAGTGCTGACAGAGTGTTGTAGGTAACACATGCAAGGTAATTATTCTTTCCTACTTGGCCCTGGGATGCCGACATTGGCACTGAACTGTTTTGGGCACCACACTTTCTGAAGTGTAGCCAAACTGGGAGAACTCCAGAGGATGGAAATCAAAAAGGTAGGAGGTAAAGAAAACATGGCCAGAAAACAAGAGCCAAAGCTGTGACTTTTGAGAAAAGATTGAAGAAAATAGCTTTGTTTGGTATAGGAAAGAGAAAACTAGAAGTAAGATGTAATAATAATCCAGTGTTCAAAAGCCTTTTAAAGAGAAAGGTGGTAATTTGTTCTCAAAGACCCTTGCAAAAGAGACTGATGAACTCAATGAATTTGCATTGGAGATATTTTGGGGTTTGCTATTAGGAACTATCTGTGGCGCAGTGCCTAAATGTGCTACACAGAGTGTTTATGGAAGGGTTTTAAGATCAAGCTAGACAAATTATTAGACATGGTCTAGGTATAATAGCCCTATCCTTCAGAGACAAAAAAGGACTGTGTGATCCCAGGAGGTCCCTACCAGGCTTGCATTGCCATTATTCTATTAAATTAAGACCAGGAACACAGCAGGGTTGACTGTTATTATCTTTGCAGATAATTTTCAGTTCCAAGCTTCAAATATACAAGGCTATTACAAGGTGTCTTTTGTTTTATATGGATGTTAGACAATCACAAGTAAGAAAGGAATGTGATTAAATATTTTTTTAAAACTGAGTTTAATTTGGGGCCAGTTAAGGAATAATAATATGTGGAGAACAAGATGTAATTAAGGAACTGTGGGAGGCTCGTAAAGAATTAAATCCGGTGTGTACAATGAAATCCCAATAACTTCAGCAGGCTGGTCGAGCTGGTAGCCTGGCTGGAAGAAATGAGGCTAATTGTGTGTACCCTGAAGGACCATTCTTAGGGTTATTGTGGAAGACAAAATGGAGGATAAGACAGAACACAACCTTAATATGAAAGACCAAGCATACAAGAAACTGAAAGGCAAAAAGAGGCGAGGGCAGGCTGTAGGAATCCGGAAGACCTTGAGTACCAATAGCAATAGCAATAGCAGTGTTTAAGCCCAAAATCTGCTCTGTGTTTATTAACCAGGGCAGAGACTGTAAAGGCTTCCAAAATTGTCATTTATTCATTTGTATGCTCCACCCATGTGGTCTAATATGGTGGTTGCTGGAGAGCTATGACCGTAATTCTTTTGGGAAGCTGGGAATGTAAAACCTGACTTCATACTGCCACTTCAGTCCTGCTCCGTTTGTAAGAGCTCTCCCAAATAAAGGGTCTATATGTAAAGATTGCAACAGTGCTGTTTCAATCAGGTCTCTAACGCAGCAGCAGCAAAGGGCATTGCTTGATAGCTACTGCAGACCGTGCATTCATCAGAAAAGCTCTAGGATTTTGAATGCCAGTTCTGGAGACCCAGATGTGAGATATAATATAGAAGTAACCTATGAACTGGGAAATGTAGTGCTCTCCTTACTTAGTTGCTGGTTCCATGTACACCATTCAGTGGCTCTGAACACTGCTGACAGCTTTGAAGGGGAAGACTTTGCTGATTGCTACCACTGTTGAGGCAAAGCTTTGGCTAGTGTCACCAACACAGCCCGCTCCAGCCAACTTAGGATGCTTTATGTGCAGTGCGGAGGACAAGTGTCTGTGCAAACATGATGTCCCTTCTGGGTCCTCATCCCCCAGGCACTCCAGCCTCACCCCAGGCTAAACTGATCCCTGGAGCTGAGCTGATGGAGCAACAAAACCGACAGAGCTTCTCTCACCCCACTTGGGGACATGGCAGCCAGGAGCCTTACGGTGTGGTGCCAGGGCTTCCTTTCCCCATATGCTTTCCCAGTTGCAACATACACATCTGTCTGAACCTCACTTCTGCGGCAGCACTCCTCCAAGGACAGGGGCCTTGGGATCTCTGCATCAAACACGAGTGCTGGGGCTGAGCCTGGGCTCCATGCTTCCTTTCACGTAGGGAAGGCAGGTGGAGACCCTCAACACAAGAAGTGGGTCTGGGATGCAAATGGAGCTGCCCCATGATCTGGGGCAAAAAGGTTTCCCTTTCCCACTCGGTGACCAGCATGCTGTCCCCGCTGCATCCTGAATTTTAATGTCTGATGGCAAAAGACCAATTACAACGAGGTTTCCACTCTTTAGCAGAAACCCTCCATCTGCTATATGCGGTTTAGAAAATGCACAGAGTAGGGGGAAAGGAAGAAGCTGTTCTGAGGAAATTGTGTTTTCTGAGAAAGCTTCAGAAGCAAAGGGAATTAAGTTTGAATGAGTTCTAGCTTTATTCCACATTAATCTCCTGGCTGTTAATCTGGACTCATTATACTCGAGCACCAGTGACTGCAAATGCCCTTCTTACCCTTCTGAGCAGAGGTACGGGACTACACACACATTGACCTGCACCTTGGAGGAATGGCAATAGATAGTGGGCAATAAGGGTTGGCTAAGGGAGGTAGATCTCTTAGCAGATGGGATTTGTTAATTCTTTGTCCTTAAGCAGACTGCTGCTGCTACTACTGAGAAAGGAAAAAAATCATGATTTTTCTGAGGCAAGCAGAACACCTGAAATATCTGATGTATGTCTACTGTAGTTTACAGGGACTCAGGAATCCCATGTGGTGTATGCTTGGGGATCAAGTAGAGCTGGACCCTGAGGCACAGTGACCCTGTGTCTTAAATGTGTCCACTTGATTTTTTAAAAAAGGCAGAAGCAGCCATAAGGTTAGCATCTTTGCCTTCTAATGCCTGAGGCTTTGAAGTGTTCAAGGCAATCATTTGTCTTGTACATATAAGGAGTTAAACAGCAGGGTTTTTTTTTTCTTAGAGGAAATAAAAGCAAAATTTTGCTCCTGTCAAGAAAGAAGACATGGTATCTTAATGAGCTAAAGGACAGAGTTGCTTAGCGCTTCTGCTAGGGATGCCTCAGATCTCACTGACCATAACAATAAAACAGGCAAAGGCTTAATGTATATAGGACATATTATTTCTCTACAAAGGGAAGGCTTTATGCACAGTGCTTACTTGAAACTTTGGGTATTCTTCTAACTGTATTACAAACAAGCCTTTCCCCATTGATGAATAAGATTAAAATTTAAGAAAAAGCCTTTTAATCTGTAACTTCAAGCACCTCAACAGAGAAAAGTTAATATGCAATGATGTGATCTCTGTTTTCTGTATCCAGGATGCTTATTGCACTTCCAGATGATGAGGTAGCCTGTGCTATAGTTAGTTATGCTCACATTTTCTCAGATGGGTGGAGATTTAGTCAACACCCAGCAGCGCATTGTCCAGAGAACATGATATCCTTATCTTCTTCATATCAGGAGCTACTGAACAGATATCTACTTTAAGAATGCACTCCGAATCAGTGTAAGCATCCCTATTTATCTAAAAATAAATTGAGCAACTTTTGTAACAGGAGTGCTGCAGAGAAGGGAGGAAGGATTTGTAGCAAGAGGACGTTGACAATTTGCAAATCCTGAAAAACTCAACATGATGTTTAAGAACTGAGTGTGATTTTTTTTTCCCCCTGACTTCATCATCATCACCAGTGATTAAAACTTGCGTATAACTTGTATAATCTTTTTGGCTGGGATTTAATTAAACAATTCTCTCAATGACAAGCAAAGCTAGTTAGAATCTGGCTTGTACTTTCCTGCCTATATAGCATTTTTGGAGCTCACGTGACTAAGATTCAAACAACAACAGTATTTTTATCTTGAAATCAGCACAGAAGATTATGAATAGATGCCTGTGTAAGACCAGCTGGTTAATAAAGAAACACCTTATGTGTATGGCTACTTTCCTGATTTCACTAACAGTAAAAGTATTGTGAGAAAGAATTGGGAAGACTCAGAAGTTTTAATGTATTTTGATATAGTAAGACTTTTTTCATTACTTCTTTCTTTGCTTCTAGGTTTTACCAATTGTCATGGTTTAACCCCAGCCAGCAACTAAGCACCACGCAGCCGCTCACTCACTTCCCCCCCCGCAGTGGGATGGGGGAGGA
>JAVJGG010000009.1:5552182-5567395 GCA_035590195.1 Aviceda cuculoides
CTGAACTCAAAACACAGCACCGTACCAGCTACTAGGAAGACAATTAACTCTATCCCAGCTGAAACCAGGACACCAATTTATCTCTGACATTCAGAATTCTATGGCTAAAATGGACCTCTGTGCATCAGTCTTCCTAAGTAATGCAAACCAAAGAGCATCACACAGCAATTTCTGCAGCTAGTGGAGAACTTTGAATTATAGCATGTTTTAAAAGGACATCCTGGCTTGCTTTTCTCTCTGTTACAAATTCTGTTCGATTGCTTCAGTCCTTATCTGTAGGTATTTTGGCTTTTATTACTGCTTCAGTATACCAACAGAAATATCTTTCATTGAAATGCATATATATTGCTCCTCTTCTAATGAAAGATACATTTACTTTATGATAGTTAAGATGTGCATTTTATATAGTATCTTGACAGTATGTATTAACTCCACACCTGGCAGCAACCCAGTAGCAACCTCAAGAAAGAACTAAATGGGCACACAGACAGCCTTGTGATGCTACCATCTTATCCAGGGTCAAAGCTGAAGGGCATTGGTGTAGCAAGAAAAGCAGCTTGTTTTGCTGTGGCCTGGACTCTCATTAGATATGTTGATAAAAAAAATTGTGGATGTGTTGCACTTGTGACACTTCCAGAATTTACGGTATTGAGTAAAATATGGAAACTGGATATTTACTCTCCAAAAGATCTGCCTCCAGTGGAAAAGACTGATATTAGTTGTAATCCCTCCCCTATGAAATATATCACATTACTTTTAGAGGAACCATTATGTCTTAACAATACCAAACAGCTATCAGTGGTGACTAATCAGAGTCCACTGCTTGCTAGAGCTGGTTACAGCGTATACCATCCCCAGATTTTTCTTTGCGTTCAGTGGAAATTCACTCCTGTGCTATTTTGGTTCTACTGACAAAAATAGTGATGTGGTATTTTCTGCCTGCTGCCTCCTGGTTTGTCAATGTTGGTTTTTTTTATTCTTGGTATCTGTATTGAGTTTGCATTGCTTAAATGCCCTCTCTTTGTTCTTTTTTCTCTCCCTGAAAAAAGAAATGCTTCCCTCTTTTCCAGTGGATCAAGGCGTAGAAACCCACTGCCTCAGGTATTTTGAGTCTCTTTTGAGTTTAACCTTCTTTGTCAGGATTCCTGCCAAGTGCCTCAGGATGCAAAAGGATCACAGGCACATAACCTGGGAATAGATTTTGTGTTCAGGCCCAGACTGAATTAACTTACTGGTTATATAGGGTACTAGGGAATATGCATATTCACTACATCTTTCTTCAAGACAGGAGTTCACTTAATCATAGAATCATTTAGGTTGGAAAAGTACAGGAGGAGAAAAACTTAAGATTTATGTTTTAACAGAATTGTCAGATGTGTTTTGCTTGCCAATTTTTTTTTTTTTTTACACCCAGTATTCAAGTGAATGTTTTCTGATGCCTAATGTTTTCTACCATCACCACACCAAATGGCAGGATCATGTTCAAACTAATGAAATGTATCTGATCACAGCACATTTTGTAGTTCAGTTTTCTTTTGTTCTGAGCATTTTCTAACCTAAAGATGAGTCGATCTGAGTTTGGTTGAAAATCTTGCCAAAGCTCAATTGTATTGCTTGGACATAGTCCATAATAGCATCAGTCAGAAGCCGTGCAATTTCACAGGGATCCTTGGGAACACTTTGTCACAGGAAAGGAAAATGCCCTTTTTGGTGACATTACTAGCATTTGAGCTTGTGGTGTTAATCTTACCAAGACATCATGTGCTAGACAGATGTCTTAAAATAGGCTAACACCTTGGTTTTTGCAATGCGTAAATATATCCATCTAGTAATTCTAATTTTTCCTAAATTTTACGTGGTCATATTCCTGCACTGCCATTTGCTGTAGCGTTTGAGCTTTTCAGCCACACTCATTTTCTTATCATGAATACTACCAAGTCCTTACTTTAAAAAAGGTGAAGGCTGGTCTTGGGCTACCATGGAAGAACTAGAACATAGAGTTTTTTGAGAGTATCTGGAGCCAAGGACAGCTAGGTCTTTGGTTTCTTGGCAGAGCTGAGGATGTGAGATCCTGAGATAGGAAGTCTCCCACATAGAACAACCAAGGTTTAGGGGAGCTGCAGGTCTGCAGATTGGGAGAACATCAGGAAATGGTTTTTGGAGGCTTACAAATACATAAGACAGATATAGAACATTGATGGCTTTGCAACAAAACAATTCATGCCAGCACTGATAAACTTAGATCACAAAGCACCGAGTCTACTCCCAGTGTAGCTGTTGCTTATAGGTGCACTTTGAAAAGCTGAGGAAATGCTCCTTTCGTCCTTCTTCCCTTCATTGCATTCATGCAAAGGCCAAGTGTGATCTGGTAATACAGAAATCCAGTATATAAGCAACCTTGAATTCCTCACAGCATTTTCCCAATTGAAAGCATTCAATGGTTGTCAGAAGTTGCATCTTGACCCACATTCGTACTTCCTACATTAGACATCTATGAAAAACTGGATTTGCATCATCTCAATCTTCAAGTATTTGAGCATGAACAGAATTAGGGCTCTACTTTTGTGAAACAACTAAACTTGAACAAAAATAGTTTTTCTGAAAATCCAGTTCATATCACTTACCTACACTGGAGACAGGCAATCAGAAAACACCCTAAGGTGTCCAGGCTCTAATGAGCAGTGATGTCTCACTTGACTTGGTCTGAGCGAGACATCTGTGCTCAGAGACCCCCTCAGCAGCAATGTGTGACGAAAGACCTATTTTAGATTTTGCACAGTGATGTTCACGGGGACACTTCTGAATCAGCACATACCTTGATGAAATGCTGGGAGGATCTCTTTGCCTTGCAAGGGATGGAGGTTTCCCAACAACCCTTCATGTCCTGACAATATCTGGCCAGATGTCACAGCCCAGTAAATGTTGCATCTAGTCTGGTGCAGTGAATGGTTTCCGACACATGCAACCTACTAACATAGCAGAAGAATCTGTTCACTTAGAATCAGTTTCTCTTTTTCTCTTTAGATACCTAAAAGCACAGTTGCTGAGAAAAGCCTAATTCAGTGGCTAACCGCTTTACTTTTCAGGGCTGTTTAAAGCATGAAATAATTTTTATTTACAAGATGCCTTCCATTCTTTCCTTCATCTCTGACACAACATTCCTGTTCCAAACTGCTGAGCTATTTTTTCTGGAAATTTCAACAAAAATAAGCATTTTTGGCAGACACTGAAAAAAAAATACAGCCACAAAGGAGAAAAACAGTGTCCCACTGAAGACTGTGGGGAATTCTTGAATAATTTGATCTAAAGCAGCCACTGTGACTCCCAATTACTGTTCCTTTTTGACAAATCAATGATAACTGATGTAGAATTAAACCCCTTGGGAAGCAGAATAAATCAGACTGCAGAGCACTTCATTAAGCAAGTTAAGCTATCAGCTTCCCATAGAAAAAAATAAAGAAAAAAAAATCTTTCAAACAAAGCAGCTGTTAAGGGAGAGGCCGCTGCCCGAGCATTCACTTACCACTCAAGGAGCCGCACACACACCGCCCGAGACTTTACCTGCTAGGGCCGCAGTCCCTTCACAGCGGGCAGCTCCAGTGAGCCGATGGGTGCCCCTTCCAACTCCTCACACACACTCACCCTTGGGTGCTCCCTCTTCCCTCAGGCTCGACCCTAGGCTTCCCGAAGCAGAGTCTCTGACACAATGTACGTCAGACAAATTTATTGAGTGGTACAGTGGTATAGGACAGCTCGAGCTGGGTGCCTCCAGAGAGGGACCACGAACAAAGAAAACTGGGCAAATATACCCTTACAATCTAAGTTCCCCTCTTCTCACGTAGCAGTTCAGTCCAATAGTAATATTTGGGTCTGGGGTCTCCTTGTTCTTCATTGGACCCTTTTTCTGTCTCCAGGCAGACCATTCCTTTTCCTGTCTCAGGGATGCAGCTCTTGCCGACAGATGTGGCTACCTTATTTTTGCACAGGATGCATGTTCTTGGGGCGTCCCTTCATGTAACTAAGTATAAGTTCAGCATAAGTTCACCGCTTGTGGCCTAAGGCTTTAGCAAGTCTTTCTATTAATGCTATACAAAGAATTTTGTCTGAGCTAGGAAGTGACTATACAATGCATTCTGTTTAAGCTACTATAACAGCAGCCCTGAGGGGAGAAGGCAATGTCAGCGTAACGAATTCAGTGGCTGACAGGATGGAGAGAGCTACAGGCTTTGGTTATGAGATCTTCCTCCTCAGCAGGGTGCACACTCCTTGTAGCTGTGTCAGATTGGGCCTCCCTAAGAGCATACGGTGCTAGTCAGGGTTACGTGTTAATGTGAAAAGGCACAGCACTGAGGTCAGAAAGTGGGAAGGGATGTGAAGCCAAAGAGCTGGTGGGTGGTTTGAGGAAGTGAAGGAGAGGTGGGAAGAGGGTACCAGGTCCCATAAGGTAAAGAAGACAATTGTGGCCTACACAGCAAGTAGGCTGAGAATGTGAAGGAGAAAAGAGAGCGCAAGAGAGCATGAGGGGGGGCAGGGGAGAAGAAGAACCCCCCCAACATTTTCCTAGCTTTGGTCAGAAAAAGTTCCTTGGTCTTGGCCAGGAGGAGTTCTTCTTTGGTCAAGTAACAGAAATTAGTCGTGAGAGTGGAGCGAGAGAAAAATGAAAAGCCCTGGGGAACATTCCCAGATACATGCTTCTTTCTCAAGGGATATGATAACAGATGCAGAAGGTGGGTTTTTAGGGTTATACCAAGCTGTTTGAGTTGTGATGAGGTAGATGAGGTGCCAAGTGGAAAAAGAGGACCAGACATGTCACTGGCATGAGTGGTACAGATTGAGCAGGCCAAGTCTGGCGAGGTGGGATGGGGGAGGAGAGATGTGCTCCTCTCAGCAGAAGTGTTTCCTTGCAGTGCTTCAGATATTTCTGAGCCAAAAACTGCTGCAGGATGGGAAAAAGGAAAGAGTGGATTGATGCCTCGATTCCCACCCTAGATGTGGGCATAACGGGTATACTTTCTTGGTCATATATTGATCTTAATATTCACAGAAAGTTACATTCTCATAGCTGCAGAGGCTGAAATCTTTCATGTTCAGGTACAGACATTGCAAGCTTCTGTGGTATTAAGGTCTCCCAGGTCTACTTCCTGGGATAAATGGGCATGTCTGTCTTTATGATGATTAGACCCAACATTTTGGTGATGTCACCATTTTATTCCAACAATTGAACTATGAATGAATGAACTATGAATGAATCCATCTACCTACTTCACATATGTCAAACAGTTGTCAGAAGACAGCTTTCAGCAAACCCCAATTCAAAGCAGCCATGTACCACTAATTTAGAAATTCATCCTAGTCCTCTACCAATTCCATGGGTTTTCCCAATCTCTCTGTGAATATTTCTCTTTCTTTCTATCTCTGCTTTTAAATATAAACAGATGGAGGGTTTAGAAAAAATAAAAAAGGAAACACTGTGTATTTTCTAGCTATTGGTAAACACCCAGATAAATACCCAGATAAGATACCCTCAATAGATGAAAGAAGTAAGCTCTTAAGAAGCTTATCTAGCCTCATCTCCTACTATTGAGCCGTTATTTTTTCAGAAGTAGCACTGATTTGATTTTCTCCTGAAATGGTTTGCTTCCAGAGTGGGCTGTCTTTGCAAAGTGTAGCTGTGCACAGTGTGTGCTTCAGTGTGTGCTGCTGATAAACAGGTAGCATCTCTGAGGACAGCGGGCATTCAACTACCACTTGAAGGACTGGAAGAGGAGCGGGCAGAACAGGGAAGGAGAGGTTTTTTTAAAAAAAAGCCCCCAAAGTGATAACATAGATAATGTGAGATTCTGAAAGCTGATGAGACAGTAGGAAACACACAGTGCTTGTGCTAGCATGGGTCTGATAGCAAAACACTTAATTGCTTAGAGGAGAGTGAAGACAGGGCTCTGAACTTTGCTGTATTTTGCTCCTTGTTGCACAGGGGGAAATCAACATCATTTTTGGTACAATGCCAAACTTTCTGAAACAAAAGCTCTGCAATTTTGATGCAGTGGATCAAAACTTACATGGACTCATTCAAGCCCTGAAAGTTTTAAAAAGAGTACATCAGGGGCAGGAACTTGAACTCAGATATCCCCAGAAACACAACCAGTACACATTAGCACTGCTAACTTCCAGGCCAAGCCTGTAAGTTGGGCAAAACAGTCCATCTGTGGAAAACAACCATCATGGGAAAAAGTTTTTGTAGTTTAGGAGCTTCAGTAGTCCCACAGAGCTTTGCAGAAGGAAGGGATGGTGTAGGTTTATAAGAGGTAAGGAAGTGCCCTTCTGCCACACAACGTGAACTCAAGCTCTCTTTGAACTTTCTGGTGCTGAAAGTTTCCCTGAAAGATGAGGAAACCCTTTGTATTATGGAAACAAATGATAGCTATATGCGTCAAAGAAGTAAAAGATGTGAAGGTTGCCTTGTGTAAAGCTTAGACAAAAGCTCCAGTGGAAACTTTTCAGAAAGTGGATATAATGAACTTCGATATCCCTTTGTGCAGGCCTGCATAAAAGCTTTCATCTGTATCAACAGATGTACCCTTCTTCCTGCAGGAAAGTTAGAGAGAAAAATCCCGTTTATAGTAGTCCATTTGATGTTTTAGTGTGTGTCTTGCAACCATTTCCACACCAAAAAACCTGAAAAGGTCCTACCCCATTTGGACAACTTTGCTTTGCTTCCAACACTGTTGGCAAACCATGCTCAAAGAAAAGTTTCTGATGTTTCCAGTTACTCACCTGCAACTTTATGGATCTAGTTTTCCATTTGCACAGTTTCCCTTGACTGACAAACTGCTTAAACTGGTAAAAATTGCAACTGGACCAGTAAATAGCAAACCCTGCTACTCTTGTTTAATTGTCAGTGATGCCTGCTTATGATTATTTGGTCACTCTGTCATGGTGGTCACCACAGAAGCCCAAAAACTGAAGACAAGCATGGACTCTATCATGGCAGAGCCTTTAAAAATTTGCATTTGAAATGAACTAAGTAATATAGTCTTCAGCAAAGTTGTGCGACACTAAAGCAGTCACAACTGCATCAGACAACAAAATCTATGAGAAAAAGTCATAAATCATCTAGAGTTTAGTTCAGAGCAGGAAGAAATGCCTCCTATGAACACATTACTCGCTATTTGATTTTGGGTGGATTCTTATACCTTACTGTAGCCAATGATGGGAAACTAAACTTTGTGATCACTTTCCTAAAACAGCTTAAGAAGGTTTATGATAAAAGGGTAAGAAAATTTTCCATAAATGAATCAGGACCACATTTTGAAAGCAGTGGGAGTCAGATGGTAATCCATCTGCTAGGAGACTGTCTAAATGTCTAAGTGTATGTGTACTTTGAAGAACTGGGTCCTAAGTGATCTGGTTATTCAAAATCCCATTGTAAAGGAGACCCAGACACTTAGAAGTCTATTTCTCTGAGCTTTCATAAAGGGATTCACATTATGCCATACAGTATTTTTGATGTCCATAAATCTAAGAGGAAATATAGACAGAATTGTGTCATTTAAAAATACAGATTTTACTACAGTTTTACCTTTTGGATTACAATCATCAGCTAGTGAGTTGAACTCAACTTCTATAACATGCATGAATGATTGATGCTTTTCTCAGTGGCATGGCAGCAAACTCCACCACGGTGAGGTTTCTTGGGGCACACTCTAGCTTGGGCCTCCAAGTGAGCCACAAAGTTGTCTCCCCAGGGTGTAAAGATGCCCAGAAGAAAACCAAGTGAGAGTAGTAACGGTAGCAGAGCTGAAGGACCTACCTGTGTGTAAAGGTCTGTCTATGCCAACAACTGTAATGGTCCAAAATGCCAATTTATACTCAATATGGCTTTGCTCATGCGAATGTTGCATGCTTATATTACACCAGGAACAGCTTCATTGAGCTTTGGTGGGACTACTTTACGAAGTTAATCATGTATGCAAGTCTTTGCAGACTCACCTAGAGAAATTCACTCCAGCAGAGAGGGCCAATGTGCCATTAGTCATGTTTTAAAGACTTAAGAGGGATATAAATGATGCCTAACTTTTTACACAGGTTGTATACACAGATATACATTTCAATAGCATTGTTAGTGCTATTTGAAGTATTTATAGAAGTGCTTTGCATTCAGTGGTGAGTTAAAAAAAAAAGGAATCTGTGCTTCAACTGACATCTTAAAGGGATATTTAGAAACTTTACTACCATTTCCCCTGAGGCCCTTCCCACGATAGCTGCAATACTGAGACACAAAGGTTAATTAGTGAATGTTTGTAAAGGACTTTGAAGATAAAAAGCTTTCTTTCCTTTTTTTTTTTTTTAAATGCTAAACATTCTGATGATTATGAAGGAGGGATTTCTGACAGCTTCTTTGTTTTGCATGCTGCACTGAAGTGGTTTCCTAAGAATCCACTGCCAGATTTTCAGTGGCAAGTTTACCCATTGCGCTTTGTCAGTGTACCTGCTGCCGCCTTTATGTTATGCTGCCATCTCTCCCATGGACCAGCACTGCCGAGGGTGCCTGCTAACCCAGGAGGAGGCTGGGCTCAGGTGCCATGTTGCACACCACCAGCAAACACCACTGTGGGCCAAGTGGAAGAACCTCCCTGTTTGCAGCATTAAAGTCCATCAGCGTTTCTCCTTGACTTCAACAAGCAACAGAAACCTTGCAACCCAGGAAATGAAGCTTATTGAACAAGACCTCTGAGACCAACTCTTCTCACCTGCAAAGGCAACCAGCACCGATGTTCTACCCACACCGGTGTTCTGGTTGACATAAGACATCCTACCCATGCAAGACTGAAAAGGTGTGACAGTCGCTTTGCCACTGGCAAGTTTGACAAAACCTTCTTTCCATGAAATCCCATACAAAGTGACAATATTTAAAGGGCCCAGTGCTAAACAGTCTGTGCTAGTGCATTTGTCCATTTAAACACAAGAGCTCAACAACAACAAAAGGCTTTGAGTCTAATTCCCAGAGGTTTCTGCTGTTTCAATAAAGAAACTTCCCCTTCTCTTCATTGAACTCATTAGGTCATTCTTTATCTACCACATACGCTTCCACAGGAACTGAAGGATGGAACAAGGCAAACAGTAGCCTCCTTCATCACGCAAGTTAGTATATTTCCATATTCAATAAAATTAGCTAATGTTATTCTGCCAGCAATCTTGATGTGCCTAATTTATTAAGCTTTCATTAAGGTAGACCACTGTAGTACTGGAAAATGTTATACCTGATAGAAGTAGGTTTAAGAAACAGGTTATATTGGTAAAAATATGTTTTGGGGCATTTACACATTTGAATGTGTTTATAGCTGAGACATGAGGATACCTTGAAAAGATGCAAATAGCAACCATTGGACTTCATCTTAGCCACTGCTAGTTACTTGATTGCCTGTTGCTTTGTTTGCCTGCTTTGGTTCTCCATGTGGTGAAATGCACCTTCCTTATAAAAAGCATCCAGCACACTATGACAGAAACCCATAATTAGAGCAAATCAGCAGTGTTACCGAGGGAGTTTGTATTAAGACAAAACAATGTGCAAAGTGAGAATTTTCTAAAGGTACGAGCTACCTGCAAAATGAAAAAAACAATGCACTTCCCCAAAGAGCAAATTCACAGCCAAGAAGCCTCATTAGCTCAACCTGTGTTAAAATATTTATTGTAGAGTAATATTATGTTGGAGAGAAGGCATTTATACCATATAAATAATTCTCCCTCTTTTTCTTGAAATTCTGTTATAAATTATCACTACAAGTTTATCAAGCACTAATTTCTCACCACCTATGGATAAGCAGTTGCTCTCTCTATATTTATGTTTTCAATATAAAGAGTGTCCCTATTACATATTTCAAGGCAAAAATCTTAGTCAACAGAATAGAGGACAAGCCATAAATTTTTAAACTGATATAAAGCACCGCTGGCTTAGTGGATGTAAATCAGCAGGGCTCCAATCAGACCCCATTGCATTGTACTCAGTGGAGAACTGAAGCAGCCCCAGCAACAAGGAATAACCCTTCTGCTTGGTGAATGGCAGTGACCTGCCAAAAGTGTTTCAAGGGTGGCTGGAGCCAGGCTTGCCCTCTAGTTTCCATCAGTATTATTAAAATTCTGGCTGGGTGTCATCAGACCAAAGGTCTATATAGCAAAATATCTTTCCTCTCCCAGTGGCTAAAAGTAGGTGCTCAAGGAAAGTGTGTGAGAAAGAAGGTATCCATGCTCTTGTGGTAATTCTGTTTATACGGAACCTATTTATTCATTTCCCAATAGCCTCTGGGTAATTTTTTCATGTTTCTTTGTGTGGGAAAGCATAAATTTAAGTTGTGGTCATTAAATTAGTTTGAAATAGATGTTAATAGAACAGTAGTCTTTCACCCAAGGAACTTTTCTGAGTGAACATTTTGAATTATAACCTCAATACTCAGTAACACAGCATTAAGGATGAAATGTCATCTACGAGTCCATTAAAAATTCTTTGAGGTAATACCTTCTCTATGTAAGCACCTGACAGGCTTGCAAAATAGGAAACTGCATGCTGCAAGAGGATATATACATGCCTGTGCCCTGTTCTACCTACTGACAGAACCTCTTTGCATGGAAAGCTTAAACCAGAAGACCACATATCCAGCATCTCTTTGCAGAATACATGCTTGGTACAGGGGTCTTTTTTTCCATGCAAAATCTAACAGGTTGATTTCAAAGGGACCTAACTGAGCTGAGTACCTAAGAAACCTTGCTAAGAAACATGCAGTAGTATGCAGTCGGTATGTAGTTCAGCTACAAAGCTAATGCTTGTGAAATTGCACTGACCCTTTGTTAAAGGAGCTGAATAAAAGGCTGCCATCATCTCAGCTGACGTCTTAAACATGGGCTCAAAAATTGACTTCTGTAGGTAGTTCCTCCAAACTGTTCTCTTCCTACAGCCCATGCCTCTCCTCCCCACTTCCAGGCAGGACCTACAGCACTTCTCTTCCTGCGGCACTGCCTAAAAGACCACTTGCTGCATCCTCCTCCACTAAAGAAAACAAGTCCAAAAGACAAACCAAAGAGCAAATCTACTTAATCCTGTCCAAAACATCTCCAGACAGCTCAAACCTGTGTCACAAAACCGAGTAACAACATGTATAAAGGGGTTCAGTTAATAACTTAGGAAATAAAGTGCTCTGTGTGTGCCTGTATGTGTTTGGTCACTCAACAGTGACCAAATTTTGATGCAGATTATTTTAAAGAAAATGCCAGTTTTCCCAAGTCAGTCAACCAGCCTCTGACATGTCTTTTTTTAGCTCATCCCTCCTCCAAGTTTTCTTTCTGTCCTTAAAAAAGATGTAATTCTTCCATCCCAACAGCCCTTGTGCAGTCACACCAACACCTATTTGCTTCCTCCTATTAGACCATTCCACACCCGTCCAGGTTGTGTTTCCTTGTCTCATTCTTTTTAAATTTAAAAAAATTAAGAATTTTTATTTTTATTACCTGTGTGTAACACACTTTCCTACCTCCCAGGATCCCTGTGAGGCTAAATTTGTGTCACATGTCATGAAGCAGCCAGGGCCACCATGGAGGTGTCTCCAGGATTACTCTGGGTAGTCTGAATGTGTCACCTCCACCCTCCTGCCTCCTTCCTGTGGCTTCCTCCTGCAAACCAGCCTGCTGGAAATCCTCTGAGCTGGCCCACCTACTGGCATTTCAATGGGCTCGTCTCTGGCTAAATAATGATTCTAAGCTTCTCAGTGAGGATTGTCCCCCTGGGAGAAGTGACCTATTGGTCTGAACCAGCTTCTATTGAAGGGAAGCATTAGAAAGCCAATGCAATTAGTACTCTGACCAGGATGCTTACAAACATGAATTTGGGATCAGTGTTACCTCTAATAACTACTGCCTAATCACATTTTGTTTAATTACATATAGATCACTGCTTCTCCCAGGAGTTGCCTGGTGCCTGCGTTTTCATGTTGGTTTCAAGTGCCCATCAGAGGCAGCCTGATCATCAAGTGACTATGAAGGTGTATCTTTGTATTGGGTCTGGCTGAGATGGAGTTAATACTCCCCATAGCAACCCTTGTAGTGCTGTGCTCTGCATCGGTAGCTAGAAAGGTGTTGATAACACAACAGTGTTTTGGCTACCGCTGAGCAGTGCTCCCACAGCATGAAGGCTGTCTCTCCAACGTTCCTCCCTCACCAGTAGGCTGGAGTGGGCAAGATCCTGGGAGGGGACATAGCCAGGACAGCTGACCCAAACCAACCAAAGGGATATTCCATACCATATGATGCCAGCTCAGCTATAAAAGCTAAGTAAAGGAAGATGGAAGGGGGACATTGGTTATTTACGTTTGTCTTCCAGAGCAATGGCTATGAGTACTGAAGCCCTGCTTCCCACGAATTGGACAGACATCACCTGCCGATGGGAAGTAGAGAATAAAATCCTTTGTTTTCATTTGCTTTCACATGCAGCCTTTGCTTTTGCTTTATTAAACTATCCTTATCTTGACCCATGAGCCTTTCATTATATTTTCTCTCCCCTGTCCAGCTGAGGAGGGGAGTGAAATTAGCTTTGGTGGGCACCTGCTGTCCAACCAGGGTCAACCCACCACAACCTTGCTGCTGCCTACCCTGGGGTGGGGGAAGGCCCCATTGGTATACAAAGACTTCCTTAGCAGGGTTATCAGGATGGTTTTGCTTTGATATGGAACTGGGGAGAAAGCAGCCTGACTTTCAGGAGGAGAGCAGCTGTGTATGCTCTTGTAATGTTATATATTACTTATGGAGATGTGTCTCGGAGGCCTGCCTGTTGCTCTCTGTGAATACAAAAGAAAGCTAAGCTCCCAAAGATCTCCATTTTTGGCACACTGGCATTTTGCTACTTTTGCCCACTGACACAACTGATATCTGATGGACGTTAGGTTTGTTGGCTTAGCATCCAAAACCTGAGAACAATTCAGAGCCTCACCTGTTTACAAGTCTATTCCAGCATCATTATTCACAGCAAAACATAGAGTGGCCACAGTTTTTAGGCAGCTCTCCATTGGATTCTGAACAAAAACCCCAAATACTAGAAATAATCTTGCATTAGCAAGCCCCAGGGGCCAATATACTATTTTTAAAAAGTATACAGAGGCATTATTTGCATTAGGCAAGACCATGGCTTTTCTAAAACTGCCATTCACTGAAAATAGCCTTTTTTATCTCTGCAATGGGATAAATCTATGCTGGAGCCTCCCTATATGAAACAAAGGTGGGATAAAGACTTCTCCTCCCCAGCAGTTTAATGATCACAATCCAAAAATGAACCTAAATCTCTTTACCTGACACTGCCTATTTGCATTATCATCTTTACAATATTGCTTTTCTTGCAAGACATGAAGAAACCCAGTAAGTCAGCATTATGGAAATGGAGTGCTTTACAGTAACATACACAAGAGCTTCTGAGGGCAGGAGGATGTCACACTTGTTACGATCCTGTCACTTGTACGCTTGTCACCAAGGGGTATGGTCATGTCCTTCAAATATACGTTGCCATGTCAGATGTCAGCTCTGCCGTGCATGCAATTTCATTGCAAGTCTGCTGAAACTAAACCACCAGAGAATGATTAATTTTCCATCGGATCAGTGCAGCGACCCTTTCCAGCAGCAGCCCATACTTAGGTTGGATTAAATGTACCATGAACCTGTACTCCAAATGGACTGGAAAATAAATCGTCTATGCAAGCTCATTTTTTCCTGCTCTGTTTGCTGGGAGACCTATTTTAAAGCTATGTATGTTGTGGACAGAGTCTCTTTTTCTTCCAAGAGAGGGCACTATTAGCTTTCCTTCTGCTGCTCTCAGGAGCAAGGGTAATTGTAGTAGTCTCGTTGGCTGGGCCTCAAGTGCCAAGCCAGAGGTACAGGCACCAGAGACTACGCAGACTTTGCAAGCTCAGTTTCCTTTTGGAAATCTCGGATAGCTGCATGTGCCTTCAACTATTGCCCCACGGCAGATCTGGCCACAGGGGAGAGCTCTGTGACTGGAGGACCTCACGGCCGTGCTGTGCCAGAACTGCATCCTAGTTACATTCGTGCCTAGCCCAGCTTGGTTTGACATAGCATGGCTTGGTCTCCATGGGCAATGGTAGGGGTCACACATTGCTGTATTTCTTATCCATGAGCATTAAACTCACATGCAGGTCCTCTGCTTTTCATGATTTAACAGGCTCCAAGAGCAAGATGGAAACCTATACAACCAGCTGTAACCCTTGTTAGCTGCACTTTGGCTTGTTCATTGAGTGCCAGTACAAATACTGCTAAATAAAAGCTGTCTGTGAGACAAGAATAACCATCTCTTGTATCATCATCGCTCCTATATGAGAATGGCAGTGGCCAGTGAAGTCTAGTGCAATCCGTAAGTCTGTGCCACCCAAAAAAAGAAAAGGAAAAATAAAAGTGCAAACCAGCCCATATGATACTGGATAAAGATGACAAACACCTACTGCACTATTTCTGAGCTAGTTCAGTTTCACGGGGCTGTAACTCACTGAAGGCAGCAGTTTCTGAGGTTAACACATGCATTAAATAACATTCCTTCTGCTCTCATTAGAAAGAAAGCAGGTTTTAACATAAAAGGCTTTCTGCAACAAGAGCTCTGGTGTTGAACTTCACACAGATGGTGCTTATTAGAGATTTCAATTCCCAACAAACAATTTAAAGCACCACCTGATCTGTAATTCCAGCTCCTCTCTCAACTAAACTGCAACAACCATCCACAGTGTGGGACTGGGGGCTTACTCCCCCATATATACTTACAGGTGGGCTCCAAGCAGGCCAGCTCATCCTGTGGGATGTCCCGAGCAGGACACATCCCTTGGCACCCCTCCTGGGGGTCTGCCAGGGGTCTGCCCTCAGGTGGGTGCTGACATAGGAGATGAACCTGCCTCTGCCAGCAAACATCATGCAATCTTAAGGACATTGAGTCACCTTCTCTGCAGTTCCCAGCACCTGCCTTTGCTAATTGCAAGGTCCCTCTTTCTCGCCAGGCTCAGGCCCAGTACGAATACCCCTTGTTATATGCTGCTGCAGAAGTGTTGCCCCAGTCTGCAGCCTTAGGACAGGAACAAGCAAGTCCATTGTCATGGTTTAACCCCAGCTGGCAATTAAGCACCACACAGCCACTCACTCACTCCCCCCAACTCAGTGGGATGGGGGTGAGAATCAGGA
>JAVJGG010000009.1:5568091-5618857 GCA_035590195.1 Aviceda cuculoides
CCCCGGCCAAAGGCCCCCCCCCCCCCCCCCAGTTTATATACTGGGCATGACATCATACGGTATGGAATAGCTCTTTGGCTCATTTGGGTCAGCTGTCCTTGCTGTGTCCCCTCCCAGCTTTTTGTACCCCTCCAGCCTCTGCTGGCAGGGCAGTATGAGAAGCTGAAAAGTCCTTGACTTAGTATAAACACTGCTTAGCAACAAGTGAAAACATTAGTGTGTTATCAACATTCTCCTCCTCCTAAATCCAAAATGTGGACACATATTTAGCTAACGTCAGTCGCAAGAGCACTGCAGACACCTTTAGAAGACCTTGAACAGAATGAGAAAGAAGACAAAAAAAGAAAAGATGCCAATTAGAACACAGGTGCGCATTCCATGATAAAGAGAATTTGACACAAAAAGCCTCAATTCATCAGTTTATCTCGACCAATTAGACTGAGACAAGTTTTGCATGTTTAAGTTGATATAACCAATTATATCTTATGCTTATGTGCGTGTACAGAGTTGCTATAACCAATTATGTCTTATCTTTATGCGCGTGTACAGAGTTGATATAAGCAATCATATTTTATGCTTGTGCATGTGTACAGTGACTTTGCAGAATATGTGATTATAAATATGTGTGTGTTTTAGCAATAAAGCGTCGTCTGCTTTCAACTTTACAGGCGTCTGTCTAC
Organism: Aviceda cuculoides; assembly: GCA_035590195.1. Classification (NCBI taxonomy): domain Eukaryota; kingdom Metazoa; phylum Chordata; class Aves; order Accipitriformes; family Accipitridae; genus Aviceda; species Aviceda cuculoides. The sequence goes on from JAVJGG010000009.1 coordinate 5,568,772, forward strand.
TTCAATCTCCTGCACCAAAACACAGCACTATATCAGCTACTAGGAAGAAAATTAACTTTATTCCAGCTGAAACCAGGACACCATCTGTGACCAGTTACTGCTGAAATGTGACTGCCTTAAAGAGCGATGGTGAAGCCCTTCCATGTTCAGTGCCATAGTGCGCATGTAGGTTTGTCCCAGCTTCCGTCGTAGGTGGTCCGACTATGGTTGTGCACCTCCTCAGTGCGTGTTGACTCTTTTATTGGCCGCCTTGGAATTTTCTTACATGATCTGATGTAATTATCAAGCATTTAGATTAGTTCCCTAAAGGCTGGCTTTGTTGCTTTCCTGGGTCGAGCTCAGGAGTGCCAAAGGGTGAGGCTTGGAAGAGACTTGTATTCCTCTCCTATCTTTAAACAGCAATTTCCTTTAACTTATCTTAACCTACCATATCCTGTCCAGGCAGACAGGGGGCTTAAACTGTAGCTGTGTTTCTTTGGCTGTCTTCTCCTCTTGCACCCTTTGTCACTTTTTATGTTCATTTGAAGCTGGCCGCACTGAGCTCAGTGTAATTTCTGAATGGTCGTCATTCCCAAATACCTGCGTTTTTCTATACCTACACCATTCTTCATTTTAAGTTCCTCTCTTTTGGTGCTTTGTCAGTGGGATTTAGCCCCATCAGTGTCCCCACCTCTCTGGGGTAAGTACAGAGGCATTGCTCTGCCTTTGTTATCCTATCTTGTGAAATATGGAGAACAGCAGTTTCCTGTCTGATAAAGATTTTTGAATTTGTAAGTTGTTTTCTGATCTTCACAGAGGAGGTGTATGGATGTACAACATATATTTCATTTTCCTTCTCAATATTAATACTAATTATTATTCTTCATAATATCATTACTAACTCATATAGAACCTTCCCCAGGCCAGCTGATCACTAAAGGAGGGGGGAATCACATGCCAAACCAGCAAAATTTATGTAATTACTTTTATTAAAATAAAAATATCATGCATTAATACGCATTAGACATTTCTGAGAACCAGTAATATGAAGATTAAGACTATGTCATTTCTGCATAAAATAGGTTGAGCTGGTAAGACATGCAGCCTAATATTGGAAGGGACTGGATAGAAAGATAAAATGAGAAAGGTGCTGTAGTGGCTTTTTTTTCCATGTACAAAGTTCATCTGTAAAGACAAAAATTATTTAATTTACTAAATGTGATACCGGGGACTTATCCAGGCTGAATGTGTACTGACAGTTCCAGCTCCTCTCTTCTTTACTGTCTTGTCAACCCAGTGTATTTTGCTCTGTTATGTTGAGGACCCTGTAATTCCTTTAATCCTTGTCTACTACCTGTTCCACCAGTTGGCTAATTAAACACCAATACTCAGGGGACTCTGGGGCTTCATTTGACTGGCTTAGCTAACAGAATTTCTCTTTCTGCCTAGTGTAGTACAACAATTTAAGTCACCAGTGTGACTCAGGTCAAGACTTTACTTTGCCTTTCCTTGAGAGGGAGTCCTGTGTTGCTGTTGTACAGCTCATAGCTGTGCAATTCCGAAATGGTCAGCAGTACGGCTTCATATACCACACGTCACATGGATGAGCTTTTGTGGGATCGCTTTGGCTCTGCTTCTGCTATTGTCACAAAAGTGAAGTGAGAACCTGCCATGCAATTCAAAAGAGCAGCTGTTATTAGCGCCCTGATAAGCAGCACCTGGGCTTTCATATTGCACTTCCAATGGTCACAAGTGTTAGCTGTATTACTGCTCACATTACGAAACTGCAGCACTGTGCATGCAGAGAGCCAAGGAGTCTTGAAGAGAGGAAAGGGTCCTGTTAATAGCTTCACTAAGCTCTGGATAAATCCCCAAGGTGACAACTTTTAGGAGAAAAAAAAAATCTAAGTCCATCAATAAAGAACGCTTAATGTGAGTTCTTTTCTGGCTACAAACCCTACAAGCTAGCCACTGATTTTTCTTCCCCCCAAATACAACAGTATATTACAATAAAAGTTCTCCAAAAATTAAAAACAATTAAAAAGAATAATATACACCTCATTTTTATCACTCAATATACAAACAATCTTTGATCAACAGTATAAACCATTAAACCATATAAAAGTCAAGAGTTTCTTATTGTACAAATAGTGCTTTCATAGTTGAGTAACTTTACAATGCTGCGAGGGTACCGTCTGTATCTATGGATATATTGCTTGACAGTTTATTAAAACCAAGACATGATACCTTATACTTGGTTGATTGCATCGATACAAAGCAGCCTAAAATGGGCAATAGATCCATAGGATCTCTGATTATTGCGAGGGATTTTAAAAAATCACTCAACATTAGCCTCGTTTTATACTCTCAGTGTAATCAAGTTAAACATCCCATTAATTTCAAGGACAACGATATTAGGAACATAGGATTAAAAAGCAACCTAGCTATGTGAGCCAAGCCTCCTGCCATTGTAGACAACTACTTTACTTATTCCCTTTCATAGAATATAAGGATAACATTGATGGTGGTTGCAAATGCACACTCTCCAGCTAGCTTGTGAGAGGTAAGGGGAAGGGTCTGGGTAAATTCCAGCATGACTGGAAACGATGTACCGTATCTGCTACATAGGAACAACACTTTCAACCAGTCCAGTCATTAGTGGGAGGTCTGATTGCTGGTTTTCACCTTATTAATCAGAAAAATCCATTACTTCAAGGTGAGAGGTACAAAGAGACCGCAAGGCCCCTGCTGTCGTGCATCCAGACAGCCCCATCTGCACCACATAAGAAGACGAGAGCAAAGTTGGTGAGCACCAGCCCTGAATCTTGGCCAAAGGCATTTTGGCTGCTGACTTCAGCGGTGCAACAAGTGGCATGTTTTTCCCAGCTAGGTCTCCAGTTACCAGTTTTTCCTTGGGAAACCTTTTTTTTGGATGCTACTGAGGCTTTGCTTGACCACTAACTGTGGTACAGCCTACCAATGCTGCACTCTTCTCTCCCTGTAAAAGAAGGAGGGGTTGCATGCAGTACTTCTGACCAACCCGCAATTCTCAGTCTATGTGGCCATGGTAATACAGGTGATCTGCCAAAACACACAATGTTGAATTGAGGCAGGACACGTGGCAGAAAGTAAAGCCTATCATGGAAGCGCCGTGATTTCAACCCCCCCGCACAATTAAAGTAATACATAACCAAAAGCGTTATCGGTTTCAAGTCTCACTGCCTGCCTACACACTTCCTCACATAAAGAGCAGTTATCTCATCATGTCTCATCTTCACATCATTGTATTTTTTCCTGATACTGAGCCAAAACTTCATGTATTTGTTTCTTTTTTTCTTGACTGTGTCCCTGTTTAGCTATTGCGTTGAGTAGAAAATTAATCGAAATGGAGTAGAGGTTGTAGGTCTGGCCCTGAAGTGATACCTGGTCCTGATACTTGTTTGGTTTTCTATAGACAGGCCTCACACTCCTGTCAAGCCCTCTTGGCTCAGTGGAGGTCTGGCCTAGCCCCAGTGAAGAGTGGAGATCTTCGGCTTTTCCCTGTAATGAAAGGCTGTGGAAGTGGTGATCAATACCCTATTCCTTTAAAACAAGAAAACAAGACATTACATCTTTGGTCCTAATGCAGCCCATTTGACAAGCTACTTGAAGGTGTCATGTTTTTCTTTTGTATAAATTTTTTTTCTTTTTTAAAAAATTATTTTAAAAAGGCTCCTTAAAAGTTGTATATCAGAACAAAGAGACAACACTTACAAAAAGAAAGCTAGAAAATGGGATCCCGATATAAAAATTTGAACCAGTGGTGATAAAACATTATAAAGCATTCTTGCTAAGTGTTATACACAGTTTGACATTTCATGAGTATACGGTCTCCATCAGGAAGGAGAACACAGGTACATTTTCATACTCTGTCCGGATTCAGATGTTTTCTCACAGAGAAACATGGGGGGAAACAAAAGCCAGAGTACCATAACTGCTCATTTGGAGAGGCAGCGGTCGTACTAACAGAAGACGTTGAACTCTGAATCTGAAAAATGAGCGCTTGTCTGGAAATGCAGTTTCTCCTTGGCACACTGGAGCACCCCCAGACAGACCAAGGACACTCCAGGCACTTTGTGATGGGACCTCTTTAAGCTGTTTGGGGTCCTGTGACATTGTATCCCTAACTGCGGCTCCCTGGGAAGAGAGAGAAGAGATTCACCCCATAGCACGAATGCCACATACATTGGTTTTCGCACAAGCAATCTCTGCAAGAGGGCTTCACTTCAAGCTGGTAGCAGGGACAGGAGCCATGTGTGTCTATTCCCATCCGTACCTGCAGGAACAGTCAACAGCCTCAGTGATGTCCCTGGGCAAATCTGGCAGCTGTCTCGGGTATGGATTGGCTGGCTGGCATTCCTTCCTTGGCATTACTCAACCTACACAAGCCCCTTACTTTCAAATAAACCACAGGACTATATTTTCTAATGCTGGGGCTTCACGTAGCCATCTGACGATGATTCTGGTGGGACAGGGCATCACCTTGAGGTGTCCCAGAAACCACCATCTAGTTCCAACTGCTCTCTGTAGAAAACTCACTGTATTGTTGCCTGCCAGCTGGAAACAAAAGCAAGCCCCCGGCCTCTTGGATGAATTTACCCAACAAGACCAATTGCAACATGAAAGAAATTTCCCAAGCCAACTCCCTTTTCAGCAGAAGAAAACAACCCAAGGCCCAAATGAAGTCAAGTGCGCTGACATCGTACACAAATCACCGGAAAACATCAAAGTAAGATGAAGACTCTTGACTTAACTTACATTTTCATATACTTAGCAGTTATTAAAAGTCTTAAATTATTATTGCAAAAGCAGTTCCATATTAACTGCTGCTTTATGATTAAAGAGACACTAAGCACTAACTTGTGAGTGGTTTTATTTGCCTTCCATGAGAAATACAGTAAAAAGGGAAATTTTAAGTTTCTCAGTTGGTGAGATTACGTTAGCTTTTAAAAGTGGCTGTGGCCTGATACATTTCCCCATTTAGTTGCATTTTAAAAATCAGCATTTTCTACCCACACCTCCCAAGAGACAATGGCAGAACTTTCAAATTATTTTTGGATGCTAATTTATATTGCCTAACCGCGTTGGCCTTTATGAGCACATATGATCTGCAGGGGGCTCCTTGCTGTTAAACGGTCAGTGAGCTGCAGTGGGAAAACCAGACCATTTCAGCTGCTTATTGATTTTTTTTTTTTCATCTCAGTGGAGATCATTTAGTACATTGCTAATGTCTGTTACCCTACGAGCTTCACCTTGCGTAGCACCCACGCCTCCAGCAAACAGCCACGCAGCTATGCGGTCCCATCTGCTCCCAGTGCTGCTGTATCTGCCCCTGCAGGCACTGCCCACAGACTACAGCACACTGCCCAGTTTTTATTTTTTGCTGGGTTTCGAATCATTACTGAGTTGCCAATTTACAAATCATGGCTTACAGGATGCCTGTTTACCAGAACTACTTTACAATGTAGCTGATCCCACCAATCCAGAATTTGTGCATTTGTATTCAGGGTCTGTGGTCCTACATCCTCTTTCCTATTTTTCTCATCAAAACCAATACATTTAAAAAGTGGTGCTCTTTCAAACTTCCATTGCTTAATTTTTAGATGAATCTCTTTGTTTCTAGCAATAAGTCGCTACTGAATCCCTCCTGAATTGTTTTAAAAGGGCAAGCATATTAACCTCTATTAAATAATTTTCATGCTACATAATGCTGGTGATATATATTGCTACTTCTTAGTGGCTTTCTTGTTTTAGCTAACAGATTAAAATAAAACATCAATAAATTCCTTTGTGCTATAGTGTTGGAAAGATTCTGCAGGAGAACATGCACTATGTGATTTTTTAGTGTTCTGCTTGAAGACATAACAGATTTAGCAAATTGAAAATTATCTGTGATTTCTGTTAAGATCTTTTTTTGGTTTTATGTACATTCCTCCTGAGGCAGTGGGAGGAGAAAAGCAGCGCTGCCTGTGCGTACATGTTGCATGCTTGTGAGAGCAACACAACAGCTCTGCTCTCAGGAATGCAAGGAGAAATCTGCCACTAATTGGATGTGGGAACTGAATTTTGGTTGGCGTTTTAAATATAAGCCAGTAATAATCAAAGTCAAACATTGCATCCTCCATACTGCTGTGCCTGGGACTTGGTCACGGTGACACACATGTACCAAACAGGACAATCTTTGGATTTTGACCCAGTATACTGCTTTACCCTAGACTGGCAGTGTGGCCAATGAGCTACTGCACACACACGAGTTGCTAATGCATTTTACACCGTGTTACTTACAAAAGGGGTCATTTCACATGACCGTTCTTCATTCCTCAATAAATCTGTAAAAACAATGTTCTGAGGATTTGCTGCCTGATCCTGGACTCCAGATGCAATACTTAAACTGAAACACATACTGATATATTCAAAACACAGTGGCAGCATAAATTTGACTATTTCTTGCTACTTAATATAGACTACACATCCTCTGCAACTCAGCTGCTTATGCTACCCTTAAGCAAGTTGCCAATGTTCAACTAGTTAAGGGTCTTTGTACCAAAATCACCAAATGCGCATTTGCTTTCTGATCTAGTGGTTTGATTAAAATAGCACTGCCAAGCTGCTGGGGGATGCATCTAAATTATTGACTAAATTCACGCGTTAGGCACTTTACTCCTCCTACATTCATAAGAAATGTTAATGATGGAAGAATGTGAAGTTCTGTATCATGGGCCCCTGGAAAGAATAGCTATTTTTGCTGCTGTGATTGATTTATACTATCAAGCTAAAATCTTAGCCTTGCCTCGCCTGCCTATTCCACCCTGACAACAGAAGATGATGTTGGGTATTTTAAAGAAGCAGTAGGCAGCCCTGTGTTTCAGAAGAAGGAGATAATATTTTCCATCACTCCAGATTATTCTTCCTTTCCTTAATTCATTCTCACTGCCTCTCCTGCATTGCCAGGTTATGTAACCCCAAAGGGACAGGCAACCAGCCTCAGCCTCTGCACAGCAACTAGCAGTACTCTGCCTTGAAGCGAGTAAAGTGTAACACTGATATAACCCTTTTCTTTGCCAAATGTATAAGGGAAAATAATTTCTGCTCTGAGCCCCTTTAAGAAGGGAAATAAACTGCTTGGCTAGAGCTACCTGTGTTTCTTGCCCTAGTCAAGTTTAATTTAGTATAGTTCTTCCAGTCTGTCTCGTGAATGCTCCAATTTGCCACCATTTGCACTTCCTTGACATTTAATTAAAGTCTGTTAAACATTATTTGACACTTCATTTTTCAGTTACAGCAACATCTTTAACAGTTTTGTTGAAGAAGAAAGGCATTTTGACAATGTGACAGCTGCATAAGGGATCAGAAAAAAAATGTCTTGCATTTGACCATCAGAAAACAGACTAGCGAGCACTTTATAACCATGTACAGTCAACTTTGAGGTGAGCTCCTCCTGTCAGTTTTTAGCAATAGTGGTCAGTAGGTGATGTGCTGTGCTGTTTTGCTCCTTGTGCTAGTTTTCCCCAGAGCGATCCATGCCATACTGCCCTGGGCAGAATCTCCCATATGTCCCCCAGATGCACTTCTCCTCTTCGTGCCAAGAGGCAGTATATGGAGCCAATTTGTAAAAATCCGGTGGTTTGGAATAACTGTTTCTGTTCCAGGAATTTTGGAAAACTATTTAGTAACATTATTTTTTTTTCCTGCTGGTGATCTGAGCACCACATAGCAGACCAGCAGTACAAGCATCTGATCTTGTAAAAGATCCAAAAATTCTGTTAGAAACATTTATAAAAATACAGACTGTAGAAAGGAATTTGACTGTACAATGTGTACAGCTCTCAAGTTCATCCCAGAGTGGCTTCTTACCATGCTACCATTTGAAAATGAAAGGAATGCATCCATATTTCTTCTGTCCAAGAAGATCCTGCTCCATCCCAACATGCATCTGAGTGCAGGCTATGGGCCTCAGTTATTATGTGGAAATGGGCAAGAAAAGACCCAAACTACCATCATATAGGCTCTGCAGTTTCAGCCTCCATGCTGAAAAAGACAGGTGTGCTTATTGATGCATTGCGGTTGCTGTTTGCTCTGAGCAAGAGTCTGTTCTTGCAGCAGCCCAGTAGTTCACCGAGAGTCTGGCTTGCCTCGCTGCAAGAAGAATTTCTCTATGGTCATGCCGAGGCTTCAATGTATTCACTTTTTGGTGCTGCTACCCTCAAGTACTCTGGGTTTTCTGCTGCGGGAACTTTCAAGAGACCATTAGGTTTGGTTTCCTTCGGTAAGAAGTCCTGCTGGTAGTCAGGATTGTCCAGATTTATTTGGTGGTTGCCTGCCTGGATCCAGTAAGGAGAGCTCTCGAAGACTGTCTTGACCAGTGGAGACTGGTTGGTGTTGAGATACTCAGGGTTATCCACAGCTGTGCTGTGTGAATTTTGGTAGCTGGAGTCCGTGGGGACCTTTGAGTTTGCTGTGAGAGAGAAGTTGTTGTAGATTGGATTCTGGACCACTGAGGCAGATACTTTCTTGGGCACCAACTGGTTTACGTACTCTGGAATAAAAAGAAAATAAAAATTAGAAGGAAGGAAAATGAAGGCATGTAACTAACGCAGCCATTTGCATCACTTGAGGTGTTGTTTCAACCCAGCTGCCACTTGCTCTTTGCACACAGCATCTCACTGAACTTCCCGGAGAGGAAGAGAGCCAAAGGCAGAGACTGCCATGCTGTGGCATCAAATGCACTGCCCTGAAGTTCACCTTCAGGAATTCGGTTTGCAAAGCAGCAGAAAGATGGCTTGGGCCACGAGACAGCGAGATAGCTAGCGCTGATTTTAGTGATGTGTGGGTGGCTACGGCCCAGATATTGTTCTGAAACTGCAGTCTGGGAGCTTAGCTGCCAGAAGCTGTTTCCCTAGAAAAATGTTTAGTGATGAGGAAAATGCCTAGAAAATACAGGACTGGCAGTAACAGAGACTCCACGTTTAACTTCAATGCCATCCCTTGCAGGGTCTTTCACCCTTGCTAGCTGTGGCATATTCTTGGAAGGGTTGGTTGGGATTTTTTAAGGGCACAAAGCATCACGACTGCATAACCCGGCACCAGCTCCCTCGGTGCTCGCTGGCTCGCTCTTCGACTGCCTACGATGTTAAGTTCACGTGAAACCGTGAGCTTCCTTCCGTGTATCAACATCTGAAAGCAGTGAAACTGCTAGAAAGCTGTTTATATTGCTAAAATGGTTTAAGGGGTGAAACCCAGTTTCTAGAGGATATTTTCCCAAGTAAAAAGCTTTAAACATATAACCACGCACACAAACTCCCTGGCCAGATGGCACACATGGCAAACTTGAGGAACCTGGCTTGTGAAGGAACCACAATGAGAAATTACTAGAGCAGCCAGATAAAGTCTAGGAAAAGGATATGTGTACACATTTTCACTCCTGTTTACTGAGCCAAGAAAGGTAGGAAGCATTTGGATTGCTTCCTTTCTACAGAAAAGGAAGGACAATGATTATATTCACAACCAAATGGCTTGTGAATGAGTGGTCGTGGGATGGAAACATGGGAGACGTACTCACCCGGGGCTGGCAGGAAGCTGTCGTCTATGCTGTCCTCCAAGAAAGTCCCTGTTGGGTCTGAGCTATACCTCTGGACAAAGCTGTCTTCCCTCACAGGGTGCCCCTGCTAGGTTTGAAGTAGACAAAAACGATATTAAAGGGACTGTTCTGTAGAAGTTGCTCCACACAGGAGAAGTTACTCCTTTTTTAAAGGTCATCCCACTTACCCCGTTCCTGTCAATGCAGGTTGTAGCAGAATTGTTGCTAGTAGCACTCTTAAAAAAAAGAGAAAGAAAATACAGACATCATGAGAAGCAGTTCACTCTTAAAATTGCTTGTCATGTTTCCACAGAGGAAAATTTTCATACCAATGAACTCAAGAGAGGAGTGCGGGATGTTGAGGGGCTGTTGAAGAAGCCCTGGTGTGGCACAAGATACTCATCCGCGTCCACTATATCTTCCATGTCCTCCTCCTCCATCAGGGTGCGATAAAACTTGGAGTCCGTAGGGCTGGGCAGGTGCATCCTATCGTCTCCCTGTGAGACAAGTTGGTGTGAGACAGGACGCGCAGACTCCCTTCAAGCTCTCATTATCCCCTTCTCTGAGAGACAAAGTAATTTAGCGAGAGGTCCAAGATGTATAATCTTGATCTATGTGTTTAACCAAATTTACTTAGAATTTAGGGGAATTTGGGCCTGCAAATTCTGTCTATGCTGCTGTAAAATATCTGCGTTTTGAAGAGGATCAAACTCTGTTCTCCTCTCAGGACTGCGGTATAGGCTGTTACTGGTCCTAGGCTGGGACCAGTACTACAAGAATAGTGACTGGTCTTGAAATTCTGTTTGTGGTTCTAGCTGAATGTGTTAAGAACTGGAAAGCAACAGTAAATCTGGACTTAAATTATCGATATTATATGTTGTCATATGCATTACTAATCATTTTGGGCCTCATATTAAATGCCCATCAGACATCTTCCTACCATTGGATTTAGTACCTGTATAACAAGATAGCGCGGGGGGTCACGGGCCATTTTTGAGAACTCCGCTATCAGTTCACGAAACTTGGGACGGCTGTCTGCATCGATCATCCAGCCTGGAGGGACGACAGGGAAAGCACCACATAAATAAAGTTCTTCTGGTGATCAAACACAGAGCTTAAAATAAAATGTAACAGTGAAAAGAACAGCACCCATACGTGCTGTTAAAGTCCCTGTAAGGGACCACCATAAAAAGTTCATTCACCAGCCACTGCTGTGAATTTCAGCGTTTAAAATGCACATCTTGGCAGTCTGGGGAAGAATGAAGGAGGTAATAAAACGCCATGTTGGAAAAGCTCCAGGCTGAGCCTGTCTCCTCTCCTGCGGGCCTATCTCCACTTGGGCAGGCAGGTTGCACCTGAGCGATAATAACGCATCAGTCCTCAGGACACCAAATGGGTGGCCAGCCTGGATCAGGTCCAAATTAGGCTGCTCTGAAAAAGTTCCTGAAGGAGGGGAAGCAAACTAACTTCAGCAGGCGCATGGTCATTTGACCGTCTAGTCCTCACCGCACTGCTTCGTGAAATCCTGGGAAGCCTAAAACAGAAGCTACCCTCTGTACCAGATGCCTTCTAAAATTCAAAACATCCTTGCTGGGGACATTTTGAAAGACTAACCATATCTAAGCTGTGTTTAATTAGTAAACGGACTTTAATAACAAAAACAAGTCCTACAATTTAGTGTGGATCAATGCTAGAAGAGATTTCAAATACAGATACTGGTGGTTTAACATATGAGATTACTTAGGAAACCCACACTATCTGTTATCAACTAACAGATGAGCTGATGTAGAGACTCTTGTGTTTAAAATTGAAAATAATAAAGGTCAAGCTTAGTGTGTCTGGCTGAACTCATAAGAAACAGCCTATCTATAGTAATGGAGAAATGAAGTGATAATATGACATCTGAAATCTGCATCAGACAAAATCTCGTCATTGCTGGTGACTTTTTACCATGCTAGAAGTATGATTCCCTGCTAATTCAGGAAGAAATCCTTTTTGCTTTTAGGCAGAGTGGAGCATTTGGGAGTTGCTGCTGTTGCAGAGGTACGATCTACTATTTCTGAATTTATCTCTGAGTTGCATATGTTTAAATACTGCTTCTTAAATAAAAAAAAAAAATTGTTGTGCAGTAACTTTGAACATTTCAGTTTATGCTCTCTGCTTATAAAAGAGATGATCAGGAATCCTGAATTCCTTTAGACAAAATGGCACAGCTTCAACAGGGCCTGTGCTATAGCCTGCAAACACAGAGTGATCAGAGCTGTGAAAGATGTGCAACCGAGTCCTGTGGCAGTAGGAAGGTTCAAACCCCAGATTCTCATGTTCTTGCATTTAAATTCAGTGTAATGGGATGAAAGGGGATGGGGAGACTCCAGTAGTCATGTTTTAAAAGCAATAGATACCCTATTAGGTGCCTGGAAAAATGCCTGCTTTCTACATCTGGCCTGACCCAAAGGAAGGGCAATGGTTGGAGCTGCTGAGCTTTGCGAAGGCTCAGCCCCTGAGGACGTGGTCTAGTGCAGAGCTTTCAAAGACCTGGGACATGGCTGCTGCAAGCAGAGATGTTGGCAGGACTGAGGTGTCAGTAGGGTTCAGCATCACCAAGGAGGAGTTTCCAGGACACTGCTTTTGGGTCTGGGCACCTCCCAGGCTAGGTGCACACATCTGGATCTGGTTCCTGCTCGCTTTGGTGAGCACAGGATCAGGCTTTCCCTGTGCGGTGCCTGTCCTGACAAAGCAACACTGGGGCACTCCAGGACTCCCCGAAAGTGCTGCACTACTGGGTGCTCATGGTAGCATAGCTCCTGTTTCAGGAACAGGTACATTTTGCTCTAGTGAGAAGGTCTTAAATGCCACCTAGTGGGCTTCTTATCAGCATCCTCACAGACACTACTGGTAGCGAGGGATTTGGCAGTCATGGTCTAGGGATGCACGGGAAGCCAGGTAATAATCTGATATTTCAGCAGCTGATATAGATGGAAAAGGGGTTTGGGATTCACAAGCTCTTTGATGTGCTCTAATGATGACTAAAGAGTGCTTCAGAGACCCCCAGCTCCCGGGCTACTTTACACCAACAGCCATGTGCTGAAAAGGAGCCATCCAAAAATGAGGAAGAAATCGGATGAGGAACTCCAGACCCTCATGTGCATCTGCCATTACGGTGGTGCCTGTACTTACAGCACTCCTTCAATAAAAGGAGCACATAATCCATGCGCATGACTGCTGGGGGAGGCATATTACTGAACTAAGGGGGAGCCTGGAAGAAAGGCAGCGTTAATTTTATTTTCTAGACACACAAAACCAGAGTATCATGTAAAGTGGGTGGTGGTATGCTGATTTATACTGCCTGACAGTATCAGTTTAAAATAATTGACAATATCAGCCAGTGGTGTGAATGGTGAAAAAACATTAGTTGGCTGAATTAGGGACTAACAAAACCATATCCTGTGCTCCTAGCTAGAGCTCAAGGTGCAGGAACATGCTCTGGTGTCATCACTCTTTTCACATAACCCTATTTCTGTGTGATCACCAAGAACACAGCGTATACAAATGCAACTTAATGAAGGCAGTTGTGCTACTTATTTGACTTAGGTTAAGCACCCACAACCCCAGACGTGAACTCACATTTGACCATGATCATGTACACATCAATGGTACAGATGGGGGGCTGGGGCAAACGCTCGCCCTTCTCCAAAACAGAGGAGATTTCACTGGCAGGGATCCCGTCGTATGGCTTGGACCCAAATGTCATCAGCTCCCAGACTGTCACACCTGCAGGGTGGGAAGGGAAGATTATGAGAGAGGCTTTTCTGGGAGCCGGGTGCTTGGCCTGGGCGCAGAGAGGTGGTAAGTAGAGAGGGCTTTCCCACAGGCACTGCATTGCCAGAGCCCCACTCAGGAAAAGCATTTACTGCCATGATTTTGAAGAGAGACAAATTAGTAAAACAGGTTGAAATCATCCCCATTTCCTTTTCAGGTTTTGTTTTTTTTGTTTGGGTTTTTTTTCAGTCTCAGCTAGTAGTAGTTCAGTGTTCAACATCCCACAAACTTCCCAGCCCCCCAGAAAGGAAATGCAGGTTACTGCCTTCCGACCCCAACCCAGCAAGTGGTTTCAAAAATGGAAGTTGTATTTTTGTTTCAAAACAATCTCTTTGGAGACAAGCAAGCACAGTTTTTAAAAGCTGGTGTAAACCAGCTGCCTCAGTGTCACTTACTGACATACCACGTACTCTTGTGATGTAGATGTTGTGATTGTCTGGTAGCTTAGGATACAAAACAAGATTTTGGATGCCAAGATATGTGAACGGATTAAGAGGAAACAGAGGCTGTACTTTTTCTAAAAGGACACAGGATCTGACTATCTGCATTAAATATTTTCCAGGAATGTAAGAGCTCATGCAGTGGAAATTTTGGAATAACTTGCTCTGAAAAGTTTCATTTCTGTTCCTCTTTCTTTCAACCTGGCTTTTGAAGTATACCAAACATAAAATGAATTCTCTAAGGAGAATTGCATCCCACTTTGCTTCCCTTTCAGCATTGTTCTCTCAGTACCAGGACAGCACAAACATTTTAGGCCACAGCAGTTACACTGATAGACACTAACTGACAGCATGGCCAATGGTTTTAAGTCTTCCCTCTAGTTATGTGGCTTTATTGTCAGTCCAGTTATATTTCACGTAAAGCTGCTGAAGAAAAGCGTCAGCAGAACTTCAGCAAATGGAGCAGTCTCTCCTACCTGCAGTCCCTTTCAGGGGAGGGCTCATCACCTGAAAGCATATTCTGCAAAACATCTTATACCTCACTGGCATGAAATTTCATGGGAATTTTACTTTACTGAATGGGTGATTTGGGTCCATTGTTTGTTTAATCTCTCAGTCTTCTCATAATAGGAAGAAGAAAGGTCTGTGTGGAGTCACCAGCAAATCCTGCAATTTTCCAACCCATTTGCAATAATTATAACTGGGTTTAGACTCACCATAACTCCAGACATCACTTTGATGAGTGTAAATCCGGTGTAAAATTGACTCCAAGGCCATCCATTTAATAGGAACCTAGGAAAATTCACAAATAAGCCTCAAGAGGCTGACCCAAAATTTATAAGTGGTATTTACCACCAGGTGGTGTTTAAACCAGTAGTTTGGTTGTGGAAGGGAAAAAACAACCAAGAAACACCACAACTATCAGAGTGGTAGAGCAGGCAACCTTTGAGTCCCTTATTATTATTTTCATTTAATATGTTGAACCTGGGAACTTGTGAAATATTAGGTATATTAGAAATATCTCTTACTAATTAGTTTTACAATATTTTTAACAGTCAAACTACTATTTTTTTAACCACCTATCATAACAGGACACAAATCCAATCTCAGGCTATATGACAAAAACTGGTCTGTGCTCATATGGTTTCCATTTATGGTCTCCACAATATTTGCAAGCAACTTCATTTTAATTTCTCAGCAGGACACATTCCCTCCATCAGCACGTAGTACAACACAAAGGCGTGTTGAACCAAGTCTGACAGGTCTTTCTTCTGCTATAAATATACAGCATTGCCTTTTTCTTCATAAACGGCACAGTGTTATTGGTGCTGGCTACACTGATGAATTCAGCCATGCTTTTTTTTTTTTTTTTTTTTTAAAATAATGTTGCTTTTTCCCAGACATTCTGGGTGGGAATTTCAAAAGCATTCGCTGCTCTGCTACCTCCGCTCCCACTGCAGTCCCACTGGCCTGACGCTGCTTTGGCTGATTTCAGAGGACTCCCACAGGCTTCAAAGGCAGCACGCTGAGATGGCAGCTGAGCGCTTTGAAAACCCCACTCTCTTTTTTTGCCCTATGTTTAGTGCTTATGCGCAAGCACAAACACTGACGAATGTGCAGTGGTTCATTTTGCCTATGTGCTTTACCTTGCCTCCCTCGGCGTGATACTCCTTCTCATCAGCACCAAGCAGCTTTGCCAGCCCAAAGTCCGTGATTTTCACGTGTTGAGGAGTCTTAACAAGGACGTTCCTGGCAGCAAGGTCACGGTGCACCAGGCGACGTTCCTCCAAATAGTTCATTCCCTGCAATATGACAGACCACGGGTAGGCATCACACACTCTGAGCTTAGATGTGCAAACGAATTACCAAATGTCAGCCGCTCTGTGGTAGCTGTATGCGCACCACCATAAACACGTGGCAACCTATCCCCGCTTCAGAAAAAGGTCTGCTCTTTCAATTTACACGATGCTTATTGCAGGGTGAGGACGTGTGCTTGCACAGTTACAAGAAGTAACTATTACCCTCCAGGAAACTTATTGTGGGTCCATGTGCCAGTGGAGTCATGGAGAAAAAAGGGAGAGCAGCAAGTATAGCAATAAAATTGGGATAGGGCTTGAAAATAAGGGGGTAAACCCTTCTTTCAGCTGCATTTGTGCAACCCCAGCGACTTCAGGAGAGCACAGGGCAGAATTTAACTGTTGCCTTCCATGCACACACAGGCCAACCCTACAGAGGGTATGTAGACACTAATGGCCTGGGAGAAGAGTCCAAGAAAAAATAAATTAATCATTCAAAGCTGTCAATTCTGTGTCTCATTACAGTGTACTCTGCCTTCTCCCTGCTAACAATGAGGCATCCCACCGCAAAGGTGAGAAAAGGAAATAGAATAAAAAAATTCATTTTATGGCTAAGGCCAGAGTTGCATCTGTTTTCAAGTCCTCTTTGAAAAGGGAAGTTCTTCCAGTTTCACTGCCTCCCATGATTAGACTGGGTTCGCCATAGCATATGTGCTTTTTTGGTACAGCTGCCTCTTGTGAGGCATATGAAGAGGAAGAGTACTACTAGTTGTGCCAGTTTGACTTTTAATGTATGAATCTAACAGCTGCATTTCTGACCACAGACATTATTCCCCTTTCCCTCAACTCCAATCTCTTGGTGTATGGAATCAAAAAGTTCATGATTTGTAAGTTTCCTGCAAGATCCTTTCTAAAAACCACTATTATTCCCAGTCAATAGCCTTCTGCTGGCAGCAGCTTACATGCTTGTATTTTTATGAAGAGAGAATTAATAAAATAGTACTTCTAACCTACAAAGTTAACACCAAAATGATCATACTGATGTGATGACAAAGCACTGGAGGGAATAATTCCCTTCCAGCCTCCACTCCCTTCCTAAGCCCACTGCTAACCTGGACCACCATCGAATCCTCCACCCAAGTCCCTCAGCAGAACTTCACCCATGCGCTGCTAATGTTGCCAAAACAAACCACCCAAACAAATTGGCGCAGTGCCACTACGAGCATGCATTTAACTGCACAAATACATCTTTAGTGAGCAGAGCTCTTGAAACAAAAAATCTTGAGCTGCCGACAGAAAGCAGACTATCTTAAAAAAAATAAATCACATAATCTAGCCCCAAAATCTCCAGCTAAATGTGTCTTGCTGCAGAGACTTATTAAGACACAAAGCTGCTGAAAGGCAGAATATCAGTTTCACACTAAGCTGTTTAAGATGCTGATGGCTAAAAGACTTGTGCACATGCATGACCATATACTGAAGGTGTTGAACTGCTCATCTAGAAAGCTCAGCAGATCTGTAATTGTGTACAGGCCTGGGATTTAAGATATTTTTCATCATTAAGTGTGAGACCAATGTGTTCAACGTGTTACTTCATAGTATTTCTGCATGTGGAGAGTCTATGCTCTGTCATAACATCTTGTCTTAAAGACAGGACTCCATACCTCAGAGAAAGATAATGTTTATAGATGCAAAGAAAACTTAATTCAAAGCTGTGAAAACAGAAACAAAAGTAAGCTTCCTAGGGAACGTGCCTCCTGCTGGTTAGTTACCAGACATAAACATATTTGTTTCAATTTTTTTCCCCCTCCAAAAGTACATTTTTAAAGAGTCAGAGAATGTCCAAAAATCTGGCATGACTTTATCAGAGTAGCAACAGCAGATACACTGGTGGGAAAAAGCTGTATGCGTGATTTACGAGGACTTTGAGGGGAACTTCAATGTGGAGCAGCACAAAGGAGTACGCTGAAGGTCAGGCATCGCTAGAGAGGGTAGAGGTTGCTATGGGCAAGTGTTGAATCGACACCAAAAAAATCAAACAGAAGCTAACAATTGTGAATGGCAACCTTTCGGGCAAGTGATGCCCCAAGGATCAGTTTAGGGATTGATTTTGCCACCTTAAAAATGAACAAGGAGAGGGAGGAGGAGGAAAATGTGGCCTCCAGCTCATCCTCCAAAAGGACTGAAACCAGGACAGAGCAGGAACTGATTTTAAACAAGAGGGCAAAAGAGTCAGAAAAAGGCAGTTCACATCCTGGGTGGACACATAAATTAAAATTCACTTGCTGTGGAGAGCCCTGTAAAAAAGTACACACACTGAGATGAAAAATGTTCTCTGTGTACTTTTGGTGTATACATTTCTGAGGTCCTCAGCATGTTTTCTGAAAGCAAACCATGGCCGGGCGAGCCTGGGAGGTATACAAGGTCTCGAGGGACTGATAAGGCTGTAAGTGTGTGGTTAGCCTGCAGACCGGCATTCCCGAAATAAGCAGCATTAAAGCAGCCAAGCTTTGTGGATACTGCCATCTCATACAACGAATCTCCAACAAACTGCAGCTATTTTTTTTGCTGGTTTTGCTCCATTCTTTCATGCTTACAAATGGCTAACCACCTTCCACACACAGCATATTGCTGCTAAAGGCTAGAGGCTGTACTTCAGCCTGCTTTGCTGCTCTTCTCTTTGGCAAACAGTTCCAGGTGTGATAACGAGTCTTTTGTTTGGCACTATGGCCACTGCAATTAGATTACAGGCACCAACTCAGCACATATAAATTACAGAACAGCCCTGAGGTGCCTGAATGTCTTTCAGTCACAGAGAGCCTGAGCTAGAATGGAGCTGGTATTTATTAATCAGCAGTTTCAATCCCCAGGCCTCAGAGATTTCAGCCTGAAACTCTCTGAGGCACACAAGAAGGTGTATTCAACATCATCACTGTTTGCCCCGGGGCACAGCCCAAAGATGGAAGGAGCACTTTGGTATGAGAATTGCCAAATTCTATTCCCTTCCTGCCACAGCTTCATTGCATCATTTCATTACTGGGTGTTTGGTTTGGACATAAATGTCTTGGTGATAATATTACACTGTCTAGGAGCATTTTGAAAAATAGTTAAGGTTTGCTCAGCAGCCTGAAAATGGTAAATTGTTTAAGACAAAGTAACCACTTACTGTCACATATAAGGTATCTAGGAACCATGTGGTGAATAGAAAGATGTACAGAGACAGGTAAGTAAATAAATACATTTCACGCTGTCAGATCTCTCTGTTAGAGTCTGAGTTTTAGCTGATCTGGACATGTGCTGGTCTGCTCACCTTTGCAATCTGCACACACCAGTTGAGAAGGTACTGGGAGCCGATGTTGTCCTTGTGCTCTCGGATGTAATCAAGGAGGCAGCCATAAGGCATCAGCTGTGTGATGAGCTGGACAGTAGAAGTGAGGCAGATTCCCAACAAGCGGCACACATGAGGATTGTCAACGCTAGCCATCACGTAAGCTTCCTGGGAAGAAAGAAAAAAAACTCCCTTTGGCATGACAGAAATATTTGGAGGCAGTTTAAAATAAATTGGTCATTCAAGAGGTTGCTAAAATACTATATGCAAACTCATATCACATACAAAATACTTGTATTTCCTACTCTATGGACCAAATTTCTTCCAATCAGTGGGAGGTCCAGGTTTTGAGCTGAAGCATCACTGAGATGCTGCAGAAGAGCCAGTCGCCCACTACTGATACACCAAGCAAACGTTGGACATAAAATCCTGGGGACAAAACTTACAGACCTAGGAGGAATTAATAAATTGAACATCAGCTGGAATCTGATGGGATTTCATCACTTTGAGCACCTAGTTGCAAGGGCAACACATCTTGTGACCATCTGCCATATGGCTTTTTTTCCTTCACAGATCTTTTCACAAAACTGCCTGGAAATCAGCATTTTTGAGACTTCCACCCTTCTGTCAAAGATTTGTACTAATCCAGAAAGTCAAAAGTTGTCATCTAGGATGTGACTGACAGTTTGACTTTTTAAAAAGAGACCACGTTCTTCTTGACCATGTTGTTTTTCAATCCATGTCAAACCAAACAGGTTAACAATAGGTTCAGCTCTTTAGAAGCTTGAATACGTGTCTTGCTTTATGCAACACTGGGGAAAATATCATCCCTAATTGGAAAAACTGTTTTAGACCCATATAGAAATGTAAATGATACCAGGAAGGTGATTATAATGTGGAAGCCCAAGCATAATAAATCCTTTAGTCAACTGGAATTTTGTGTTTGAGTTTCATAAATATGTGAAAACCTCTTCTTTCAAGGCTGGGTTCATCCTATGTAGCTTTAGGTACCTAGCTAAGGTACCCAGGGTACTTCCTCTTCCTTTGCTCTTCTGTAGGCCCCTTCAGAGGCTGGTGCAGTACACTCCAGACACACTGAGCACATCCTTTAACATGGCCACGGGGTAAGAACCCCCGACTTCATGGGTTTTGTGTGCAAAAACTACTTATGGATTGAAAATTGAGATCTATATTTATATTGACATCCACTGTCAAGTGCCAGCTCAAAGAATGGATTCCAAATGGGGAAAAAAAATAGAGCTGAAGTAGTTTGGTTTTTCTTTAAGTAACTGAGTCTGATTTACAGTGTATTACTTTTAGACATTTTTAAAGCCATTTGATTGAAAACCAACACAACGGGAAATAAATGGGAATTTTTCCATGCAGTGAGCTTTTAGGTCAGTATCTTAACTCAGCATCTGGAGTGACACCAACTAATCATCCCTTGGCAATTCAGCATTAGCCTGCAGCCCCCCAAAGCCTAAAATCACAGTGAAGACACTACTGTGGCAAGGAAAGGAGCAAATCTGCACTTTCTAAGAGCTTAAGAAAAGAAATACCATAGCACTTTACTCATCATCTAACAAGCTTTCCACAGATGTCACATAGCTGTGCAGCTGGTAAGAACTATTATTAAACAAAGTTATTAAAGCAATGACGTTCAAGAAATAAGCAACCCCATTTCTTAAGCAATACTTTCTGGCCTTGGTATTGTTTGCTATGCCAGCCTAAGCAAAACATGATGTAATGCATCTTCTTCTGAGGTGCCAATTCTGCATTTGGTATCCTTGTTTTGGAACCCCTGGGATGAAAGTGGCCTCCAGGCAGCCAGGTTAAATAAGATCTCCAGCAGAATTGGGTAAGTGCTCTTCAACCTACTGCAGCATGTGAGCGGGTCATTGAAAAACAACCCTCTGCCATGGATAGCACAGATTCTGTGGGCTACCTTGAGGAAAGACAAAGCAAGAACACAATCTGCTATTCAATTATGTAGATATTTGTGGTAGCATATTTTAGAGAATCTTGCAAATCCATTATATGATGCTCAAATGTAAACAGACCAAAACACGCTCATCTCCCTAGGCTTCCAAACTGAGCCGTCGTACTGATGAAGGGAGTCTGTTCCTTGCCTTGCTTCCTGTTAGGATTCAGATCCATATTGTATTAATTTCAGCGGCGGGGGAGGGGGTGTGGAATCTGCAGAGTCGGAGCTGTTCTCACTGCCCATCTGCTGCGCAGCCCGCGCAGGGCTGACCTGGGGGCTGAGAACTGGGATGCTGAGAGAGTGGGGTGGGCGTATGGGCCACACAGCTTTCGGAGAGTGTCCAAGCGTTGACACCGCCTATTACATTTGATACTGCAAAGTAAAATAGGCCACTGCCTCCTCGCAGGGAGCAGAAGGGAGCTATTGTGCGGTCGTGGGTCCCTTTAAGTAGCCCAAGACATTAAAGTGGGCCTTTGTTTCAACTGTTTATCTTGGAAATCTCTGCGGTACGCTCTGACCTGCTCCAAGTATGCTTGGTATTCAACAACAATCTTCTGAATTAGCCCTACCCTAATAAAGCTAGCGAAAGCTCGCCTGGATTATATGAGCTAAAGCTGCTGTGCTCATTCTATACCTAGCATGTTTCTGTAAGACAAATCATCTTTAATTGGACATTATTATCTCTGAGGTTTCAGTGACCTTAAAAACTTGGTTGTGTAGCAAAAATCTGTTTTGAGAGGAGCTTTTTAAGTCATTCCTCTGACTTCTTTCACTGGTTTTGTATTTTAAAAAATTTTCTTCTGAAATATAGAATGAATTCCACCAACCAAATCATCTAAAAAATTAACAGGACTGAAAAAAGCAAGAGCTTTTTGTTAAGCATCCTAATTCAACAGAAAAGATAACGTGGGAATATGCTACAGAAACTTCTTTGAAAAGACCAAGTACTTTGATATCACCAAAGAGCGTGCAATCCCTGCATCTACTGCCCTGTCGTGTGACTATCTTGATCTGCTGAAGGCAGGATGCAGTACTGTAGGCTTATTCATTAACGCCTCCTTCAGTACACAGGAATTTAATGCAGTTAAGTCCAAAGCATCCTTTGTGAAGACTGTGTTATGCTTCTTATCACTGTGAAGAGGGAAGTGAGGGGCAGAGCTCAGGGTGGGCAGCTGAGCAGCATCTTTGCCAGCTCCTCAATCCAGGAACGCCAGCGAAGGGAGGGACCGCAGCCTGTCCGCAGGCAGGCAAGGGGCAGGGACCAGGGCCACAGGGGGCAGGGACCTAGGAAATGGC
This sequence comes from Aviceda cuculoides, assembly GCA_035590195.1. NCBI lineage: Eukaryota > Metazoa > Chordata > Aves > Accipitriformes > Accipitridae > Aviceda > Aviceda cuculoides. Next base: position 5,591,030 of record JAVJGG010000009.1, read on the forward strand.
TCAGACTGGCCTGGAGTCTAGCTAAACTAAACGTGTAAGGATTCTGAGATGGACCACCTATTCTTTTGCATTGCTGCAATACCCATACCAAACCATATGGTATGTAACACATGATCTGTTGAAGTAATGTATTGGAATAACACTGTTTATTCGGGGTGATTGGAAAAATCCAGTGTGCTTTATTATCATCAGTAGCACAGGCGGGTTTGTTCACAGCCACTCATGCTGACACTTCTCATGATGAGACTTGGCCTTTTGTTAAGATCTTCGCCAGCTTGAACCATTTGAGATGAGCCTTCCTACCTGAGGTGTCATTTGCTGTCCAAAGCTGGATTTTAATTTGTTTTTAAATAAATTTTCTGCTAAAGTGGTTCAGTTCCTATCAAAATTTTAAAAATCCACATTTTTCCCCATGGCTGAAGGATCATCACTTCCACACAAACAGGCTGTCCCAAGCTGTGGACCTGCACTTCACAGGTCCATTTGGGACATACCAGGGATGTGTGCCCTCTCCCTGCAAAGAAGCACTTGATAGATGAGGCCCTGCCAAATCCAGGCTTCCAACCCACACTTTCTAGAAGCACACTCGTGCAGGTATAGCAAGGAGAAGCTTAAAGATTTCATCTGTACCAAATACACTGCGTTGCCTGGATTGTCCCTGGGCTGACCAGTCCTCCAGAGTGACCCCGCAGGCTCCAGCTCAGGGTTCGATGGCCTGAACAGGGGACAGGGACGCACCCCCCCCCCCCCTACAATGCATTTCTTGTCACTGAGGACTGAACCACAGCACAGGAAAGCTGAACTGAACGTATACTGAACATCCGAGTGCTCCTCTCTGCACTCAGCATCTTCCTTTCCTTGTGTATAAATAAATATCCTTGGTGCTTTATGTTGTATATCTGCAGATCTAGCAACAGAGTTCAGATTTTTAGCTATTTCAAATTCAGGGAACTTTGTATTTAGGGCTCTGGCTCACCTGTTGTAAACTCACACTTTTATAAACTCCTGAAACAGCATGCCATAGCCTTTTTCCCCATTTTCTGAAGTGATGAGCTATATCCAAGCAAAAGAATAAAATTCCCATGCCTCTTTCAGGAAGCAAGATAATTTCTTGTTGTTCCTGACAGAGAAATTGGACAGCTGGGATATTTTTTTTCTTTTGGATTTATAGTTAATTAAATACTATGTAACCAAGCAACTAGCTTACAACAATCTGCAATGTCAGGATTCAAAAATCATCAGATATGTTGTTACTGGTTTTAGTTCTACTGCCATAATGGCAATGAATGCCACAGTTTAAGGCCTGAAACATCAGAATAAAGAAAACAGAATTAGCTGTACATGTACGGTCCTGACCTCTCCTTAGGTGCTACCCCACAAGTAGAACATCAGTATCCAGACTGCGAGCAAGGGGTTCACAGGAGACACAAAAGCACTTCACAGGCTGAGCTGCAAAGTGCAGTACTTCTAGACGGAGAATGCAGTTTGGGGTGCAAAGTATTTCTTCCCATCCCAAATCCTGAAATTCCTTCAGTTGTTACAGAGGAAAACCCACAGATCACTGACAACTTGACAAAACAAACATAAAAACTTACATCGAGTATTTCCTTGTTGGCTTTTGGTGATGTAGCCTCTCTCAACTCTTTAATAGCAACAGGAATTTTAACCTTCTCCCCTTCTGGGATCCAAAGTCCCTACCAAAAAGAAGTACAAAGAGTTACTCATTCTCACATCTATGGGTTAATTCTCCCAATTACATATACATTTTATATCTTCTGAGTAGACTTAAATATTCTGAGCAATGGTAAGACACGGCAGACAACAAAAATACGCAAAAAACATGTCTTGTGGGCGTTAACAAAATCCTGTTAGTAGAGTGAGTGGTATTTCTCTTCCAGTCACCTCTACCATATTTTTTTGCAAAACCATGTTCATTACCTTCCCTGTATAAATAGCCTAAGAGATGCATAAACAGCAACTTTTACAGACAGAAATCTAATTAGTTAGCGCATCACAGCAACTGCACGTGCAAAACCTTGCCACTACCAATTTATAAATCATGGGATGAAAAGAATTGGCATTTTCTTATGAAAACAAGATGGCATCCATACTGTGCAAATAATCCAGTCCTAATCATATGCAGTGGCAGGTAGGTTTATGTCCGACTGGTTCAGTGCTTTACGTCTATAGTGTCAGGAGGCTATTTAGGTGGCAGATGAACAAACAGCGTGGCACTGTGAGGACACTCCGCTGACACACCCAGCAACGTAGGTGCACATTTTCAGATGTCAATGGGATTTGTGCCCCTGAAGTTCTTAGCCATAGCTGGAAGCCTGCTTCAGTATAGAGAGCTTTATAAAGAGATATATGAATCTACAGTTTACATTTCAGTACTACTGGCAAAGCCTGAAACACATATCCTGAATGAAAGGAGGAGCACAGAAAAGCGGAACGTGGTGAAGAGGAACAAACACCAAGAGAAAAAATAGCTTGTGGACCTACACAGCTGAAGGTATGTAGACATTTTCACACATCTGAGTCAGTTCTAATGAAAAAGTGATTGACAATTCCAAAAACAAGACCCCAGACCACACAGAAAAACGGCTTAGCATTGAGCTGACCAAGTGCTTTTCTTTTTTCCCTAATATTCACAACAGGGTGTATTTGGCTGTGGTAGTTTTTAAGTTGAGATCTTTGTCCTCCAGGTTCAGCAGTATGGCTTTGGCAACATCTTACATAAAACTTCCCACGTTACCCAATTCATAACCCAACTAATGATGATTGAGTCACCTCTCTACCATTCAATATATACATGCTATAAAATCTAGTTTAAAAAAAAAAAAATCTACACAATGATCACAGCTCCCAGTTCATGCCTTGTTTGGGTGGCTTCTGCATGAGGGAGCAAGATGAAAAGAGGAAGAGAAGCATGGTGATCTTACCTTATAAACAGTGCCAAAAGCTCCAGAGCCTAAAACTTTGACCTTTTTAAATTCTGTTTCCTTTAAAATTCTCAGATGAGCTTGGTTCGGTGCCTCCCCGCTGGGTGTCAGTGGTTCAACAAGCTGGTGCACAGAGAAGATGACGTTAGAAGGACATACAGTCTAGGAGGACAGCAAGCAGCATGGTTTGGGGAAGCAAATAAATCCTGCCTTTAAAATAATTAACATTTTATCCCACATGAAGTTTCCGGGAGGACAGCTCCACTCTGACCTGCAGCAATAAATATCTAAAGTTGCTCCAAATTTCAGAGGTAAAATCAATCACAGAGTGGCAACTGCCATTTTGAAGGAGAATGGAGGAATACTGCTGTTCAAATGAAGGCTTTGACTTCAAAGCCTTAAAACACATGGCATGAAGAACAAAGTAATTACCACAGATCCTAAAGATTTTTTTTTTTTTCTTTTAAGTTGAGAATAAATTATAAAAGTGTTTTACATAATGGGCAAGAATCACCTGCAACCTTTCAGGTCTGCTCTTGTTTAACTGGATGAAATTCCCATGGTACCAGTGGCTCCCCCAGACTGCAGGGTTTACAAGCAGCGACTGAAACTCTGAGAGTGATTCTTTTCTCAATAAAAAAGGCAATGTTGAATTGACTATCGATGTTTTCAAAATTTGATCTAAGCCTTATTGCAAGAAGCAGCAATGCCCTCCAGACAGAGATATTTAACACTGTTTTGATGCATAAATCAGCTTTTTTGCCTAGTGATCTTTCCTTTTCCTTTCCTTTGAATGAAACTGTATTTAGCTAGATACAATCTGATTTTAGTGGGCTAGCAACCTTTCTGTTGTGATCAAATATCCTCATTTTGAGGAGTCCAGATGAGCTGAGCACAAACTGAACTCTACTATCTTTACAACTGTAGAATACAGTGGTATGTAAAATATTGTTAGGTAGTGCATTAAAAAGCAGGACAGCTTTTTTTTTAAGGATTTTAACAGCTGACTCTGCAAAGCCCGAGCAGAAAGAAGCTGCAACTGGGCTCTTAGCAGTATGCTAAATACAATTCGTTAATTATTTACTAGGATTGGACTAGAAAGAGAAGGGGGCTAATCATAAAAGAGCAGCTTTAATCCAGGATAATGAATTTTGCTATTTTACATGTGAGGTACCCAGTGGGTGATGCTGTAAAGCACACAAAACCATGCAGAAAACAGAAAGCAGTGTAGAAATCTTGTTCATGCCCAACAGGGTGAACTGTTCACTTTGATGGTTTTGTGGGCTTTTTGTGCTAAAAACAAACCAAAGACAAGACACAAACACTTCCTCAATTCCTCTCCCTCCTCTCCTTTCTCTCTCATTTTTTCCCTCAGGATCAGACGTACGCCTGATCAAGGTGTAAAATTTTCAAAAGCGCTCAAGTTGCCACAGCAGCCTCAAGGCTTGTCTGGAAGGAGAAACAATTTGAGGCTGAGAGTCTACACAGCAAGGCGGTATGGATCAGCAAACACACTGCACCTCACCCTGAAGGCATAGTTTTTTTCCGAGCACACTATCTCAATGATTTTCATTGGGATTTAGACATCTAAATCCCCCAAAGCTTTTGAAAATTATATCCAGAAGGATCAGATTTGAGATTAAGTGAGGAGGTGTTAGGTGCACACCAACTCTTTTCCGACCAGTATGGCAGATGCCGTGTTTGCCAACCCAAGGGCTTGTTGAGTTACAAGGCAGACGCATGGTGCTTTAATTCTCTGGTACGAGGAGGCTGGCACCCATTGCCCCAAATAAAGCAGCCGGTGTTGCAGCCGAGCCGGCGGGGCTCACCTCCCTCTCCTGCAGCAGCCGGCGCAGGGTCCGCTTTCTGACGATGTGGCGTCTCCGCAAGTAAAGGCCGATGCCCAAGCCAACCACCACCAGGCACAGGAGACCTCCGACGACACCAGCTGCGATAGACGGGATTTTGGAGCTACAAGACAGCAGGGGGTGCAGAAAGAGAAAAAAACGCTTACATGTAAGATTTAAAAAAAAAAACATACAGAGATTGCGTGAAGCCATAGCTTTTGATCAAACACACACTCTGGACATCCACTTTCGCCTATTTGACATTTCAGATATCTTGGGCATCTGTATTTTTAAGTTCCTCATCCAGTAACCTGCTCAAAGCCTTCACTCTTCTCTCAAACTCGCAACTGGAGCTGATCCTCATAGCTTAAGTGAGAGGATTTCTCCTCCCTCTGACAAACCCACCAAGCACACGAGCATCAAATCTGTGATGCCTATATATGCCAGCCATAGGCAGCCTGCGTGTGATCATATACACATGAAGCACACGGAGAGAAGGCGATATCAAGAAGGCATACGCAGTTGTGATTCTAGCGATGAAGCTGACATCTCACCATTACTGGGGAGGCCATGCTGTAAGGGTCACAATGAACTTCAGATCATTGGCCCTCCTCAAGTACAGATGTCTGAGGCCAGGTAACACGTGAACCATTCACATCGTACGTACAGATTGCTGCCTCTTTATTAGAGCCTGGGTCATTTCAAATTTAAGCTGAAAAGAAAAACCTGTTTTCCAAGGTTGTTTTTTTGTCTGTACATAGAGATCCATCACAGCTCTTTCTAAGTTGCCCCAGGGATTACTTTTAAATAGAGTCACGTTTTAACACTACTTCTAGGCTGAATTTGTCTTGCCATAGCACGACTGTGGCCAGAAACTAAATCCCTCTCTCTTAGTCAGAGAAGCCTGTTCACTTGTTGCATGACCTTAAGCAAGTCATGAGGCCAAATGGTGCGATGTAAGATCTGGTGAAGAATGAATGTCCATCTGTGCACAGAGCGTCTGGAGATTTACAGATCACAGGGCTGGAAAAGACCCCCTGGGACTCTGAGATGAATCCCCTGTAATGCAGGTAACCATATCAATCCTAAACATCTCTCTGCCACTAGCCCTTAACTCTTTCTTTTTCCAGGTCCTCCTTTTGTTCTTCAGTAACAGATCCCAGGTCTCACCTTGACAAATAAGCTAAGCAGAACAAGGTTTTGGAGTCTTGTGCCAGTAGGAATATTTCTTAGTTCTTTAAATCATTTTTATAGATCGGAGCCTGCTCTAACCTGTCACTTCCCTGTACAGAGCTGAAGACTTGAGTCCCAGCCTTGCAGTGTCCAGCATGGAAATGTAAACATGCATGCATTCTTTCCAGCTCTGTTGTTAATTGTAGCAGATGAAATACTCACCCATTTGGACAGCCTTCAAGACCTGGCCCTTTGCACCTGTAAAAACAAATGAACATTACAAACATATTAGCTTTGGTGTACATACTTCTATAATTCCAACTAAGAGTGCTACTGATTGAAAAGTTCATGTTTCAGAGCAGTCCAAGTATTAACATAGGAATTTATAATAGTCATTCACTCTGTTAAGTACCAGTCAATGGCCTTGCTCCAAAATCTTTTATCTAGAGGCATAGTTATGCTGCATGCTCAGTTTAAAGAATATTTTAAAACAGCTTTCTATCATGTGGTAGAATAGGGCAAGGACACAGATACGCAAAATTCAAATGGACCTGGATTCCCTGGCTCTGCATGGACATTTGTGTTAGTGCAGAAGCTCAGGGCTGACAGTGGAGGAGGACAGAAGCAGTCTCTCCCCTGCACAAGGGCAGAAAGCCACATGGAAACGTGTCACTGCAAACTCTCCTGCATAATCCTTGTTTCCTGTTAAGTAAAAGATGCCAATTTCCAGACTTCCTATTGCAATGGAAAACTTGGGTAGCAGATATATGCTCCCATTTCTGATGGGATTTGACAGGATTTGACAGCAATCCCTTTGGCTATAGTCTGTTGGTATGTGTCCGTGGTATTTTTCTTTCAGAATCCAAGGTCTTATGTTACTGGTAATGTAAACAGGTACAACACTTATCCAGAAAGACAGAAACTCTACTAGCAAGTCATTCACCCTCCATTTGAGTTTAAAATGCCCAAAATTCATTTTGGCAGCCCAATACAAAAAACAACATGGATGGAGACACAGTGACTGCATTCAACTTGATGGTCTAACGGGTGTGCAAGGCACCGTGCATTCCCTAAGTGCTGCTGGGCTACAAGATGTATACTCTTCATGGGAATTGTGGTCTTTGTGGTGTCTACTGAGGAAGGAGAGCATTACAGAGAGGGTTACATCACCTCTGAAACACAGAGCACAGCAAAGAGAAAAGTCCAGTTTGTGGTATCCGCTCCCTGCGCTGACTTAAAAGAAAATGGATCATCCCAAAACAACTCCAGAGGAGGTCAAGTAGGGGGTAAGGAGTGAGCCTGTGCCAGGAAAACTGCATTCCCTCTGAATTCCCTCTCGCTAAGAGGAGGAACGAGAAAAATTTCAAAATGGCAGGTGAAGTTACAGATCTTATCTCATAACTTGATCTAGGTCTGGGGGAGGAAGAGGTGAAGCAACCACTCATTTTATTGAGTTTTTGTTTGTTTGTTTGTTTTCATTACTCTGATCTTCCCTCGTGTATTTGCCTTGTTTCTGGGCCAATGTAGTTCTCCAAGATCCAGCATCTGGAAGGTCTTATGAGTTCACTGGGCTCCCATGCAAGAATGTGCATCCTGGTGTCCTGGACACGCTGGAAGAGCTGTGCATACTGGTTCCCGGATCCCGGGCGCCCAGCTTTGTTAGCGTTCCCTGTCTGCCTGTGGCTTCGTTTGTTTGCTCAGTTGTGTAACTAAGTACAGAGAAGCTGCACATGCAGAGCAGAACCACCAGCTTGCTTACGGTCACAGGAGACATATCTTGCTTTGCACCAGGCTTCTCTCCTTGGGTGCTCAACAGAAAACTGATCTAGGACCCAAGAGCTCATCCTGTCATGCTCTACCACCTGGATATGAATTTCTACATGCTCATGTGACAAAGCATGTGCAGCTTCTCCCAATAAGGATGTGAAATTAAAAGACCTCACTTCATTTCAGAATGTGACTGTGGTCCCTCAGATTATCTCTTCCTAAAAATTTTGATTTGCCATGCTACTTTATGATGGCGAGTCTTCCATGCGCTTCCTAACAGCAAAAAAAAAAATTGGCTGAGGGGATAGCATCTACAGTCTGAGGAATGACCAACCAGTTATTTTCCTACACCAGAAAGTAGAAGCAGGAGAAGTGTAGATTTTCATCTGTCCCCTTCTTTTTTTAAATTATTTCCCACATAAATCCATCAATATAAATTCTGGTGGGATAAAGTAAACAGGTGTTAGGGAAGAAAATGACGGATCAGCTTGTGCTTTTCAAATCTCGTGTGATTTTCTGATTCATTTCACAAGTCAAAGAAGAAACAAAGCCTATGACAAATATCCATCCAGGACTAAATATAACCGTCTTTCTTAATGTGGAATTTTATGATGACACCTAACACAAATAACCCAGGTTTTATGGAAACTAAACAATCACTTTTTCCATTCCTGAATCGTTTTTGTCCTGCTTACAGAAAGCAAAATGAGAAATGTGACCTTGTGTTATGAACTGCCTCAAGATCTTATGGATATATCAGCTGGAATCTAGCAGCAGTTGTAGTCTCTGAAATATTTCTCTACTTATTGGAAAATTGTTGCAGTGTACAGTCCCTGAAAACTCTTGCATCCTGAACTCAGATTTGATCTGTCTATGTAAATATTACTCATCCCAGTGCAGACACAGCTATTTATTTCCTAAATCCATCAAGATTTTAACAACTTTCTCCTTGACCCATAGTTCCTAATTTGATATAATACAGCCAGGTTGCTATGATTTATGGCCCTTCAGAGGGGACTCACACTATAACAGCCTAAGCTACTTCACAGTCATAAAAGAAATGGAAAACCATTGGGATTTTTGAAGCCTTACAAAAACTTCTCTCTGCCCTTTCCTTCTCATTAACCTTCAGAGTGTGACAAAGGCATCACATTTGCACTGTGCTGCTGCAACCTTCCCTCTCGGACCCCTGGTTGCTTTCTCACCCCCCCGCCAAAAATCCCCTGGCATTTAACATGAAGACTGGCAAGACACGTAGTTTTGGTAGCGATGGCAGAGGCAGGATGCATTAGCCAGTGCTATTAACTACAGTGGTGGCTTCTCTCCTCCTTGCTCTTCCACTCAAGTGGCTGTGGCTGAATTTAGTTCCTGTTCTCTGGGAGAGTGGCAAGGGAAAACCAAATCCTTAAACGCCTAGCAGATTAATTAAGCTGGTGTGTGTCATTAGTTGCTGGAGGTACAAATAGGGTAATGCCAGGGCTTTTGGGATGTTTCTTTCTTTATCGGAGCATATTTTCTCAGCTGTACTAGAGGCAGAGCAACAGCAAGCTTGTGTACAAAATCCCCGAGAGATTACAGGAGAAATGGGAGAGAAGGGGTCTTTTGGGCTGAACAGAAGAAAGTTTCCTCCATTCTGTTTTCTAATGCAGGCTGACAAACAGACTCAGTAAAGAAAATGGGACTAGATAGGATTCTTCACAGCAATACAAAAGAAGCGATGCATTACCAGTAAGCACACCTGAAGTAAAAAACCAAAGTTTGTGACAAAGCTCAGCTGGGAAGAGAAGTCCCCTTTACTTGCAGCTTCTTCAAATATGGAAAACAGAGCCAGATCCTGGAAACCCTTACTTGCATGACTACTGAAGTCAGCGCACTTAATCATGCTGATAAGATTTTGTGGGCTCTAGCTGTGAAATTGGACAGGGACAGAAATGAAGTTGTTGTTTCTTGTCATGCAGAAATCGCTGAGACTGTGGTTTCTAAGGATGCAAAAACTTTGCGAGACAGATGTTTTCCACCCACTGCTGAACAGATCCCATTCCCGCAGCACAATGAGGGAAAGGCGTGAAGAGAAGTAAGTGGCATTACTGATTGATTGCCTTCACGGGGACAATGCTGCGCCAGACCGCACGTTCCCAGATTACTCCTCTGACACTGGCTCCCTACCCAACAATGCCATTGGCCTCAAATGACCCATCTGTAAAGCAAAAATACTAATGGTACCTTCTTCTAGCTCTCTTGAGCCCTTCAGGGATACAGCCTATTTCTTCTGCCACATTTGGGCAGCAACTTGAACAGGGCCATTGAGCATGTCCACAATATTAACTGTTGCCAGCTTAGCCCAGTTCTTTCATGTAAGAGATGAAATTGAACTTTTTATGTTCTGCCTTAATAACACAGGGCCAAATACACTGAGCTGTATTTTGGATACCCCTAATTTAAAAAAACGTCCCCTTACCCTACCCCTATCACCTGCCAGACTCCTGTGGTACACCCATCCACTGCTAAAGCCAGGCAGGAACTGACTTTTCTGATGAAGTCTGCTCTGGGGACTTGCTTGTGCACAAAGAGCCACCGCGTGGCTCATCGTTACATCCATGTCTTGCAGATTATGTTCTCCAAGTTTGCATTAATTTGGGTCTAGAGTTTGATGTCACTACCGAGGCCACACAGTGGAAAGCCTTGTTCAGATGTGGTTACCCATTATGCTGCTGCAGTCATCAGCCGCATTTCCATGTGGCCAGTTAGAAGAAGGATATTGGATCACCATGGCCAGTTCCTATCAGTAGGGACTATTGCGGTCATTAATAAAGAGCAAAGTTATTAAGATCCCTTTTCAACAGAGATCATTTGTTCTCAGGCATGTGATGGGAAGCCCCAATAACGCTTGCCTGCAACTGTAACAAAACACAGGGGGCATTGCTGTAAATCATGGCAAACCCACAAGGCTGTTACAGCTGCCATCTGAAAACCAGAGCACTGAATTCACGATGAGCACTAGGAAGCGCCGTTACTTGCTTGTTTAACCCTTCATCTCCTTTTCTCCATGAAGGTGGGGGCCTGGGCACTCTGCTCTTTAGTAACCTGACAGCTGAGTTAGCTAATATACAATGGGATGATGGGTGGTCTGAATACGTTATAACTTCTCTCTTGCAACATGTATTACAGACATATGACAGAGGATTTTGGATCAGACAGATCTGCAGTGTACAGGGCAGGCGCCTATGAAGGAAAAGACAGCAAACCTGGGCTGTTCTTTTGCTCTGAAAGCATCACAGGCCAACAACCAAGTCTGAAACCCTAAAACCTTCTACTGTGCATCCCATGTCCTTTGCAAGTAGGAAACCAAGAGAGGAGACAGTTGTTACTTATTGTCATGTAGGTTAAATACAGTTCGATTCACAGCTCATGACAGGTGGCAGTTTAAGCATGCCCTCAGATGAGGACAAAAAAGGTTCATACAGATTGGGTTTACTGTGATGCCCATTAATAAAGCCATACTCAGGAGGCAAGCAAGGCTTTAAACTCAGGCCAAGTGCTAGCATATGGAAAGAAGATAAAAAAGAAAATCACTGTGGTATCCCACTGAGATTTCCCTTCTAAAAAACGAAAGGTGCAGAGAAAAAATGGGCCCTGGGAGCCCAGCATCCACCAGATGTCACTGATGTTCCTCCCAAAACCAGAGGACCCAGCACCAAGCCAGGTGAGAAAAAAAAAATGCATCACTGGTGGGCGAGTTCTGTAAAATTCCAGGAAGTTTCCTAATTAAATCAACAAACAAACCTGTTTCAACCCCCCTAAAACATCTTCCTTTTTTTTCCCCCTTCTGTGTAAAGAAGAAGTGCCGCTGAACTTTTCCTATTTACAAAGTCTGCTGCTCTCTGCTTACATTACCTGTGTACTCCTGACCTCTCTCGCTCTCTGCTATTTCTTCTTCTCAGTGGTTTGAAATGGGACCGTCAGGAAGAGAAAGAGCTCGAGACCAGCTGTTCCCTTATTTCTTTCCCCTGCCGTCTCAATTCAGCCCAAGGTTTTTTACTCACCCCCGAGTACAGTTTGGATGGCAGAACTGGCAAACAGCATTCCTGTCGGCGTATTTCCAGACGAGGGTGTCATTCTCACCCAGAACCCCTGCTGGGCAGGACTTCACACAGTGGGGGCCGTCTATAAAATGGGCACACTTCATGCAATTGTCAGGGCCCTACAAAGAGAAACAGCTTGTTTATAATGCCCTTACATCAGCCTATTCAGGAGAAAATTCAGAAAGTAAATCTAAATACCTTCCACTGCTGGAAGTTCTCAGCATCATCTGGTTTTATTACCTTGCTACCTGATATTCTTGCAAGTATTGCTCTTGTAGGATGGACCATACAAAAGGTAGTACCTGATGTTTAAAGCTAATATTTTCTTGAGTTTCAGTGTTGCTGCTTTTTCCCCCCTGCCTTCTGCCTGGTTGGAAATCTTGCATTTTTCATTTAAAATGGGGAATAATTTAATGACACCTTGATAAGGGGTAAGCTGAAAAGCAGAGGGCCCAGCTGCTGCCTGGTGCAATCTACCATCACAAAATGTAAAACGATGGACCTGGACCTGCTGACACCTCCCTGAAGTACTGGCCTCAAATCATTATTTTCCTGGTTTCTCCGCATGGGTTCTTTCCTCTGTTAGGGAGAAGCAGGGGATAATGCGGACAACTCAAGGTGTCCATATGGGTTTTTTTTTACTTTGAAAAGCACTTAGTTTGTGTTTAAAGGAATTGCCTTTGGCCATTTTTGGCAGAACTGTTTTTATTCAGACTATAACAGCATCAGGAATGCCCTAAATATTTTAAAGTAGGGGAACCAGCAATTCTGGGTCAAATTCTACTATGAAGAAAAACCAGACCAGATCCATAGTTCTGGTTTCAGTGGGACTACAGTAAGACATGCTATAGGAAGATTATTTTAATTACTGTAATGTCTAAGGGCCACTATAATAGAGTGATTACTAGACGCTGGGCAAATATGGAACAAGGGGGTGGTGACCGCCTGAAGGAGCTTACAATATTAATAACATCCCTGAGGCCATGGTGGTCTAAGCTAGAAGGGAGGATGGAAATGCTTCACATTACTGAGCAGTGACTCTTCAGACTGATGATGGGCAGGGGTCGAACACTCAGTGGCTGCAAGGGATGGTAAGAGGTGGTTAAAGAGTTGGGTTAAGTAGCACAGAGGAGGATCTGTGACGGAAGCAGGAGATTTGATTTCAATTACCAAAAAACAATGAGAACTAGAGTTTTACAAGTAAGATATGAGTTTGATCTGATTAAAAGGAAAACATTTTGTACCATTACCAAACTGGACATTTCATAATGCAGAAGAGTATTCTCAAAATTGAAGAAGAACAAAATTCAGGAAGACTCTGGGTGACTAGCAAGACTACACTGTATTGACTTCTGTATGATTTTGGAATAGTTAAACAAGTTTGAAAATCCAATTGCTTTGTTTTGATTGACTTTCTTTGAACATAATTTACACCTGCAGTTACTTTAACATAGGTGTTGACTGTAACCTCATTCGAGAAGGGAACATGGTTTTAAGTAAAAACTGCTTCTTGCATATTTTTTGGTAAACATCTGGTTTTGATCACAAATTTATCATGGCTTTTCAAAAAGGTAAAAAGCTACTGTTTTAATCCCCTATTTTAAACATTTTTTTCCCTCTGAATAAGGAAATTTAATTTGTTCATGCCAACTTGGCAGTTCAGTAGCTACATGTTCCTGAAATATTTGCCAAATTACCTTATCATCACATACATAAGTAAGCCTTTTTTTTTTTTCCTGTAAAAAGACACAAAAAAGAAAGGCCCTACAATGCCTGTGACTGTGGATTACATGTATGATGGGTGACATGAAAGAAAAATAACACCCTGAGGTTCCCTCTCCTGTTTCTGCTCCCCTGCCCCAAGATCTTGACTTCTAAGCCCCCCCATCTCCACTCCATCTTGGAGAAGGGTAAATGAGACCTCAAGATTATCTCAAGACAGGAAATACGTATTAATACATGGTCTGAGGCACAGGTTTGCTAAGCTGAATCTGCTCTTACAGGTCCAGTGCAGGTTGCATTGTACGCAGTAGAGTTTTGCACCAGGCACTCAGGATGGCAGGGAAGGCACTTGGAGTCCCTTTCAAACTCTCTCGGCTCCCTGGAAAACAACAACAAAAAAGAGAGATAATTAAAACCCAGCCTGATTAGCGAGTGATAAATTGTGGTCTTCCCTCCTTTTTCTGACTTTTCCAGTTTAAATAGACTGGGATGATGGTACTGAGACAGGAGGAGGTATGGGGGACCCTCCTGGCTACACCAGTAGCACTTGCTCATTGCAACCAGAGGGAGGTAAGAGTAAGGGAAATTTGGTTGACGGTGAAACACATGGCACTCCAGATTGCACACTACAAATTAGTTTACCTTCCCTTTTAAACTAACGACACAGAATATTTGCAACGATTTCCAAAGGCTTTTAAATGGTAGTGATGCAGAGACATCAGCAAAAACAGTTCAAGTGATTCCAAGGCTCCAAATAATAATTAGGAAAGCTAAACAGCAATGCACTGATAATTAAATTCATGCCCTCCCTAGAACACACAATGAATCATTAAAATATGAAGGTTGGGAACAGATGGTTTCAATAGCAATAAAGCTGTTCCACTTCAAGTAATGGTGTTATTAATTAAACTAAATCTACCCATCATCTGATACAAAAAATGCCCAGATCTGCCCTTCAGGTCATAATAGCTGCTGGAGGGAATTCACTTACAAAAAAGACAGCTGCTGAACTGCAAGTTGCCAGAAAAATATAAACATCAGGGGCATCAGCACTCTGTGAAGTACTTGCTTGATACTCATGATTTTTAAAAGTCAAACTTTGCAAGATTTATTTAAAAATCCTGTAATTGTGGGTGCTAGACGTGCCTTTCCCACCTACATCACCTGTTGAATTGACTGAAAAACCCAGCTACAGTCCTGAAACACAGCCAGCGATACATTTTCTTCAGCCCGAGTGAGGCTGAAGCAGTAATTTTGCTTGAAACTGCTGCTCCCAGTGCTTTTTGGATGAAAGTTCATTCTCCCTTGGCTGGAACTTTGCAAACCGCAAGGACAAGCCGCTCATTTGAGCAAATGTAAGAGTCTCTTTGCAGTAAGGAAGCCTACTGAGGAGTGAAGCCCTGGCTCTAGGGGTGACTGAGCTCCCAGGGACTTCCAATGGCTCCGGCTTTCACCCCATGTGCTTGACAGGACAGGCATAGCTTGGATTTCCACTGGGGCTTTAAGCTCCTTTATTTCTTATGGCAAGGAAGTGTAAGGCTTAGCCTCCTTGGGCCTCCAGAGAGTCTCCTCCTCGGCTTAAGGGGATGTTTTCTCAGCAGTCACTGTGGCAGGAGCAAACTCCTAAGCAATGCTGAACAGGGAAGGAGAGCTACCTTAGCTAGGTACCATGCTCACATACATCTCTGCAAAGCCAGTGAAATCCCATGCATCCAGAGACCCTATTTTCTTTGCTTTCTTTCTAGCTACAACATGTTTTAAAAACCAAAACCTCCAAATCATTGCCAAAACCTCAAGCACCCCTCAGACACCTTACCCTTGCAGGATGTTGCACTGCTTCACGCACTCCTTCTGGCGATCGAAAAACCTGCAGGAGAAGCAGTGGAAGGGTCCCGGGCCCCAGCAACCCACGTCTGAGCACAGGGGGTCACAAACGTGCCTGGCAGCAGCTGGGAGAGAGAGACAAGAAAAATCATGAACGTCAAGGCAGGACAAAGGGCAAACACAGCACTGCCAGTGACTCCATTCTGACCAGCCAGTTTCTCCAACCTGTTCCAAAGCAGACGTGAATGGTCCTGGCAGTGTGGAAGAGGAATAATCATGCTTCTCTTAATTCCCAAAGCCTGAAATTAAGACTGACTTCTGGCCTTTCAAAATAAGAATGAGCTCCTCTGTGGCAGCTTAACAGCCATAAAATAAAGCTAAACCCATACCAGGCTGAGAGGGTTGGGGTTTTTCAGCCTGGAGAGGCTCTGGGGAGCCATATTGCAGCCTTTTAATACTTAAAGAGGGCTTATAACGACTTTTTACCAAGGCCTGTAGCAACAGGACAAGAGGCAACTCTTTTAAACTGAAAGAGGGTAGATTTAGATTGGATATAATGAAAAAATAGTTATGATGGGTGGTGAGGCACTGGAACAGGTTGCCCAGAGAAGTTGTGGATGCCCTATCCCTGGAAGTGTTCAAGGCCAGGTTGGATGGGGCTTTGAGCAACCTGGTCTAGTGGAAGGTGTCCCTGCCCATGGCAGGGGGGTTGGAACTAGGTGATCTTTGAAGGTCCCTTCCAACCCAAACCATTCTGTGATTCTACGATCAATTTCTAAAATACAACAAATTAATCTCCTGCAAAGAAAAATAATTATATTTTGGTCCAGGGACCACTGCAGTCAATAGCAGCATGGCTGAACAACAGCTTCAACTTTGTCAAAAAAGTCCAATGTTTGCAGTTATCTTCAGTGTCCTTCAACCTATGTGGCTTCACTATGCCCTTAATGGTGAAGCAGCTCCTTCCCATATGCTGGACACCATGAAATCCACACCCTTGGTGGGAAAAAAAATCCCACTTTTTCCCCACCACCTTCATTAAAGCAGTATCGCTGATGAATTTTGCAGCCAAGGGATCAGAAAGAAAAAAGTTTTGTTCGAATTACTCTTGTATTTCAGCATGAGCTTTTGTAGGGAGTGAGAAGGCAGCGCTGACTTACCACACTCATTTTTATTTCTGTTCTGTATAATCTTTGTTTTCTGGCTCTGAGTTGCAAACAGGCTGCGCCAGTCCATGGTGTCAGCATAGCAGAGGTTCTTGTTCTTCATAATGGCAACATCTCCATCACTTATTTCCTTGAGGGAGCGCAGCCCTAAGGACTGTATTTTCAAGTTAACAACGGCAAGGGAATACTGGCCACTAAAATGGAGATGGACAAAAAGAAAACACAGAGAAGAAAGATAATTAGTAAGCAGGGTTTTACTCAGCACGTTTTTCTTTTGGTTTTCAAATGTGTATTGCTGTGCACTGAATTTTGTTCAAGCAAGATGCTGCGCAGCCCTCTAAAGTTAATGGCTGGTACATGACAAACCTGTTGTAGATCAACTGCAATACTCATATCTGGTTTTGCTTTTTAAGATAAAACTGGCAGGACATGTGGGCTCTGTCAAATAAATGATGTGCACCGATGGCTGTAAGTAGAGCAGCTATTATTTTGTGCTGGTCCACCAAGCCATTCTTCCTCTTGGGGTAAGCCCAGGAGGGCACTGGATGCACTGCCGGTGCCCACACTGCCCGGCAGCCATGGTCTCCAACCCCAACTGCCCAGCTACCTCAAATCTCAAAGCGCTTCTGATCACATCGGAACTTGCCACAGACTGCAAAGAGTGCTCTCTGTCCTGCTTGCGCTTCCAGGCCGGTGGGCAGGCTCAGGGCAGCCCTCCACACGCAGCACAGAGCTGAGGGACTCATCCGCCCAGGGCATATTATCTGCTGCTACAAAGATGCTGCTCTACTCCTCGCAAGGTTTTTTCCATTTTGCATCAGTTTAGGGACACTTGAGTCTCACACTGCTTGTTGCCTTGGTGTGCTCAGACAAGTGCAGCTCTAAACACAGTTTCTTTTACAGTCGCTCTGGCACATGATATACTTACTGTTGCTTGGTTCTGCCTCGTATAATCTCCAGATTTTCAAAAGCATAGAGATCAGTAGCATTATCAGGCCAGGCCTGAATCAACAAAAATCCTGAAATGAAGAAAAGAAGATTAAAAAAAACCCCAAACAAAAAAAACCCCACAGTCATTATTGGCAGCAGAGCCTCCTGCACCAGGAGAAGGCGCTTGTGCTTTCCCTATGCTTATCTGAGAATCTCAAAGTGAAACATGACATTTTAGGGAGCAGGGAGGTATTTTTAAACCCCATTTTATAAACAGTTTACTTCTTAGCCCACCACGAGGGCTTAGGAGCGTAAGAGAGGAGCATGTTGATGAGCCGCACATCCTGCCACACCGAGCCACCAGTGATGACGGCTCTTGCCAGCAGATACCCTGGCTGAGAGGCTGCTGGCTCCAGTGCTGTGGGAGAAAGACATCGCTCTGTCCCATTTGTGAGCTGCCCTCGGGGAACAGGAAAACTGAAGAGAAAGCAGAAACAGAGCAGAACAGACAGCTGCCCAGAGTGGATTTGCTAAGGCAAGCAGATTTCCCTGCTCAGCCAAGGCGCTCAGGAGGAGGGGGAGAATTTGGGAAATTGCAGGCTGCTGTATGAAGCTCTGGGATTAGTCATTTCTACCCTGAAGGGAGCCAGACAGGTAAAAGAGAGAAAGAAGAGGGGAATTGGACTCACGTCGGTGGACCCAGCTCTGACGTTACACTCATTTTGTAATGGGCTGAAGAAAATTACTTTTAATTGATACTTGGTGCAAGACGGCGGCTGAGTGCTCTGCTGGCTGCTTTGTGCTCGTGGAGATACATTCAGCCCAAGGAAGAGCTCTTCAGGCTGGAGACGGTGTCTCCGTGAGGATGATGCAAACCACTGAGCACGCTTCCCTAAGGAGCTGCTGAAAGGTTTTCCACAAATAGAAACACACTTGGCTTTTTTTAGCCAGAGTGGCACGCCTCTGCATCACCACATATTTCTTGGGTGGCTGAGGATCTCTTCTGCTTTTACTCTTTGTTAGGGCAGACAGTTCATCAGAAGGGATAGTCTGGCCAACTCACACACCTTGGATGGGAGACCAGTATGGGTTATCTGGGTGTAATGCTGGCGAGATGTTGCTGACCTCCTTTGTGAAGAGTGACCCCTGTTCACTTGCATTTCTCTTCATGCGCTTAAAAAATTTCCCTCATCTCCCTTTGTGGTTTTGGCAGTACCAGTCAGAGAACACCTCAGCTTAAAACTCATTGCTAACCTGATATTTCTTTGACTGTTTTGAAGACATCCAACTTCTTGGGGTCCAAGGGTAGGGTCTTGGTGAAGGCATCACTGAAACAAACAGAAGGAGGAATTGGGAAAATAATGGCTCAGCCTGAATTTCTCCCTAGCCCTTCTCCCCCAGTGCTAAGCGACCAGCAGACAACTCACCCTAGAAATGCAACTGGGAGAATGCTGACATCCCCATTGATCTTGGTACAATTTTTGAAGGAGTCAATGTTTGTGGCATTTATCGAGAGGATCCCTTTAAGTTCACCTATTCCGATGCCATTGCACACTGTTAAAAGGGAGATACAAAAGTCAGGGGGGAGAAGAGTAAAGCCCAATCACATGGAAGGGAATAAACATGGAGATGCCATTAGGCCAGAAAGCACTCCCATATGGTCAAACCTATCACTGTAAGATGAGTTTCATAGATCTTTTGCCTACTTTTGCTTTTCAGAAAGCACCAGACGATAACTCCTTCCTGCCTGCCTGGCTGTGCAGCTCTGGTCTGAGCATCTCTGCACGCAGGCTCTGGCACATGCACTTCTCCCTCTTTGTCCCATTTTAGTTTTATTCCTCTTGATAAGATACTGGGAAGGACAAGTGAAGGAGAAGGCTGATGTGCAAGATACACATAATGCAGTTTATCTACTGTACTTGTGGTGTGTCCCATCTGGAAAGCATGCTCCGCAGCCATGTTTCCTGATCAAACGCCTTGTCAGATCTCCAAACTATCACTGGATATTTATATTGAATTTGTACTTAATTAAGCCTAGAACTCCATGTACTTTTTCTAGTAAGTTACCTATAATCTCAAAGCCTTACTGGTTTATTCCATGCTTTCTATACCTTTGCTGCATAGCCCATCACACTTTTTACACTTCCGAACACCATTTTCTTCCACTTCATAAGTATCGGTATTGCACGAGCGAACACAGGAGCCGTGGTCTGTCACCACGTAGTTGTCTGGAAAAAACAAGGATACAAAAGTCATTGAAATGCAAGTGGGATGCACTGGGGGCTACACAGGCACTGCGATACTAGGAAGAAAAAGGGGGTTTGAACTTTTGGCATATTTAGTGAAGTACAGGCATTAATTATTAATTCTCACAAACATCCTTTGAAGGTAGATAGACATACAGTGCTATCACCATTTTACAGAGAGGGGAAGAGTCACAGAAGGATAAAACAACATTGCCAAGGTCAGGCTGTGCAGGAGTGCCATAATCGGGATCAATACACAGCACTTCTCATCCCTCACCATCACTCACTCTTCCAGGCTAAGGGCCAGGCAGGGCAATCGTCAACCTCAGAAAGGTAAACCCTCTCTTACATTTAAGTCTTGATGGGTTGAAAAAACATGGACATGGAACAGCATGAAAGAAAAAGCAAGCATCTGTAGAGGAAGCAGTGATCACAGGCTTTGAGAGGGAATGTTTAAACCAATGACTTTCTACCAGTCCTAGTTAAGAACAGGTAAGAGTTGATACTGCTTTGGTAATCCACAGGATTGATCCCATATGGCTATTGTTTTGATGATTCTCATAAGAAGTTTTTCTCCCCATCATGAGAAAAATCTTCAGAAGTCAAAATTTAATGGTTAAAAATCAGGGAAGGTGATGGATGCAGGCAGTTCGAAGAGGCTGTCTTCTTTACCACCTATTCTGTAATTTTTTTCACCTGTTCCCAGTTCTCAAGGAAGCTGAGGAGAACAAGAAAGTGCTCGTTCACTTGGCCATAATGAAGAGGGATGACAGGTCCCTTCCCACCTTGCTCCAACTCCCCACCTCCTCTGCAGCTGCAACCTCAAATGAACTTACGTGGACATTCCCTCACACAAGTGGCTCCAAAGCTGTATTTTCCATCAGGGTTGACATCCATCTGATAAGTGGTGGGGTTATACAGGACCAAGGGGGGACATGTATCCTTGCATGTAGCATCATCCCGAAACTTGCGGCATGCCTGCCATTGAACAACAGCACCCATTAAACTACCTTCTCCTTAAAAAGTGACAATGATTTTATATAAGCTCTTTAAAAACACTCTGATGGGCTCATCTGTTTCCTGCTTGGCTCTAATGGAAACCCCAGGCAGCTACAGGGAGGGTCCCTCGTGCTTTGAAGGTGAAAGGTTGCTTCAATTGAGTTTTAACATTTGAAAAAAAAAGAGAGAACATGAGGTTTTCTTGTTCTGAATAAGAAACCTTGGCACTCTGGCAGAGAGCTGCTGCGATTCACGTGGGAACAGGAGTGAATCTGCATGCCTTATACAGAAGAATTTTCCCTACAAGCAGTAACCAGATCAAGAAAAACAGTACTTTTCTTGGCCGCTTTTTAATAACCTAAATCAAATCAAGTCCTTTCCTGCCGATTACTGACTTTTCTGGCTAAATATTAAACTGAAGCCATTATATTTGGCTGCAGGCAATGAACAATTTAGCAGGCATTTATGAAGGACAAGTTGGTTCTTCCAGTCTAATTCTACATTAAATTAATAATCACTCTCTTCTCCTCTTTTTTCTTCCCCGGCATTCCAGATGAGAGAGAATAACTCTCTTCTCTGTGAGCCAGTAAGGGCATCATAGCCATGCAATTTATAAGGGGTCCAGGAATACAGATAACAACAACAAAACCCAGACCGGATGGTTTCTGCGGCAGTTACTCAGGTGTCACTTAATTCAGAATGAAGTGTAGTACAAACACGGGGAAGAGTTAAAACTACAGCATGCACCAACCCCCTGAAACTCTTGTAGAAAAGCAATGGGATGTTTTTTCCTAAAAAACTCCATTTGCTCCTTCTCCCTCCACTGCCCCAGGGTCCCCCAAACATTGTGCTTGTGTGGCAAGTGAAAACCAGAAACCTTGATTTCATGTCCAAAGTTCAGTGGAATGCAAACAAAGTGAAGGTCCATCACACTTATTCCCCTTACAAATTCCTGCTTTAGTAAACCAAGATGATTACTGTCTAGTGCCAAGGAGCACAAGGCAAAGCTGTGCTGGCATGGAAAACGACTGCACCATGGCAGCAGCTGAGGGCCTGGGGACCTGCCTATGTGGCGAAGTCACCCTATGGCAAACACTTTGCTGCTCTGCAACACCTTCGAGCTCACTGGGCTCTCAAAGGCACTAATGCTGATTTGGCATGTGCTAGGAAGGTCCACCTCCAGAGTCAGTAAAGACCAGCTAAGGGTGCTGTGAAATTCATGTCCTCTTCCCTCCCACTGACCACCCACGCAGAGAAGCCCCGGAGCACCCTCCAGGTCAGCATCTCTCAGAGGCCTTCTCAGATGGAAGAAGGCCAGAGGACATGCAGCTGAAAGCCTGCCTTGCTGTGACAGGGATTTAAGCAATTATGGTGGTGGTGTAGCATCGTTACCAGGCAATCGCTCTCCCGAGGCCCCGTGCACCCCGCAGCACACTGGTTGTGGCAGCAGTCGCTGGGCACCTTTCCCCTGCACCGGCCAGAGCACTGCTGGGCACAGATGACTTTCGTTACTGGAAGACACAAGAAAAAAGGAAAAACATCAGGAATGAAGAATATTTAAGCTGTACTTGCTGCAATGAGATCAAGAAATATGGAGAAAATGTCTGGTGCAGGATCTGTGCTAGATTTTCCCCATGGGACGCATATTCTGTCCTCATATAAGGCCAAAGCTCAGGAGGGCTGAGAGCTGGTGTGGGTGGTGGCAAGAAGGGGTTCTGTTCAGGCTGTAATTCTCTTGGCTCTTGCGAGGTGCTAAGCACCCTGGTCCCAGCCAGCAAACCATGTCCTGCTTAGAAAGAGCATCCAGGTCCCTGTGGCATCAATGCCTAAACCAAGAAAAACTCTGTGGAGTCATCGCATCTTACAGCTGGGCAACAGAGAAGGATCTGGCTCCATTTTGTTGAGAAAATCTGCTATTATTGGTGCTAGCTTTGGGAAAAACAACACAACGGCAGAACTGCCAGGACTCTGTACTATAACGGGAAGCCGTACATTGTTGTTGTGGTGTTAGGATCCCTTCAATGCACTAAAAATATTTCTGAAATTTGCAGAGAGAGAGGAGACTCACTCAGCAAACCGATTTCATATGCATATTGTATTATTTTTTGTTAGACTTCAATTCCTTGGCCAAGTTTTATCTTTGTTACTCAATTCCCACAGGATTTGCAGGAGTGCAGCAACCTGGAGGAAGAACTGGCCCTGATTCAGCTTTTTGCAGGGAAGCAAAAACTGCCTGCAACATTTTGTTGAGAATTGGAAAATCGTCTCCATTTGAATATCAAAGCAGAGAAAACAATAATCAGAACAATTAAAAAAACCCCCAGAAAATAATGGTTACTATTAAAACCCCAAATGGCATTGTTTGTTCTCTATGAAAAAATTACCGATCCACAGAACCTGGCATTAAACTTCAGAGAAACCTGATGGCTAATTTGCTGCTTTACAGCACCCTGAGCATTTCTGCTTTGCACTACAGTAACTGTTACCAACTTTGCAGCTGGCACAAATGAGTTACAATATCATCAGAAATTCCTGTAAGTCCAAAACAGATGGTTGTTAATTAACACAAAATTATTGGAAAATGTAGCCTGCTACAGGGTATATAACTGTAATTTTTTTAAAAATCATATTTCCTATCTTTTTTCATTACATGTTTTTGTATCCAAACTGTATTATTTCACTTTTCTTGTAGGCCTTTAAGCAAGATAATGTATTTTCAAGGAAACAGATTATTTCCACAATACGCATAAGCTTCTCTGATAGCAACTCCTTCATTCAGCTAGAAACAGGGGAATAAAAGGCACATTGTTCTACACGAACAGCATTTTGATATCTTTTTTTCATAAGCATCAACAGGGGAGTAAAACAGCTCATCACTTTGATAGCTATTGACTTGAGCTTCCTGCTGGAAACATATATCATGGCAAACGTTTATACTTCATACAGAATATCCCACGTTCGTTGAAGGAGAAAGATATGTATCATCCCAAACTTTCCCACATATGGAAATGTGGGATACATTTTCAGCTGGCCAGATTCTCAAATGCCTGGAGAGGAGAGCCAGAGCCTGCAAACGGTTTCATTTTATTCACTCCTAGTCATCCTCCCGAAGCCAGCAAGAGTTTTTAAATGCTGGAAGCTTGCAGAGCTGAGACCTGAGGTTTTGGAAGCCCCTGGGACAGCTGTGCAGCCTCAGCTGCAGGGACCAACCTGGGAAGGGCTTTGTGTGCACAGCCACTGGCCACCTCAAGAGCCAAACTGCAGAGCTGACTGAAAACTAAAGCTTAATACTAAATGAGGGTAGAAAAGCTCTATGTTCCTTTTTCCTTAAGCTCTAGAAGCCATACAAATTTGCCCTGATACTTGCAAGCAAGAAACTTAGGTTTAGGTGATTATTTGCAATGGAAAACCAAAGATAGCATGTTGCTTTCATTTGTGTTATGTTTAGATCAGCAGTCTTTCCACTGAACTTTACATAAAACAAAGAATCAGAAACAGTGAAAAAAAGTTGAAATGGTCTTCCTCCTCGACCTTTACTTGAGGTAAAATAAAGCCTCGCAAAATCTCAAGCACTTCTGAATGGGTGTTTCTATCACTCTCTTAACATCAGGCAAACATTCTACCTGCAAAATTTTACAGTAAAACACAGGCAGCCAAAAGGAACAACCTCATGATGCCAAATAACTCCATTTACAAATTAAAAAATGGCTATGCATTTTCTAAGAGCCTTCCAAAGATCCTCCGAGTAGTGTGATTACCCACATGAAGGTGACATCTTTTGTGTTTACAAAAGAAAGCCACTGGGATTCCAAAAAGAGGAATTAAAGCCAGCAAAAATCGGGTTACGTTGTTACTTCTGATAGTAGAAATTAATCCAAAGTATCATTAACTGGCCTGCAGAGTGGCTCTGTGGGAAACAGTAGGAAGGCAAACAATTCACTATGCAGCTACTGCATTCTCTCTTATATGGTAAAATGACTTAAAGAATAAATGTTCTCAAGCGCAGATGGGAGAAAGTTATGGGTGACAGACAAAAGCTTTCAACGCTGGAGACAGCTGCAGTGTTTTGCCTCTGGAGGAACAGCACATCTGCAGGGAAATCCAGACCCAAGTCAAACCACCTTGAGGTTTCCCCTCCAGAAATGAAGCTACCTGGGGGGAGCGGGCACAGCCGTCCTCCCCATGACTGTGCTTCTGCAGAGTGGGAAGCAGACCACGTCCGTCCGTGGTGCGCTGCAAGGAGCCCCAGCATAGAGGGATGCAGAGAAGGCCACGTGCAAAATACGTGTCATTCATTGGTGCTTGATGTGTTAGTTTTTCGGTAGATAGAAATTTAGTATGTCAGAGCACACAAGATATTTCTTAATCTGCAGGCTTACGTGTCTGGCAGTTCTGTTCGCCAGGGCCCCAGCAGTGGTCTTCTGTGCAGTTCGGATGGCATTTGGGACCTAAAACACAAGAGCAGAGTATTATATTCTATAAACATGGACAACAACAACATCATGTGAGTCACAGAAAACAAAGACTTGAGTTTTCCTTCTTGATAAATCAGGGGAGGAAGAACCTATATGCCAGTGCTCAAAAAGTTCGAGAGCTGGACCTTGATATCCTTATCCTTTGTTCATCTCTGGTTTCCTACGTGCAGTTCTCCACACCTTTGAGCAAGCGAGTGCAATACCCAGCCAGTCTAGCTTATGAAAGAGGTGTATTTTTCCCAGGAACAGGAATCTCAGCTACTGCCCGGCTGGCCCTTCTGCTGAAGTTTGCATGCAATGGCAAGTCACCGCTGGCTTGCGGCCGGGCATGTGCCAGCTGCTCGCTACAGGCCACGTGTAAATCAATGTTTCTGAACAACGTGGTTCAAAAAAGAAAACAAACCCAACTGGATTCGCAGGCAACTGCCAGCTGCTCTGACCACAAAGTAATTCGACTTGTCTGCTTCGCGCCCTCCTCCCGCCCTTTGCCAAAAATATTCCTCAGCATAGGACTACGCAGCAGATGGACAATCGATGGAGAGGTAGCAGCATGGACAGACACCCTGCCTGACCTTGAAGGTTCAGTGCCGGGCTCTTTCCCAACCCTCCCTCCTTACTCTTTTCTTTCTTTTTCTTTCTCTTAATGGCAAACAAAGTCCCAGAGAAACAACTTATTTTAGATTACGGGATTGTTATTAAAACCATAAATGGCTAAGTAGATTAATCTGGAATTCACTGCATTTAAGAGGCATTTCCTACTAGAATGATTCTTTCTGCTAACAACACATGATTCTCCCTCCCCTCCACTGCCCGTCAAATAGCTGAACAAATGCCAATACTTGTCCAAGAGTTGATTGATTTGGTGCGGGATTTGCCGCGATTGAGAGACGGGACACAGCTTGATGCAAGCAAATAACTTTTTTTTTTTTTTTAAAGTTGAAAAGGGAAAGGTTAACATTTCTGTGGTGTTTAGAGCCAAACTCCTCTGCTGACTTGTATTGTTCGCAACCCCTTGATTACGCTAGGGCTCTGCAGAAAAATATGTCAACACAGAAGTTGGCTATTAGCTCTCAGGCAGTTATGCAACTGAAAGAAGATAAAGAAAATATGTTTTTCCGCCAATTTACAGTGCCAGAAATGAAATGCTCAGAAACGAAAATAAACTCCCCTTTAAATGAAATAACTGTGGATTTTACAAGGGACTCGTAAGGCTGAAGGATTAGCTTGAGCCCACTCAGAGCATATGCTACACAAACTTTTAAATATAAGCTCATCTCCCTCCTGATCTAACACATCAGATTTATCTGCCTGTTTATCATTAATTTTGCAAGGACAATCCGTGCAGCCCAAAACACCAGTGTTTTATGGCACTCAGCTTGGACCTTAGCACTAAAAAGGCTTCAAGTCCCACAGTAACTCCATGAAGGTACCCATATGGGTTTTCTAGACCAGAGCCTTATATTGTAAACAGAAGATTGCTGGAAAGCAAATGATTGCACATTATTCTGAACTGTCTTTGAAGAACACATACGTAGGGTACTGTCTGAAACCAAGAGAAGCTTTGCAAAGAACTTCATTGAGCTATGAATTAAGTACCTAAGCAACATGAAAAATTACATCTTCAGCCAGCAGTGAAGAAATGAAAGGACTTCCCTTGGAACAAGGCTTGGTGGCCCTGCATGCAGGAACTGGTGGACCTGAAACCCACCACATGAAAGATGGGATGTTCATTCTTCTCTCTGAAATGAGGGAGCGCATAGCATTTTGGTAAGTTAATACTCACAAGAAGACAGGTTGCTTGCAAATTCAAGCACCGTGAGAGGCTTCTTGCTCGTGTCAATGATGTCATTCCAGAGAACAGTGTCCATGTTGCACAATTTGGGGTTGTTGCTGATTTTAACACCTCCATTGAGAATTTCTGCCACGGAAGGAAAAAAATTGGTAAATGAAGCAACCTGCCTAAGTCTTCTGTCTCTGATCTAAAGAATGGGAAATAAAACACTTCTTTCTTCTCCTCAGTCACGCTATGCTGACAGAAAAGGACAATCTGCCCGGCACCAGCACTCCTGATGTGCAACTAACGCCAGGCTCAGACTGACGGGTTCTGAAGGGTCAGCTGCTGTTGGATGCCACCAAGGTGCTACTACATGTGGCTTTCTGCCTGGTGCCAGCTCCAGAGGCCACCACACTCAGCAGAGATGGCACTGCTGGTGTGCACAGCCAGAGACCATGTCATGGTTTAACCCCAGCCAGCAACTAAGCACCACGCAGCCACTCACTTACTCCCCCCAATGCAGTGGGATGGGGGAGAGAATCGGAAGGAGAAAGGTAAAACTCTATGGTTGAGATAAGAACAGTTTAATAGAAGAGAAAGGGAGAAACTAATAATGATAACAATAATAGAATGACAATAATAATACAAGGACTGGAATATACAAAACAAATTATGCACAGTGCAATTGCTCACCACTTGCTAACAGATGCCCAGTTAGTTCCCGAGCAGCCATCCCCCCCAAGGCCAACTCTCCCCAGTTTATACACTGGGCATGATGTCCCACGGTATGGAATACCCCGCTGTCCAGTTTGGGTCAGCTGCCCTGGCTGTGTCCTGTGCCAACTTCTTGTGCCCCTCCAGCCTTCTTGCTGGCTGGGCAT
>JAVJGG010000009.1:5628170-5642540 GCA_035590195.1 Aviceda cuculoides
CCCCCCCCCCCCCCCCCCCCCCCCCCCCCCCCCCCCCCCCCCCCCCCCCCCCCCCCCCCCCCCCCCCCCCCCCCCACTGCTCCTAAAAAATTATAAATTTTTAGCAACTTTTCCTTTCCTTTTAGCAAATTATCAGAGCTCACTATCGGCACCAGCACATGAATACGTCTGCAATGACACGCATCATATTAATGAGAATACCTTTAAAGATGCAAATTATTCTATGTCTGCAATAACATGTGTCATATTAATGAAAATACCTTTAAAAATGCAAATTATTCATGACCCATTAATGCAAAGGGCACACCTCTGTACAGCACCTGCAGCTCTCTGCAGCAGGGATTGTCCCTACCAGACCTTGCAGAGTCCAGCCTTTCAGCTTAACTCCAACACAGCTGCCCACAGAGACACAGGATGGGAATTTGGTGGCAGTTGAAGCTGTGATGGTGACCTAGTGAGAGCATTTTAATTCATATGGCAGGGTACTGCAGGGAAGGGGACAGCAAGCTGTCTCCACTGCTTCTTTTTCTGATGCAGGCACATGGCTCATTTTCAGTCTTTTGTGGAGTGAACAGAAAGTCAGCATCTAGTTACCGGGAGGGGTTTATGCACTGATGCTCTGTATATTTACACAGCATTTAAATATTTTTCTTAGCTCCCAAACAGTCCATCCTGCCTGCCAATGACTTGCTTCGGGGCCTCACATGTCTGGTGGGCATAAGGGGGAAAAGAGGTTGACTTTATTTTATACCTTTTTTCCTAATGAAACCACTCATGCTAGCTCTTCTCAAATAAAAGTAGAATTTCACTGGGGAAGGTTTGAGTACAAGAGGTGGTTATTCCCATTCTCCTCTCTGCCTTGTGTTTACCAGGAGTGGCAGAATTACACAGAAACTAAGCAGTTTACACAACCACCTGAAATAACAGGATTTGTACTCTTTTAACTCTATAGGAGTTCGTGACTCACTAGCAATGATAATACACTTCAAATAATGGTATTCAGCTCCATTTTTTCAGTTTAGCAACCTAGCTTAGCAGGGGGGTCCAAGCTGTCATTCCTCTACTAATATTCTTTCAATAATTAGCTGCTTCTCACAGTTTTCCCTTTTATGTCATGCCAGAAAGCAAGCCTTTCCATGAACAACATACCAAAAGAGAGATACTATTTTAAAGTGTCTGTGTTCGCAATATGAACCTCTCCGTGTAAACAATGAGATCTTCCCTTGCCTTGAGTGAACCAGATGTTTCGGAAAAAAACCCAAAAAACCCCCCCACAACCAATCCTCCTCATACGGAGAACAGTTATGGCAGAGAAGAGATTCTTCTACCAAACTGACTGAAGGATTTTTATGGCTGGTGGAACAGGTCCACCTTCCACCTTTTTATTTCTTCCAGCTCATCTGCACTATTCAAGTGGAGAGGTGTAAACCAGTTTTCCACAGTCATGTCTTAATAGCTAAAGCTTTAAATGCAAGGCTATATCTTCTATTGTGCCCATCCCCTCTCTCCTACACAAACCATCCTTGCTATATTAAGATGTTGGACATGGTTGATCATAGCTTCTTACTTGTTTTCTACATCCTGGCCGAGGTCCATCTGGTACAGTAAAATACTCTTTGGACACTGCTGGGCAGAGCATTAAACAATACTGTCTTCTCAGGTGTCAGAAACAGAGAGAACCAGGCTATGAAGATGCTTCTGTTCCTCCTGATACTGCTTTCTGTCCCTGACGAAGCCTGCTCACATCCCACCTCTGAGCATGGGTTAAAGCGAGCAAGGTTTTGGCTGTGGCTTGCTCAGAAGGGCTAACAGAGTAGGGATCAGCCCAACAGGAGCTCTTTACTTAGTATTTGCAATGATGATTTCCAATGGTAACATGCTGGACTTTGAGATGACTGAGAGACCATCCTACAGTGTTTCACCTCATTAGAGAGAAATCAGTGTTCAATGTGTTATTAAGATTGCATTTAATTAGCCAACAGAAAAAAAAAACCCAACCACCACAGCCCTGTATGACTTCCAAAGAAGCAAATGTCTACATGAATTTTTTCCTCTTTCTCTCATGAATCAAAGTTCCATTTCCCACTGAGGTAATATAAATTTCATTTTCTGAGGTAAACATTCCTATGCTTTCCTCCTGGCTCCTTTTATTGTTAAAAGAAAATCTCAGAATTACAGTAGTGAGAAATGAACTTGCCCTCTCCTCTGTCTTAATAAGAAAAATTGATTGTGGGTAATTGTGTTGTCTGTCTTTGTAAAAAGCCAATGCAGATGCAAAATGCTTGTGGCTGAGCTCAAATTATCTTTCAGATGATTAATGTGAATACAGAAATTGGGCTTTAATACTGAAGTTGAGCATATGATTTTTTCTCTGTCTAGAAGAACAAAGAGCTGAATAGTTGCTACTGCCTAAGAAATTAAAATCCCTATGAAATGAATTGAACATGGTCAGGTACCAGAAAAGTGTGGAGGCGTTGCACTGCAGGCTCTAAATCTTCTTCTAAGTCATCAGTCAAGGTAAGATTTTTTTTCTCCTGTTTTCTAGCAGGTTGACTCAAGGACCCCAAGGAATCCCCATTCCAGATGTGTTTATACTTCCAGCTTTTCACCCCAGTGTCCTCAGAATAGCACAAATAAAACCCAGAACCCCTATAACAAGGTATCTAAACAAAAAATACAAATGCAGTCTGCATCAAAGAGCTTGGGCTATAGGATCCCAAATTTCTTTAAAGTACAGCTGCTGGAACTATCCTCCACACAGCTATTGTTAATTCAGTTAAACAGCTCAACCAGAAAGAATATGGCCTGGTTTAGTAACCTACCAAGTCCTCGACTTACAGAGCCAGGGACATGCCCTAGGGCTCAGATGAGTTGGAAGGAGACACGCTTCTGTGTGGGGCTTGGGAGGAGATCCTTTGGGACCACTGCACTTCTTCACACCATGGCTGCAACTCCTCTGATCCTTTCCTTTCCCCCCTCCTCAAACTCTAGGAAGCAGCCATTGCAGACATCTCATCTAAAGCTGAGATAAATCCAAATGCATCCATTTCTCCTGCTCTTGAGGGACAGGTCACCTGCTGGACAGCCTTTACATGCTGGCAACCATTACGTCAGCAAACATGGCATATTGCCTTCTGTCAGTGAGGCTTCAGTGCCTAACAACTGAAAAGAAATCCTGAAAAGCTGTCAAACTGATTGTCAAACATTGCTGTCATCTCTTTAAGGTCATTCTTAGTGTGTATCATCAGTTATAAAAGAACAGCATCATAAATTTAGAAAACTAGCAACAAGCTAAATGATTCAAATCCTTCCCCCAATCATGATACTCATCTCTTCATAGCATCCACTCTGCTACTAGACAGGCTCAAAGATAGCCTGAAGGTCAACAGGCTCCAACTTCTGCTAGACCAGGAAGAGAAGCTCTTTCCAGACTTGCCAGCTGAGCATCCTCTCCCAGGCTTCGTGTGTTTGGCCTGCCTCAACCAAGGTTCTGGCAGATTTCTGCTTCTGGAAAGGGACACAGCATCGAAATGGCCACACGTGCCTAGTGTCCAACTGACATGATCAAACCATAACTTGCTGGAAAATTGGCTTGAAATTCCAGAGTTTGGGCAGAGAAGCAACTTTGCTGAAATGCGTGCTCCCAGACACAGTATTACTAGCAGGGTTGCAATGCTTACCTTCAAAACCAGAAACACAGACTCTTTCCTATCACTCATATTATGACACAAAAAAAATACATTTCTGGCATGGTTTAAAATATATATTTGAAAAGAAAGTTCACATCCTGTAGGTATGCAAAAATGACTTGTAGGCAGTAGACTACATAGCCTACCAAAAAGCTTCCCAAAATGGTCCTAGAATTGATGAACAGGCAATCATTTACTTTTCCAAAGCATTTCCAAGTTGGTAAACGTGACCTTTCACTTGCAAGGAAAACCAGAAGTTGCCTCTACCATTCTTCTGCCTTTCACTTCACTCTGCAGTACCCAGAGGATCTTCACAGTATTCTCCTCTGTCCTGTATATTAGAAGTTCAGCTGAAATCTTTTCTGCCTAAACTTAATGAAAAATACAGGACGACAAAAACCCTTTCTCTCTTTTTCCCCCCACTCACTATCAAATAACTTTTTGGAAGGCACTGAAAGTGATAATGAATACACCAGGCTTTCTAATATGTTTGGTTTCCTAGACTGGATAGGACTTTTATGTTAACACTCTTAAATCCATCTGGGTTTAATATAAAAACAAGAAACAACAGAAAGCATATAGGAATAGGGATAGCAACAGGGTAAGATGCTGTAGTATGAGGACAAGAGTGTGCCTCTTTGTGCTCTCCAACAACACTTCGTAGTTTGGGACCACATAAGTTAAAAAGGACCTATGGTGCACTTCCAGTTGTTGTGCATTTTTTATTGTTAAAGATTGTTAAAGACACTTAAAGATTCTATTAAAATCCCAAATCAGTAAGACTGCTGTTATCAACACAATTATCCCAAATAGCAGAATCTGCCCAGAATGAGATCTGCACCTCTTTTGGATCCCAGACACACTAGTGACAATTTTGGAGTTGAAGATCTGCTTATACTTCAATTGTAGGCAGTTTCTCCCAGAAAACTCCTTTGCCAAAAAAATTACGATCATCTTGTTTCTTTGTAGACAACACAATTGCAAAAGAAGGAGAAAAGGCTTTAATATCAAAATGTTTTGAAAATCTGCACGCGCAAAAAAATATTTAAAGGTTGTTTACATTCTTTCTCAAAGTTTGAGCCATAGAGTCGTCATCATGAAAAAGGCCTCCTAAGCTACAAAAGCCACTATGCCTACTCGAGAACCAACCAACCAAAACTGCCATCAAAGAAACCAAAATTTCCAGCCCTGCTAATGTTATTTGCAGACTAGACTGAACTGGTATTATATGCTACATGCTTGTTTGAGTTTGTCATGACTTAACATCCAGCAAAAGAAAACAGTATATGTGAGCTCCCTTAAGGTTAGGGCTCTACAGATAGTGGCATGCCATTTTGACTCTTTTATTGTGACGCGTGAATTATTATACTGAGCACAACTAGTTCTCTCATGCCAAATAGCAAGGGTAGAATTAACTTCCAAGAGTCTCATCAGGCGCGTTTTTAAATATACACACAACAACTTCATAGCTGTTGCAGCTTAATCTCATATACAGCCAAGATCCCAATGACTTCAGAAGAGCAGAATTATGCACTTAATATATGCTGAGCAACAAAGTTACACCCATATACAAAAGCTAAGCATCTTCCCTGAGCTTCTAATACTATTAATCTGGAAAAATGCATTCACAGAGATTCCAATAATTCTGCTTATAACATAGCTGGTTGTAAGAAGTACATCTAGTGTGTACCTTTGTTACGAGTTTCAGCTTCAAATTGTTTTCCTAAGTTTCCTTCTTCATAATGGCTTAGCACAAAACTCACGTACTTACACATCTGTTCTTAAAGCAGTTATCCTAAAAACAGACTACAAACAGAAAATAGATTTAAAGTAGTAATTTTAAAGAACATCCATGAAATCTGCACACACAGCTGATTTTTCTCCCAATTTTCTACGTAAATTTGTCTATTGCTGCAACAAATCCCTTACACTCTTTCAAGATACTTCATACTTCACTCAGTAGTACTGATAAAATGTAAGAGCAACAAAATGTTAACTATAAACAAAAACGTCCTGTTGTTCTTTGGCCCTTCACCAGAAGAGCCAAAAAGATTAATTCTATGAGACAGGTGTTATCCTTTTTTTTCAGTACGAAGAACTGGATCAAAGTTCAGAGACTTTGAGGATGCTGAAGAAAAGCAGACTGCAGATGAGCCAACAGCTGTTAACCCAATGCATTTTCTCTCTCATACTCTCCTGGAGAAAATAATAAACAATTGACTTAGGACCAACATTCCTTTCATGTATCAGATCAGCTCTTCTTTTATCTTGCTGGGAAGCAAACAAAGCCCCCAACACCCAGATAGACAAATTACTACAAATATTCTTACAAGATATCTCTGATACAACTGTTTGCTGAAAACATCTGTACAACCAAGTACAGTCCTTGTGTGCAAAACCCAGCTGAGATTGAATAGTCTCATGACCATGATGTCATGACTCACAAATGGAAATGTACATCTATACAAAGTTCTTGAAGTAATCAAAATTCAATTTACAAATAAAGGAGACATAAAAGAGAAATTTTCTGGTCAGATCAGCCTCCAGGATTTATTAGGCAAGAAGGCTTCTTTCCTGCTTGGGTCCTTCAACTCGGGAGAACTTCTGCTTAATTGCGTGCACTACAAGTAGAGCATAACAGAGGTCTCCAAGAAAACCACGGCCAGCACCACAAGCTGTGAGGTCTGACGCTCCCCCCAAAATAGAGCGGAAGGTCAATACACACAGTTCTTAACCAGGCTCGACTGAGCTGGGGAAGCAATTGCTGTATGAATGCATTAAGCTTCAATAACAGCAGCAATAACGTGCCTGTTCCTTAAAGAAAGGGCTGAAGCATCTGTGGTGCTTTAAGCATAAGGAACAGTATCTTGTGGAGTCAGAGTAACTTTACTGGAAAAGGTGAAACCTATGCTTAAGTCTATGTAGAAGCCCCTGGACCGGCCTGGCCTTATTTGAAAATCACATCATTAAACCTAACGTGTACAGTGGCTTTTCATAAAGCCTGACCTTTGAAAACAAGGCAGTCGTATTAGACAACAGACACCAACAAAATACTCAGCTTTGTGGAGGGATAAAGGAGAAAATCCTCTTCCCAAGGGAAAGTCAGGCTTCAGGACTGGAAGGCAGTGCCACCTGCCTCAGCGTAACTCATGGGCCACCAGTGTGGCCCCCACCAACCAAAGAGTTTATAAAATTTCCTTTTTAATAGAAAAGCCACAGACCACATTCTGTGGCCTTATGAGCCACCAAGACATCTACAAATCTCTGCAGCAGCCGGGGATTGATAGGTCTCCACCTGAAGACTGTCCTCACGTTAGTGCCTCAGGTCAGGCAAGGGGTGTGCTGGTAAGCGAAGAAGTCTCTTTGGTTCACGGACACCCAGACACCCTCCCCTCCCCAGTGCTCCTCTAGGCCTTTTAAGTGCAGCATGGATGATGGATCCTGGCACTGACTCCACAAGGCACATACTGCCTCAGGCAGAAGCCCCAGTCTCATTGCATTTCCTGCCAACCAGCAGAAATTAGGCATATCCCAGTACCTCACTAATTTTGCACCTTGGTACCATGTTGGAACATGGGGAGACCGTGCTCTTAGACTTCCCTCCGCAACAATTCAGGGATGAAAAAGGCTCCAGGCTTTCCCCTGTTGCAGTAGCTAGTAATGCAGCTGCTGATCACCCACTGCATTAGCAGCATAAGGACAATCTGAAGGAGCCTGGTCAATTCAAGTGGCAGAGATTGAGCCTGCGTGTGGTAGGAAAAGCCAAAGGAAAAAGCAACACAAACAAAACCTCACTCCACGCCCCCTGATTTCCTCCTTCTAAACAGTACCATAATAAACCAGATGTGCGTGTTACTGCCTTTCTCCAGAAAAAAACCCTCTTATATGGCAGTTTTTCCTTCTGCCTTGTCACACAAGTCCAAAAAAATGTGGCAAAGAGAAACATCATGAGCAGTTTCCTCAAGAGGGATGGAGAGAAATATAATGTGTACTGAGTACAAAGACTGCTGGTTGCTAAGATAAAAGGTGTATTTCCAGAAAACCAAAGAGAATGCATTCTCTTATTTTACCTCTGATGGCTCAGTCCCCACTAATCAGCTTCTAGATGGGGGGATTGGTTTTTCTTGCTGTTATTCTACAACTATGAAAAAGGACACCATTACAAGCAAGATAATATAATTAGCCAAATATTTGTATAGGAAAATGATGGAAGCTTTGTAGCTTAGCTGCATAATTATGGGGAATGAATAGCAAAGAGGTTGGCAAAAGGACTCCAGGGTAGCTTCTCTTCGCCACCCAGAGGGAAGAGGAGCATTTAAGGGACGGGACACACATGCAACCTAACCTGAAATCTACCTGAACTCCTTCCCCCAACTCTGTAGGATAAGCCACAAGCCAGTCTTGTACAAGGCATGCTAGAAGCCTAACCTGAAGGATTTCAGTGGCACTTAAAGGCTGCAGAGTCTTGTGCAAGCTACACAGTGAATTTTAGCTTTGAAGAAAAGAGAGCAACCATCTAATTGCTGAGCACCTTGCATTACGTTTTAGACTCAGAGTTGAGCAACCCTTCCAAATCCCCATGCAAATCATCAGTCCAACCACAAAACAAAGTCCTGCAGTTTACATGGGGAACAAGAACCTGTCCCCCGGCACAAAAAACAACCTTCATGCATGCCCAGTGCATCAGTGTGAAAGTGGAAAGGGGAAGGACCTGCTGTGCTGTAATAGACTTGGTTTAGCCATAGCTTGCAACACCCCCCACAATCACATCAGAGAGCTGATGCAACAGCAACATTGAAGGGATCGTTGAGAAAGGCAGTTGGGAATCCTCTTCCTTCTTGCCACCTCTCAGGAGCCAGTTGAGTCCTCTTCCTTCTCATCACCTCTTGGGAGTTTTGAATCCACTGCCAAATCCATCTTTGAGAGCAAGTGTATTAATTAACCTTTAGGAAAATGCCTCGCCAGATGAATTAAGTCAGGTGACATTTTATAGGCAGTGAGTGATTTTCCAGAAACGTTTCTGTACTCATTAGTAATATATTTGGATAAAATTTCAGTGTTGTTCCTAAGGCTTAGAGCTGGAAGGAGAAATGAGCATACTCGCATGATGAGGAATGGGAAACAAGCGGCACCAGTCTCCCCCTTTGCTGCAGAAAGTAATGTTTCCTCTGAAGGACCACAGATGAGAATCTCTGGCATACATTAGGAAATACATATGTTTTGCTTTTCTAACAGCCCATGCCTATTATTCCCTAAAAGTCTGAGGCCAAAGCTTTTAAATCATTAAGTTTTCATTCAGAATTCAAGCATAAAGACACCAAACCAAGACTGAAAACCATTCCCATTTCTCTTCTTCCCTGGGGGATTTTCTCCCTATACCACAGGCTTCCCTCTTGAAAACCGCTGTCCCCAACTCCCTAGACAGCCTCTCCACATCAGCCTCCTGCCACGCCGTAATGGCCTCTGTTTGGAAGCTGCCAATTTTAAACCCGCAGCAACACTTCCCCTTGACTGAGCTGCATGTGGACAAAAGCCTGCACAACTTACTCCTCTGACTACAAACCCTCTCCAGATAGGAACGTTGGTCTCTCTGTTGGTGAAGAAACTCTGCTCTTAATTTATTAAAACTCAATTTACTTTAAATGGAGGCATGTTATGGCTGACGGATTTAAGATCTCCAACATTTCAGTGGAAGGACATAGCCGCGCCCCTGCGCCAACTCTGAGGACATTTGCTAGTTCGTAAGGTAGCGTTCAAACCTAACAGGAACAGACAGACGCTGGTGCCCGAGAGCACATGGATGACTCCAAAATTATTCACAAGCAAGACGGAAACTGATAGTAGACTGGATCTGAGTGCAGGATGCCATCTGGATGGTCCTCTTCTGTGAGGTAAGGTGAGATATGAGCTCTGTTAACAGCACTTAGTAGCCCTGCAGAGTTTTATTAAAAACAAAACACCTCCCCCCACAACCCATGCCAGACCTTGAGGTTTACGTTTATCAAGAACATGCAAAGGTAACAAATAGGACCGAGAAGGTGTGGCCACCAGAATAATTGTTTGCTCTCATGAAGGCAATGAGATGTCATTTTGCACATCACAATTTTCTTCTCTACTGCAGATAGGGAAAAACTTTCAAAAAATATCATGAGAGCATTTCAAAGAGATTTTTACAAATAGGTGCTTATCAATTGGAGTGGACCAGAACCACTCTTTAATAACAGGATCACATTCCCCTCTGCCAAACACAAAGCTATTTAGAAGCTGAGCAATATACCCCAAATAGAAATATTAACCAGAGCGTTTTGTACTAAAAAGATAAAGATTTATCTTTTCAATACATGGACCATAAATATTGTTAGAGAAGAGAAACACTAAACATACACCACATGGCACGCATCTTTAACTTACACACCAAAGTTGTTAGCAGCTTTATTTCAAACACGGAACTATTCTAATGAGGCCATTCCAGCTTCTAGCACTGTATTATATTGTTTCAATACACAGCTGAAAAGCTGCCATTATAATTAATTTTTCTGGATTTCCAGAGCCCTGTTTGGCTTTCTAATATTTGGTCTACAAAGGCTAAAAGCTCAGCTGGTTGAAATCAAAGCAGCTTCAGAGCAGGAGACTTTTCACATAGCAACAGCTTCTCTAGCAGACTGTACTGTACTGGCTGTTGGTGATAACTGGAAAGGGCTGGAAGAGATTGTGGAGGTAGCAAGGGGACGGTTAAAGCTTGCTTGAAGATCTTCAGCTAGTTTAAAAGAAAAGCTCCACTAATATTTCCCAAACTTCCTTTTGCAAAGGGTGCACTAATTGAAAGTATGAAATATGCCACCTTTACTGCTCGCGTGACTGCACAGAGAATAACCCATACAAAAGGGAGAGGGAGCCTTTTAGAGAAAGATTTTAAAAGCTAGGATGCTAATTATGTGCCCAGTCCTCGTAAAGCAGAGGAGTTTATAAACAACGAATCCTTTCTGGTGAGTGGAAGTGCTGGGGGTTAAGCTTAACTTTGAACCTCTGATCCCTTCCCTCCGTTTCTGCAGTCGCAAACTCTCTCCACATATACCATGCACCCAGACCCTACGTTAGGAGCTCTCACTACGTTTAGGGGTTTTATTACAGACTCCTGCAAAAACCTAATGAGCAATAAACTTCTTGTCTCAGACGTCAGCAATGACCATGACAAGGGTATTCTGACTAAGTTCCCCTGAATCACCCAGTTATTTATCAGTCAACTAGAATAAATATTGACTGTTCTTTGCACTGTCCTCCACAAATACAAACCCACCAAAGGGCTCAAAAGGCTAAAAAAAAATCAAAGTTGCTAGATAAATATGAAAAAGAGCTGGTTATTTGCCCACGGATTTTCTTGCTGTTTCAGATTTTCAGTGTATCAAATAATAGCATTTAGAGAAAAATCTTAAATAAAGAAGACCTGTTATTAATATAAAAACCTGAGCAGCTGAAATTTTTGTTTATTTGCTTTTAACTGAATTGTCCAGAAAAAAAATAAAAGCAAGAAACTGCTTTTTTAGCTGTGCCAAAGTTTTCTTTCCAGGAACATGGATAAGCATACATAGTCTGATTCGCATGGGTTTGGAAAAGCCAAAGACAATTAAGCCTGGAGCTCTTTCCTAGATCCTTGGCTTCTGCCTCCTCCATTTATAAATGATACAGCTTAAATTTTCAACGGCAGTCACCTTCTGGGAGGTTTCCTTTTTTAGGCACCCAACCCAAGGCACCTTTATTTCAATTTTCCAAGGTGCCTGTTTCCAAAACTGACAGTCACAAAGTCTGAGGGATACAAAGGTGCACCTGAAAGCAGCACTCCCCAGCATCTCCATCTGAGCACTAGGCCAATAAGGCTCTCAAAACCAAAGAGCACTTGACAATGGGATGCTTTTGTTTACTTGCCTGTATCTTGCCCAGAACAAGCAAAAAAGCAGTGAAGATGACAGAGAAACCAGTCTCCACTCAAAGTCACTCATGCAGACCAAACATGAGTGCAAGCCTTGCTGCATGTGACCTCATATACAGCTTCTTCTATTACTGTAATAACAAAACATCTAAACTTATGGGCTTTAAAAAAAGCACAGTTTCACATGGCAGTCTTTCAATTCTCCCCTCAGCCCCCTTATTTAGTGAATAAAGGCTCTAGGGAGCCAAAACAGAAAAACCTTCCATTGCCCTTGGTTGCACTGTGGGTCAAAACTTTTACTTCTCTCTCCCTGGGCACCAGCATAAAGTTGGTTCTTCCATTCCTCCATCCCTGACCAAGTTGAATGAACCATCTCCTTCCCAGCTGCAAGCTACAGTTCATGGAAGGGGAGGCCAGCAGTGGTGGAAAAGGAGGTCATGAAAACCCAACAGGGAGGTCAACTGGGGTTACCATGATGAGGTACCGTATGCAGGAGACACAGGGAACATCAATAGAGAAGAAGCTCCTTTAATTCTGCCACTTAGAGAGTCCTCGGTGCTCAGAAATAACATTGAGAACGGAAAGACAAAATCCAAGAAATAACACTTTAAGGAGTAACCAGATGCGATTAAATGGTCTACATCATTCTGGATGATGTTTAGAGACACTTTTAGACTGAAAAATCTATGAAGGAATGTATCAAGTTCTGCTGCTGGTTTACAGGTTAAAAACCCAAACCACACAAACAACAAATCCCACTAACCATATAAGCAAAGAAGCTTAGCAGCAGAAATACCAGTCAAAGACAGTAAAAAGGAAAAGCCTTTCAATTTTAATTAAAAGAAAAACCTAAACACCCTATTTGGGTGGCTGTCAGACCAACATTTTCTGTCTCTATTAGTTCCCCTACTAACAGTGTGTATCAGGTAAGCCTTAGCTAAGAGTAGCACTCTAGGAAGAGAAGGTGCTCTTTCCTTGATGCTTCTCTTTCTGCATGAACATATCCATGGAAATTTTGGAGGCAAATGAATACAACTCCTCAAATGAAAAGTATGCATGTAATTCCAAGATATTGCACACACTAACGTAATTTTTTTTTAATAAAACATGGGCTCAAACAAAGCATTTTTAATAAAGACCAGACACCAAAAGATTCTTTTAATGTTTTCAAAAACAGTTTTAATCTCACGCTTAATGAGACGCATTTCACTTTTCTAAAATTCCAGCCCTTTTCCAGATAGACTAACTTAAAACAAAAGAAAAGAAACTCTGCTGGCTTCAAAGTCACTCCAGCTGCACGGCCCAGCTGGAGGCAGACAGAAGGCGTTACTCCCCATCCACTCCTTCAGGGGCTGGAAGAGTCCAGTGTTGTCCTTGACAGTTTGATACGCGGAGGGGGAGGAGAGAAGACACAAAGTTAAGAGCCATCAGAAGGCCAGATGCCTGGGTGAGAGCCCTCCCTCAGATACCACTGTCCCCGAATGCCGAGAAGCACGTCCGACATCGGACGCTCTCCTGCTGCTGGCTTTGCTGACAGGCTCCATCAGATCCTGCGGCCATCAGCAGGAGCCTGTCCATTCACTTCAGTAGCGCTTTAGAACCAGGCCCCCATGCAAGTAGGTGGAATTTTAATTAAAGAAAGGGAAAAAATGTTAATCTCATTATTAACCGTGTAGGGGAAAACCCACTAAGATGAAAGCCTTGTTTTCTAGGGGCATGAGAAGAATTTCCCTGCAACTGGCACGTGCAGCGCTCTTCCACTGGTCTGTCTGTCCATCCTGCTCTTCAGGAACATTTGGTCAGTGAGGGGTTTATTGTCTGGGAGGGGATAACGTCGTACTCCTGAAACTACCCTCGTACTAAGCATCAGCAAAGCCAAGGCAAGCATGCATATGAACAATAAGTAACTTAATGCATTGTATCAGGAAAATCATCTAACGTACAGCATCCTTGTGATGGTCCTTGCACGGTTACGCATGCAGTGGGATTTCTAAAAAAAGGACTATTTTTGCGAGGCATATGCCAAAGCACATTACACAGGCACGTGATAGATAATAAATATACGAAGAAAAGATAGTGCAACTATGGCAAGCAACGACAATCCTGCTCACAGCTGAGATAATCGAAGGAACGCCACTGTGACATTTAAACATATGATTGTTCAGGTAATTGCATGGTCATAAGGGTTGCAATTTGCATTATGCTGGCTGCTTACATATGCAATAAAAGTAGACAACAGAAACTATGAATAGCTGATCTCAGATCTTTCTGAGATTTCAAACTCAGAAATTTCAGAATTTACTCAGAAAATACAGATTTCAGAATGTAAGTCTGTTCTTTTGTTAAGGAAGTGAAGAAAAATGCCCAACATCTAAACAATCTGGAGAAACTGGTAACTGGCTGATGGATGAGAAAAGAGAACCGGGTTACAGAAAGAAAAGGGAATTACATTGAACAAATTTTCAGGGACTATTCAAGCAATTTATGTTCTACTTCTCAGCTGTGAAAACTCTTATTCACCTGACTTGGAAGCTTTAAATAGTCCTCTGAGCACCACTGAGTAAATGAAGTATACATGATAAGGTTTGTAAGTTCTGGCCTCAGAGCTCCGTCTGATACCAAAGAAAGTAGAGAGTGTTTATCACCTTAGAAACTTTTAAGTGTCCATTTGTGCCCTTGCTTTGCAGGTTTATCTCCTGTTTGCTTAAACCAGGGACAAGATTAGACTCAACAATTAAATTCCCATCAGTTTGT